>WEDG01001480.1:0-183641 GCA_017591395.1 Schistocephalus solidus
TACACCCACCACACCCGCTTCACCTATCAGACGGTCCACGACATTCACGCACCGCATGAGTCCATCAGGGAACACGCGACTTTATGAAAACTCTTCGGCATAACACAGCCGGCCATACGCTCTCCTCACCAACACCTACATCACACATGGCCTCGTTCACTCATCAAACAACGCACATCTCGCCAACGGTAATTCTCATATGATTAGGAAGTGTAGCCTCGGCTCTTTTCCATTTGGCTCCGCCACTGACGTGTGCGTTGAAGCCTGACTCTTGCACGGCACGCTGAACGCCGTAGATTTGGAAGGTTGCCCACTGACGATTGAACTCAGAGCTCTCAGTCAGTCCAACGCGTGTTTTTGTGGATTGGCCGACTGGCTGTCTGAGAACCAGGCCAAAAATCGCTCCTTATTAATGTAACATCCGAGCCACTTACCGCCATTAGAGTTAAATTCTCGTGTTTGGGTTTGGGGTGGGGAGAAGAAAATTGTCTATGCGGCATGCACAGACGAGCTAGTTAGGCATGACAACCCCTGCGTCCATTTACCACATCAACCAACTGACTGGCTCGGAGAGTAGCCGAAGGTAGTAATGGGAATAGAGAATGGGGTGGAGACTCAGCGCATTTTCCTCATTATAACCAGTGACTTGCTTGAAGCTATCACTGAGCGGCATACGCCGCGGCTTGGGATATTGCCAATCAACGGGATAACTCGTTTCCACGCGGTCAGAATAGTAAGCGTTTGTGTAGGGTGACCGACTGGCGAACTGAGGTTCGAGTTGTAATGGCCCCTTCTTAATGAGGCATCTATGGCACTCCCACTGCATATACTGCACTGACCAGTCGATCTACATAGAGGGTTAATCGTCAGTCCGTAAAAGGACGCCGACAGATTACGACGTAACAGAGAGAGGAGCACGTTCAGCAACGAACACACCTTCGGCATGACAGACTAGCAGTGAAGCCCGGAAGGTTGTCAGCTAATTACGGAGTATTGCCCTCTCTTGGAACAGGGGTCCGGGGCTTATGGCTCCTTCCACTTCCAATTCCCCCAATGAACCATCGTACGCATGGATTTAGAGGTCAGATTTGCATGACACGTGTGGATAAACACTCTAGATGTCACTCACTGTGCCCACATTTACCTCTGAATAAATTGACTTTGTCTAATCATTGTAACACAACGGGCGTGCGTGGAGGAGCGAGGTAGATGCAGCACATGCCCACTCGTAATAGATTGATTCCAGCGAAATCGACCCCACTCACTTATGAAGGTCAAATAGCCAGACCCAAACTTATCAGACCGCAATACCGGCACCGCCCTCGGCGATTAGCCCACCCGGATGTCGGCTCAGACTCCTTTAACTACCGACTAAGACTGTGGCTCGGTGTATGCCAAAATGGCACAACAGAGGATGACTAGAGTACATAGACAAAGCACTACAGACCGCTTGACGAAAGACCTCCTCATATACCACCTAGCGCTCGACTGCGCCGACAGATCGGATCCCACGGCTACGCCACGACTAGAGACCAGAGAGGAGGAACAAACGACCAAAACGAAAATACGACTCAACCCCACCACACATACCAGTTTTTGTAAACTGGACTACAACATATCGTTAACCCGCTCACCCAACAACACAGAGAGCAAATAATGGAAATCAAAATGCTTGTCTATTCATGATAGGTTAGAAGTTTCACGAAGGATCAACCACCACGAAGACGCAACACCAAATGCAGAGTCGACTCCTTCTGGATATTGTAGTCTGACAGCGTACGTCCATCCTCCAACTGCTTACCAGCAAAGATCAAACGCTGCTGGTCCGGCGGAATGCCCTCCTTGTCCTGAATCTTTGCCTTCACATTCTCTATCGAGTCACTCGGCTCCACCTCCAGCGTTATCGTCTTGCCAGTCAGCGTCTTCACGAATATCTGCATGCCACCACGCAGACGCAACACCAAGTGCAGTGTCGACTCCTTCTGGATATTGTAGTCTGACAGCGTACGTCCATCCTCCAACTGCTTACCAGCAAAGATCAGACGCTGCTGGTCCGGCGGGAATGCCCTCCTTGTCCTGAATCTTTCGCTCTTCACATTCTCTATAGAGTCACTCGGCTCCACCTCCAGCGTTATCGTCTTGCCAGTCAGCGTCTTCACGAATATCTGCATGCCACCGCGCAGACGCAACACCAGGTGCAGAGTCGACTCCTTCTGGATATTGTAGTCTGACAGCGTACGTCCATCCTCCAACTGCTTACCAGCAAAGATCAGACGCTGCTGGTCCGGCGGAATGCCCTCCTTGTCCTGAATCTTTGCCTTCACATTCTCTATCGAGTCACTCGGCTCCACCTCCAGCGTTATCGTCTTGCCAGTCAGCGTCTTCACGAATATCTGCATGCCACCACGCAGACGCAACACCAGCGTGCAGAGTCGACTCCTTCTGGATATTGTAGTCTGACAGCGTACGTCCATCCTCCAACTGCTTACCAGCAAAGATCAGACGCTGCTGGTCCGGCGGAATGCCCTCCTTGTCCTGAATCTTTGCCTTCACATTCTCTATAGAGTCACTCGGCTCCACCTCCAGCGTTATCGTCTTGCCAGTCAGCGTCTTCACGAATATCTGCATGCCACCGCGCAGACGCAACACCAAGTGCAGTGTCGACTCCTTCTGGATATTGTAGTCTGACAGCGTACGTCCATCCTCCAACTGCTTACCAGCAAATATCAAACGCTGCTGGTCCGGCGGAATGCCCTCCTTGTCCTGAATCTTTGCCTTCACATTCTCTATCGAGTCACTCGGCTCCACCTCCAGCGTTATCGTCTTGCCAGTCAGCGTCTTCACGAATATCTGCATGCCACCACGCAGACGCAATACCAGATGCAGAGTCGACTCCTTTCTGGATATTGTAGTCTGACAGCGTACGTCCATCCTCCAACTGCTTACCAGCAAAGATCAGACGCTGCTGGTCCGGCGGAATGCCCTCCTTGTCCTGAATCTTTGCCTTCACATTCTCTATCGAGTCACTCGGCTCCACCTCCAGCGTTATCGTCTTGCCAGTCAGCGTCTTCACGAATATCTGCATGCCACCAGCGCAGACGCAACACCAAGTGCAGTGTCGACTCCTTCTGGATATTGTAGTCTGACAGCGTACGTCCATCCTCCAACTGCTTACCAGCAAAGATCAGACGCTGCTGATCCGGCGGAATGCCCTCCTTGTCCTGAATCTTCGCCTTCACATTCTCTATCGAGTCACTCGGCTCCACCTCCAGCGTTATCGTCTTGCCGGTCAGCGTCTTCACGAATATCTGCATGCCACCGCGCAGACGCAACACCAGATGCAGTGTCGACTCCTTCTGGATATTGTAGTCTGACAGCGTACGTCCATCCTCCAACTGCTTACCAGCAAAGATCAGACGCTGCTGGTCCGGCGGAATGCCCTCCTTGTCCTGAATCTTTGCCTTCACATTCTCTATCGAGTCACTCGGCTCCACCTCCAGCGTTATCGTCTTGCCAGTCAGCGTCTTCACGAATATCTGCATGCCACCACGCAGACGCAATACCAGATGCAGAGTCGACTCCTTCTGGATATTGTAGTCTGACAGCGTACGTCCATCCTCCAACTGCTTACCAGCAAAGATCAGACGCTGCTGGTCCGGCGGAATGCCCTCCTTGTCCTGAATCTTCGCCTTCACATTCTCTATCGAGTCACTCGGCTCCACCTCCAGCGTTATCGTCTTGCCAGTCAGCGTCTTCACAAAGATCTGCATCGCTCGGAAGAAACAGAAAAAAAGCACTAGTTCCGCGAATGATTCCAAGACAGTTTCACGGTCTATTTTATAGTAGAATTGGGGTTGTCTACCCTTACGCACTGATTGGTGAATGCTTAGCCTTCTCTGGTTTTAATTGGTTAGAATATTCTAGATCCAGTAAGTGTTATCCAATAGCGTGTAGGTTTTGGTCGCTCATGCTTTGTCGCCCACGCTCGTCTATTTTTGGTAGGTGCAATGCATTGCTGACGTCATTGGTACTGCGGCTGACTGTTGCAACGCGCGATTCTTTCGGAAAGCTTCCGTGTCATATTTTTAGTATTAGATTTCTGTGGAAAACAGCTTCTGTCGTTAAAAGTGCTACTCTTGTAGCTGATACTTTTCCAAGCCTAATTGCTTAAGGACTGTACATTTTGCCTTTTGAGGCCAACAGGGCGGCATAATTTGTCAATTGTAATTCGTAAGTTAAAGAATCTTACTTAAAAGGGACTCAAAAGATTACATGTAGCAGGGAGGTGGGAGTTGGTTTGGAGGAAGTTGAAATGACACAGACTTGAGTGATAGGGGTTATACCTGACTGGACAAGGGGATTTCTGACTGAAAACTTTTCTGAAAGTTAAAGGGAAATTCCGGAGGGGAGCCTCGAGCCAACGTTTTATTAAGTTAATGTTTGGCAGGAGTAGTACTTTGAACAGTTTGCCAAGATCGAAGCTACTTAGCCTGAATTCGCATGAAGTTGTCAAACTACGGAGAGCGTGGAGAGGGTGTGATTCTGCCCAGGACATCTCCTTTATTTGATCTCGGAAGTGTTGATAAACGAGCAACTGGAGAGGAGGTAACATGAAAAAAATACTCTGATACGAATTCAACTGCGTTAAATGGGGTCTATCTGAGAGGATCAGGACGCAAGGAAATGTAGATAAGTACCGTCAAGTTAGTTATCTAAAAGGAGTGTGCAATCGCTGGAACTTTTTTTAGTAGCCTGAAGCTTCTGAATTTGAGCCTTTTACCGCGGCTTGAGTGTGTCACGTAATTGTGGAAACTCACCAGAAACTACTCAGTGAATCCTGGGCCCCACGCCCTGCATGAGCATTTCCTCGCGCCTTTTTGAAATCCATATTCTTATCTGTATGCTGCGGGAAGCGACAGAGGAGTGGAAAACGCTTGGCATTCTTTTACTCACGCTACACCCACTCAAGTTTTGCACGCAGGAACGTTCTCTGTAAGTTTCAGTTCTGTGTGACCCGACAAAAGAACATTACTCCGTCTGATGAAGAAAGGAAGAAAACAAAGAGATGGTGGGAGTTGTTATGTTGATAGCAGCGATAATTGTGAAAGGGAGGAGGGTTGCCGGGAGGAAGTAGTATTATTCGTAGTCACAGTAGTATTAGTAGTAGTATAAGTAGTAGCAGTAGTAGTAGTATTAGTAATCTTAGTAGTTGTAGTAGGGGTATTAGAAGTAGTAATCATATTAGTGGTAGTAGTACTACTAGTAATCGTATTATTAGTGGTAGTAGTAGTAGTACTACTATTAGTAATCGTAGTAGCAGTAGTATTACTAGTATTAGTAGTCGTATTAGTAGTAGTTTTAGTAGTAGTAGTTGTAGTAGTAGTAGTAGTGTTAGTAGCAGCAGCAGTAGTAGAAATAGTAGTCGTATTAGTAATTGTAGTAGTAGTAGTATTAATAATCGTTGTAGTAGTAGTATTAGTAGTAGTAGTAGTAGTAGTAGTAATTAGTAGCAAAAGTAGTGGGAGTAGCAGCAGAAGTAGTAGTATTAGTATTAGTAATCGTAGTAGAAGAAGTATTAGTAATCATTGTAGTAGAAGTTGTATTAGTATTAGTAGTAGCAGTATAAATTGTAGTAGTAGTAGTAGTAGTAGTAGTAGTAGCAGTATTAGTAGTAGTAGTAATAGTAGTAGTAGTAGTAGTAGTAGTAGTAGTAGTCGTAGTAGTAGTAGTAGAAGTAGTAGCAGTATTAGTAGTAGTAGAAATAGTAGTAGTAGTAGTAGTAGTAGTAGTAGTAGTAGTAGTAGTAGTTGTAGTAGTAGAGTAGTAGTAGTCGTAGTAGTAGTAGTAGTAGTAGTAGTAGTAGTAGTAGTAGTAGTAGTAGTAGTAGTAGTAGTAGTAGTAGTAGTGGTAGTAGCAGCAGCAGCAGTAGAAGTAGTAGTCGTATTAGTAATCGTAGTAGTAGTACTGTAGTCGTAGTCGTAGTAGTATTAGTATTAGTAGGAGTAGTAGTAGTAGCAGCAGCAGTAGTAGTAGTCGTAGTAGTAGTTGTAGTAGTACAAGTGTAGTAGTCGTTAGTCGTAGTAGTAGTAGTATTAGTAGTAGTAGTAGTTGTAGTATTATTAGTAGTAGATATCGTAGTATTAGTAGTATTTGTAGTAGTCGTCGTCGTAGTAGTAGTAGAAGTAGTATTAGTAGTAGCAGTAGTAGTAGTAGTAGTAGTAGTAGTAGCGGTAGTAGTAGTAGTAGTAGTAGTAGTAGTAGTAGTGAAGTAGTGAAAGTAGTAGTAGTAGTGTAGTAGTAGTAGTAGTAGTAGTAGTAGTAGTAGTAGTAGTAGTAGTGAGTAGTAGTGAGTAGTAGTAGTAGTGAGTAGTAGTGAGTAGTAGTAGTGGTAGTAGTAGTAGTAGTAGTAGTAGTGAGTAGTAGTGAGTGAGTGAGTAGTGGTAGTAGTGGTAGTGAGTAGTAGTGGTAGTAGAGTGAGTAGTGAGTAGTAGTGCAGTAGTGCAGTAGTAGTGCAGTGAGTAGTAGTGCATTAGAGTCAGTACTCAGCCATGAGAGCGACATATTTGCTCCTGCTGAGCAGACGTGCGAGGCTGTCGCTATGAGTCGTGGTAGTCGACTGGTAGTCGGTGATGTGCTAGTGAGGCGACGTCGTGCTGTGAGTTTCAATGGAGAGTGAGTGAGTAAATGTAAGCGAGTCGCGTCGTCTGGGCGTACTCCAGCTGGCGATCAGCGAACGACTGACCTCATGTGGCAGCAAGCACTGTCCTGAGGCGTCTACTCTGCATGGCGTCATCGAAGTAGCACTGCATGGCTGCTTAAAACACGTCCAGGCCAACCTTGAAGTCAACGCATGAGAGCTGGATCATGAATGTGACGCGAATCACTCTTGTTAGTGCTCCGGTTTCTCCACCACTCTTCTTTGTGCGGGCTTTTGAAATGAAGCCGCCATCTTTTCTGCTCTCCTTTCGCATGTGAATCCTCCTATATGCACGTCGTTTGACCTATTTCACACATTATATATCGAATTTTTACCCTATTTGTTTATTCGAAAAACAAAAATGAGGTTATAAGCGCACGACGCTGGCAGCGTTTTGAAGGAAGTCCAATTTGATCGATATCTTGAGACGCATTCAAGGACGATTTTTCATGATGACAATAGATGTATTCTTCGGCCATTTGTTTGTGATCTTCCGGTGTTGTGTGGTTTGTGTACCCAACCTTAACCACGGTGAATGGAGGACATTTTTTGCTGAAATTTTTGGAATTTTACTTTCCAAATAAGGCGTAACTCTCTCTCTCTCTCTCTCTCTCTCTCTCTCTCTCTCTCTCTCTCTCTCTCTCTCTCTCAGGATCACTGAAACGTGACTTGCGAACTTTTGCAAACAAACGGCACAAATGAGGCCAAAGTACATTAAGTTTGTGAACAGCTTCGCATCACGTGTTCATACGGGTACGCGTGCGTGCAAGACAATGCACCTCGTGGAATTCAAGATCTTAACGCGGCCCACCATTTTATTACGTCTAGGAGAGGCCTCAGCAACTGGTCAAAAGACCTAGGCTTCCAACTATGTGCAAGAAAGTATACATACCTGGCTCTCTTCTCTCACATCCTTCGTTTTACTATGACAGAACACGATTGGAAAAAAGGAAAGTTGACATGTGCGCGTAGGTCGGTCTATCTTCAAGTACTACACAGGAACACGTGCCAGAATCCAGGAAGAGTCCGAGGAGGGAGAATCAATGAACAGGCTGTTGCGGTAGAAATCATGGTTGTTTGTGTGCCGGTGTCGCCCATGAAATGTCTGCCACTACTGAATCTGCCAGGTTTATTCTTTCAGTTTTATTTTCTAGTGAACCCACCTAGAGGTGAAAGAAGAGGGTGAGTTACAGAGATGAGCACTGGAACCAAAGAGGCCATGATGCGTACCTGTATTGGTTGTGCTAGGGCCAGATGGAAAAAAAATCCGTTCAACTTGCTGGGTATATAGGCTTGCCTTTAAGAGAAAATAAGTAATTAGCTAGATCAGATAAGGGTCTCCAGCGTATGTCACCACCGGTGTGTAGTCTGGTGGTGAAGAAGCCTCCATGTGCGTGATGCACGTCAACCGCCCAGATCAAATCTAAACAACGGACTTCTCTCAGACTGGGAATATATATATATTTATATATGATAACGAATGTGTCATCTACGTAGCGGAGCCACATCTTTGGTTTGAAACGTCAAGACGCCTTCTTCTAGTCGCTGTAAGACTAATTCGGCAAGTAGCCCCGATATTATAGAGCCCATTGGGGTGCCCTACTAACTTGTTGATAGTATTTGCCATCGAATTGACAATAGTTCTTAAGGCAGAGCTTAAGCATGTCTGAAAGAAAAAAAAAATTTACGAGTCAAACTCCATTTCCCGAAGAGCATTTTTCTTTTCATTATACTATCTCGGGATGCAAACAACCTCTGATATTCAATATATATATATATAGATATATATATATATATATATATATATATATATATATATATATATATATATATATATATATATATATATATATATATATATATATATAGAGAGAGAGAGAGAGAGAGAGAGAGAGATCGTTGCTGCGTAACCATTCTCGCCGTAATCTAATCCAGGCGCGAGCGATTTTCACGACCTGATTGCCCTTACGTCCAAGCCCCCTCCTGCCCGACGGCGATATAAGTGGGCGACGTGGTCGCTCCAACTGTTGAAGGTTTTAATTGTGGAAAACTTATTTGTATTGAATAAGTTCGAGAATAATCGCTTTGTCGGTTCAATTTTACTATTTCCACATAGAATGGAAATTTGGTGGGAAGGGGTGACGGATGGGGAGGGAGGAAGAGGAGGAGGAGGAGGAGGAGGAGGAGGAGGAGGAGGAGGAAGAGGAAGAGGAGGAGGAGGAGGAGGAGGAGGAGGAGGAGGGGAGGAGGATATTTTTTATTTCCGCTGAGTTCGGTATTCTTGGGCTAGCCACCCCATGGCCATGGCTATGCCCACCCCATGGACATGGCGCATAGAGGTACAAAATGGACACTAAGTAACCATGTTTTACAGTTAAGCAACATACAGTGGTTTGCTAATGATCGATGGTACATCTTCCAAGCCACATGGTTTGTTTCAGTCGAATAAGAAGCACTTACGATGCAGCCTTTTTCATCTGTTAACGTAAGTACGGTTGTTTTTATATAGATGATCGATTTCATGTGAAGGTATGCAGATTTCCTGTCAAGTACTTGAAAATTTCTTTGTAACCGCTTTAATTGTCCTCGTTTTATTTGGAACGTGACCTATGCACTTACAAGCGCATACAGCTTCCCGCCAAATGACTTTGAAGTTCTATTCAGGATTTTGCAAAGCACTGTCCTCACCCTCATTAAATGACGGAGAAGATCCTGCACAGTTGTAGTTCTTCCTAGGTAAGTTTGGGAACCTAGGGAATACTCGATTATACATGCACCCCCTTGAGCGTCCAGGAAGATGGCTCCGAGGTAAGAATTTTTGCACCCCATAATGATCTCTGCTTGCAATCTCATTTGTGATCTGCGACTGAACTTGAATGTACATCAAAGTGGACTGGCAACTCCTAGTACTTTGGTAGTTTCTGCAAGAGCGGCCGACGGGGGTGATTTAGAGGTTCAGAAAGAGAAAGGCATCATTTCCTGATCCATACAGGGTTTGGGATACCGAACGAACGAGAAGTATTTGTTTAATTTTTCCTTTATTTAAAATGATATCTTAAAAATACTTCTCACCTTCAACACACTGTCAACTAGAGGATATGCACTTGTCCCAACCGGGTTTCCACTGTTCGAAACATTTTTCCTCCAGTCTTCGCAACTAATGCCGTTGTTGGGCGTGAAGTGAAGATTGTTTGGTTGGGGAAGTTGAAAGAGGCTGGGTAAAAGCAGCCTTTAAGAAATCAACTGCGATCACGTCGGTGTTACCAATTGTTGGACAGTGAGTAGGCTATCAACGAACCGAAGATAGTAGTATCCAAACAGTTACAAACTAGTAAATAAGAACAAAGCCATTTGCATGTAGAATGCACGTGCTTGTTATCTGTCTTCTTCGATATTGTGTCAATTAATTTTTTTAGCGTATTGCAACTGAGTAAGACAAACGGACTTAATTGTCACTACACCGGTAAGTGCCTCCAGCGATTTTTTATTACTATTTTCTTAAAATGCTTTTTCTTCGCCTTTTGGTTCATTCTCGTGGATAAGAAGAAGTCACCGAGGAACAGGTTGGACGAACAAAGGGCATGAGAAACCGTCGTCGTGCCGTTTTTCGCCAATAACTGGTTGATTTTGAACGCTGTGTGGGTAACTGCCTTTTCAGGATGAAGCATTCAGTCCCCAGATCACCGCAACCCAAGTCGTTTGCTTCACGGAATCGCTTCATCACCTGCAAATATTAATGTTGGTTCACAGTGATTTTAGGGGAACAAATTCAACGTGAACGACTCCTCTGACGTCGAAAGAACACACCATCATAGAAGTCGCATTTTATTTCACCTGCCAGTTTTCGCCTGTTCTTCCAACTCTTTCGCCTACTTAGACGGTTCTTCCTCTTGGTCATCGGATTGCGGTCTTGGAACAAACTTTTTCGCGACGTTTCGCATGTTCAAACCTTCAGTTAGGATTCTTTGACATGAATTTCAGGAAATTTCAGTGATTCTCTCCAATTTGTCGATTGTGCTTCGACGAGTAACCATGGTGGCATCACGCACGTTGTGAACATTTATCCTTTTTTTCGGAATGCCTGGAACGGGGTTCAGCTTCAGTATGACGTTCCGCTCTGTGACATGAGGATCCAGCCCATATGTCAGTCACACCATACAGGACCACACGACTCTTGATGAATACCTCAGATGGATGATGCAGCTATACACGCACTGAGCCAATCAGCCAATCTGAGATCATCCACGCACTAGTCGAGTGGTCATAAATGTTATGCACATCCACAGTCGCAGTTATGCATTGATTCAGGTCGCTTCGACCCGGCTGAATCAGCGCTTAGAAGGCCCGCACAGAATAAGGCCTTCCTACTAATATATTTTTCCTTTTCACCTCCTGCATGTCATCCGGTTCTTGACAATTTCTGCAGCCTCTTCGACCGTCATAGTACGTCAATTTTCACCGTATGCTCACCAACATGGTGGTGCAGGGACAATGAATTGTGCGTGAATTAGTTGTAAGTGATAGTAGACTTGCACTGCAGCTACCGTACTCTCTCATCATCCCCCACCTCAGCTCGGTTTCACGACAGAGTCAAGAATATCAGAGACGGGTGAGGGCACAGGTGGCTGGCGTGCCCGGAGCTGCCACACCTGGCTCGGATCCCACGGAGTGGGAGTGCCATAAAGGCCACATTGATAAGTAGCCATTGTAGCCTGGCTCTGAGTCCACCAGTCAGCCACTCCGCACAAACACATACTGGGCTGACCACGGGATCTGAAGCATCCCGTCAGTTGGCAACCTTCCAAGTCACGACTCCTAGCGCACCGTGCTAGTTTCAAGTGCGTCAGATTGTTCATATTGAGGAAAATTTGCTGAGCCGTCGGCCTCACTCTCTCCCTCACCCCCACCATCAGACCACCGTCCGAGCCAGTCAGCTTTCCGCTGCGGGAGTGGGCTCAGCTGCTGATGACCTCGTTTACGCGTACTATGTGCACTACCTGGCCTCCAAAACCCAACCACCAGAATTTAACACAACAAGGGGGCGGGGTTGAACGGCGCACACCTCACATGCGTTAGAGTGCGAGAGGTCAATTTAAGTAGGAGTCACCGCAGTCTGACTCTCAGACCACCAGTCAGCCACTCCGCACAACAAACATTGGTCTGACTGTGAGGTCTGCGAGGCCTCTGCGGCAACCAAGCCAATTACAGGCGCCATAAAACTGCTATTGATCGATCAACTGATCAAGCGGCCAGTAACCCACTCTCACATGACATTTCATTCACTCACGCACACATCACGCTAGCGGACAAAGGCACGCGCAGACCCAGAGTTCGTCATGCGCCGGGACCATTGACAACCACTGAGTTTCTGTGCCGCATACACAACTCCTTCTCTTCCTACACGGAAAAGGGTGTGATAAGCATAGGGCTCTGAGTACGAACACCACACCTTAAACCCCTATAAATGGGTGACCTTGACGTGATCACAATATAAAAGTGGCCTAAGTTATTAGGGAGACCCTAGCCACTACGATCTTCAGGCCCGGTGCCGTATGAGAAGTGATAAGAAGTAGGACGCCAGTTGGGAGTATAGTGTATTTTGTATAAAACTATCGCAGAAGGGGTTGGAGGAAGTTGGCTGCCGGACGAGGGTACGTCTGGCTGCCGCATCTGCGGCGTCCCAAGTATGTGAGACCGTGCGGTCGTAACAGGGCATCCTGTAAGCTCATGTGTGAGTCAGCCGCGAAGCTGATTGGCCGGTGTGGACAGCCAGGATTGTCGAGGAGCAGACAGCCACTGGAGCGCATGTGCATGTAGACGCGACAGGCTCGGAGTTGGGTCACTACAGCCTGGAAATCATGCAGAAATGCAGCTGTACGGAGCAACTCGTGCACATAGTGCGCCTACTCCATGACGGGATGATGGCGAGCGTCACTGGAAAAGGGCAGGATCCGAAGCATTCGCATTGACCAATTGAGTGAATTAGGGCCCCGGACTCGCTCCCACACACTTCAGTCTCATGTTCTCTGCCATGCTGGTGGACGCCCACCGTTTTCATTGCCCTAGGATACCTATCGCCTACAGGACTGACCGATTGGCACATGCAGGCCCCAGTGCGTTTATCAGAGACTACTGTCCACCACCTGCTCTTCGCGGTGAACTGCGCACTCAACACCCTGATGGAAGAGCACATGCAAATAAGCATGGAGCTCTTCGCCGCCGGCTGCGCAAACTTCAGACTAGCAGTCAACACGAACAAAACGGTGGTCATGCACCAACCGCCACCCAGCGCGGAATACACTATTCCCCGGATCAATATCAACGGCAGCCAACTTCAAACCATAGACAGCCTCGCCTATTTAGGAAGCACGTTCTCATGCAGCATAAAAATCGATGACGAAGAAGTCGTTCATCGGATCTCCAAATCCCACCACTGGTGATCACACTGCCGATGCTCCGCCGACCTTGATCACCGGCACCATCCTCTATGCCACAACATTGCGTCGATTAGAGCGATGACGATGATAAAAACCACCGCTGAGACCACTTTTGACGTCCCATCACCTTCTACGTTCACCACCACCACCACCAGCATTGGGCGCATGATACTAACCTGTTCTCATTGCCACCGCACAGTCAGCTTACGCGTCGACCTGGTCAGTCCCCCGCGAATCCATCGTACAGAGACAGGTGAACCGGTGCCAGGAGCTCCAACATACACCCACCACACCCGCTTCACCTATCAGACGGTCCACGCACATTCACTCACCGCATGAGTCTATCAGGGAACACGCGACTTTATGAAAACCTTCGGCATAACACAGCCGGCCATACCCCATCTCTCCTCACCAACACCTACATCACACATGGCCTCGTTCACCATCAAACAACGCACATTCGCCAACGGTAATTCTCATATGATTAGGAAGTGTAGCCTCGGCTCCTTTCCATTTGGCTCCGCCACTGCGTGTGCGTTCAAGCCTGACTCTTGCACGGCACGCTGAACGCCGTAGATTTGAAGGTTGCCCACTGACGATTGAACTCAGAGCTCTCAGTCAGTCCAACGCGTGTTTTTGTGGATTGGCCGACTGGCTGTCTGAGAACCAGGCCAAAATCGCTCCTTATTAATGTAGCATCCGAGCCACTTACCGCCATTAGAGTTAAATTCTCGTGTTTGGGTTTGGGGTGGGGAGAAGAAAATTGTCTATGCGGCATGCACAGACGAGCTAGTTAGGCATGACAACCCCTGCGTCCATTTACCACATCAACCAACTGACTGGCTCGGAGAGTAGCCGAAGGTAGTAATGGGAATAGAGAATGGGGTGGAGACTCAGCGCATTTTCCTCATTATAACCAGTGACTTGCTTGAAGCTATCACTGAGCGGCATACGCCGCGGCTTGGGATATTGCCAATCAACGGGATAACTCGTTTCACGCGGTCAGAATAGTAAGCGTTTGTGTAGGGTGACCGACTGGCGAACTGAGGTTCGAGTTGTAATGGCCCCTTCTTAATGAGGCATCTATGGCACTCCCACTGCATATACTGCACTGACCAGTCGATCTACATAGAGGGTTAATCGTCAGTCCGTAAAAGGACGCCGACAGATTACGACGTAACAGAGAGGAGCACGTTCAGCAACGAACACACCTTCGGCATGACAGACTAGCAGTGAAGCCCGGAAGGTTGTCAGCTAATTACGGAGTATTGCCCTCTCTTGGAACAGGGGTCCGGGGCTTATGGCTCCTTCCACTTCGTCAGCTTCCAATTCCCCCAATGAACCATCGTACGCATGGATTTAGAGGTCAGATTTGCATGACACGTGTGGATAAACACTCTAGATGTCACTCACTGCGCCCACATTTACCTCTGAATAAATTGACTTTGTCTAATCATTGTAACACAACGGGCGTGCGTGGAGGAGCGAGGTAGATGCAGCACATGCCCACTCGCAATAGATTGATTCCAGCGAAATCGACCCCACTCACTTATGAAGGTCAAATAGCCAGACCCAAACTTATCAGACCGCAATACCGGCACCGCCCTCGGCGATTAGCCCACCCGGATGTCGGCTCAGACTCCTTTAACTACCGACTAAGACTGTGGCTCGGTGTATGCCAAAATGGCACAACAGAGGATGACTAGAGTACATAGACAGAGCACTACAGACCGCTTGACGAAAGACCTCCTCATATACCACCTAGCGCTCGACTGCGCCGACAGATCGGATCCCACGGCTACGCCACGACTAGAGACCAGAGAGGATGAACAAACGACCAAACGAAAAACGATTCAACCCCACCACACATACCAGTTTTTGTAAACTGGACTACAACATATCGTTAACCCGCTCACCCAACAACACAGAGAGCAAATAATGGAAAATAAAATGCTTGTCTATTCATGATAGGTTAGAAGTTTCACGAAGGATCAACCACCACGAAGACGCAACACCAGGTGCAGAGTCGACTCCTTCTGGATATTGTAGTCTGACAGCGTACGTCCATCCTCCAACTGCTTACCAGCAAAGATCAGACGCTGCTGGTCCGGCGGAATGCCCTCCTTGTCCTGAATCTTTGCCTTCACATTCTCTATCGAGTCACTCGGCTCCACCTCCAGCGTTATCGTCTTGCCAGTCAGCGTCTTCACGAATATCTGCATGCCACCACGCAGACGCAACACCAAGTGCAGTGTCGACTCCTTCTGGATATTGTAGTCTGACAGCGTACGTCCATCCTCCAACTGCTTACCAGCAAAGATCAGACGCTGCTGGTCCGGCGGAATGCCCTCCTTGTCCTGAATCTTTGCCTTCACATTCTCTATAACGAGTCACTCGGCTCCACCTCCAGCGTTATCGTCTTGCCAGTCAGCGTCTTCACGAATATCTGCATGCCACCGCGCAGACGCAACACCAAGTGCAGTGTCGACTCCTTCTGGATATTGTAGTCTGACAGCGTACGTCCATCCTCCAACTGCTTACCAGCAAAGATCAAACGCTGCTGGTCCGGCGGAATGCCCTCCTTGTCCTGAATCTTTGCCTTCACATTCTCTATCGAGTCACTCGGCTCCACCTCCAGCGTTATCGTCTTGCCAGTCAGCGTCTTCACGAAGATCTGCATGCCACCACGCAGACGCAACACCAAGTGCAGAGTCGACTCCTTCTGGATATTGTAGTCTGACAGCGTACGTCCATCCTCCAACTGCTTACCAGCAAAGATCAGACGCTGCTGGTCCGGCGGAATGCCCTCCTTGTCCTGAATCTTTGCCTTCACATTCTCTATCGAGTCACTCGGCTCCACCTCCAGCGTTATCGTCTTGCCAGTCAGCGTCTTCACGAAGATCTGCATGCCACCACGCAGACGCAACACCAAGTGCAGTGTCGACTCCTTCTGGATATTGTAGTCTGACAGCGTACGTCCATCCTCCAACTGCTTACCAGCAAAGATCAGACGCTGCTGGTCCGGCGGAATGCCCTCCTTGTCCTGAATCTTTGCCTTCACATTCTCTAATCGAGTCACTCGGCTCCACCTCCAGCGTTATCGTCTTGCCAGTCAGCGTCTTCACGAATATCTGCATGCCACCACGCAGACGCAACACCAAGTGCAGTGTCGACTCCTTCTGGATATTGTAGTCTGACAGCGTACGTCCATCCTCCAACTGCTTACCAGCAAAGATCAAACGCTGCTGGTCCGGCGGAATGCCCTCCTTGTCCTGAATCTTTGCCTTCACATTCTCTATAGAGTCACTCGGCTCCACCTCCAGCGTTATCGTCTTGCCAGTCAGCGTCTTCACGAAGATCTGCATGCCACCACGCAGACGCAACACCAAGTGCAGTGTCGACTCCTTCTGGATATTGTAGTCTGACAGCGTACGTCCATCCTCCAACTGCTTACCAGCAAAGATCAGACGCTGCTGGTCCGGCGGAATGCCCTCCTTGTCCTGAATCTTTGCCTTCACATTCTCTATGGAGTCACTCGGCTCCACCTCCAGCGTTATCGTCTTGCCAGTCAGCGTCTTCACGAATATCTGCATGCCACCACGCAGACGCAATACCAGATGCAGAGTCGACTCCTTCTGGATATTGTAGTCTGACAGCGTACGTCCATCCTCCAACTGCTTACCAGCAAAGATCAGACGCTGCTGGTCCGGCGGAATGCCCTCCTTGTCCTGAATCTTTGCCTTCACATTCTCTATCGAGTCACTCGGCTCCACCTCCAGCGTTATCGTCTTGCCAGTCAGCGTCTTCACGAATATCTGCATGCCACCGCGCAGACGCAACACCAAGTGCAGTGTCGACTCCTTCTGGATATTGTAGTCTGACAGCGTACGTCCATCCTCCAACTGCTTACCAGCAAAGATCAGACGCTGCTGGTCCGGCGGAATGCCCTCCTTGTCCTGAATCTTTGCCTTCACATTCTCTATCGGAGTCACTCGGCTCCACCTCCAGCGTTATCGTCTTGCCAGTCAGCGTCTTCACGAATATCTGCATGCCACCACGCAGACGCAATACCAGATGCAGAGTCGACTCCTTCTGGATATTGTAGTCTGACAGCGTACGTCCATCCTCCAACTGCTTACCAGCAAAGATCAGACGCTGCTGGTCCGGCGGAATGCCCTCCTTGTCCTGAATCTTTGCCTTCACATTCTCTATCGAGTCACTCGGCTCCACCTCCAGCGTTATCGTCTTGCCAGTCAGCGTCTTCACAAAGATCTGCATCGCTCGGAAGAAACAGAAGAAAGCACTAGTTACGCGAATGATTCCAAGACAGTTTCACCGTCTATTTTATAGTAGAATTGGGGTTGTCTACCTTTACGCACTGATTGGTGAATGCTTAGCCTTCTCTGGTTTTTATTGGTTAGAATATTCTAGATCCAGTAAGTGTTATCCAATGGCGTGTAGGTTTTGGTCGCTCATGCTTTGTCGCCCACGCTCGTCTATTTTTGGTAGGTGCAATGCATTGCTGACGTCATTGGTACTGCGGCTGACTGTTTCAACGCGTGATTCTTTCAGGAATCTTCTGCGTCATATTTTTAGTTTTAGTTTTCTGTGGAAAACAGCTTCCGTCGTTGAAGGTGCTACTCTTGTAGTAGATAATTTTCCAAGCCTGATTGCTTAAGGACTGTGCATTTTACCTCTTGAGGCCAACAGGGCGGAATAATTTGTCAAATGTAATTCGCAAGCTTAAGAATCTTACTTAAAAGGGACGCAGCAGATTACCTTAAGCAGGGAGGTGGGAGTTGGTTTGGAAGAATTTGAAATGAAAGAGACTTGAGTGATAGGGGTTATACCTGACTGGACAAGGGGATTTCTGAATGAAAACTTTTCTGAAAGTGAAAGGGAAATTCCGGAGTGGAGCCTCGCGCCAACGTTTTATTAAGTTAATGTTTGGCTGGAGCAGTACTTTGAACAGCTTGCCAAGATCGAAGCTACTAAACCTGAATCCGTATGAAGTTGTCAGGCTACGGAGAGCGTGGAGAGGGTGTGACTCTGCCTAGGCCAGCTCCATTATTAAATCTCGGAAGCGCGGGTAAGCAAGGAACTGGAGGGAAGGATGCAGGATTAATATGATTCTTATGGTTACTCAGATACTTTAAGATGGGTTCGATCTGGGCAGAGAAATAGAGATAAGTACCGTCGTGTCCATTAGCTGAAATGTGGTGTAACCGTTGGATCAAGAATTTAATTAGACTGAACTTTCAGATCCGGAGCCCTTTTCTGCGGTTTCTGCTGGTCCTGTAAGGATGAATCCGTACATGCTACACAGTGGTTCCTGTTCCCCCGCATTCATTATGAAACTTTGCTCACACCGTTTCAAAATTCATATTCCTTTCATAAATCTTCTGTATCATATTTTTGTGTTTATTTTCTAAGGGAAACAGCTTCTACCGTTCAAAGTGAAACTGTTATATAACAGAAGTGCGCATGTCTAATTTCAGGCCAACCAGTCTGGCCGGAATAACATGTTGAATTAAATTCACCAGTTTAGTTCTCTTGCTTAAACGCAACTCAACATGAAGGGACACGAATTATTACACGTACCATGGAGGAGAGACTTTGTTTGAAGGAAGCTTAAAAGATACCTGACTGGAAAAAGGCTATTGCAGAGTGAAAAATATTCTTAAAGTTAAGGTATATTTTCTGAGGGGAGTCTCACGTCAATATTTGGCTGTAGGAGTATTTTGAAGAGAAAACTCATCTGGAAGTACAGAGGTGTATGCACGAAATGCCTTCTTAATTTGGCCCCCAGAACGACAAAATATATGATACTAAGTCTTGATTAGTGTGACTGTTGGGCATCGGGAACGTGGAGGAAGGTGTGATTGTGCCTAGAACAGCTTCGGAAGAGCTGATAAAGTAGCAACTTGAGAAAAAAATATGCAGATACATTAAAATAAATTCGATCTGGACAGAGCAGGGTTCAAGGAGACATGGATGACAACTATCGAGTTCATGATCTGAAAGGAAGATTCAATCGCTGGAACATGACTTTAAAAACCTGAAGTTTCGGAATCTCAGCCTTTTACTGTGGCTTGAGTGTGCCAAGTGAGGGTGGATTCGCACGACGGTCAGACCAGAAGCTACACCTTGGTTCCTGGGCACCGCTTTCTGTATGTATTTTTGTTTGTGCCATTTTGAAATCCTTATTCACAAATATATGCAGCGGAAAACGGCAGAGATGTGAAAAAGGCTCTCTAAGCAGGGCGTGGATATTCCCTTAGACGAACTCCCATACTGGCAACATCAGCCAGATACCCATCGCCGAGGACTCCCTTTCTCACATTTCACTCTCAACCGGAGACTGGTGACTGTAAGGATGCGTCACTGTCTGGGCTACTCACGTGACGACAGCACTCAGTGCTGAAAACCAGATGGTCTGTCGACGTCTTGTGCTGGCGTCATCAAACCTACCTCCGTACCGCAAGTTCACTTCACGGAGGCTGTCTCACGCATCTTTAATGACGCACGGAGGCCGCTAGCGCCAAGGTCAACCGCTACGGATGGGAGCAGCTCATTCTAGTCAAGGCTCCGGTTTCTACACCTTTCTGGACTTTCTGACTTTGAGAAATTTTGCAAATACATGACACGAGTGTAGCCAATGTTCTTTTATTTGGTGAACAGTTTCGCATCACGTGTGCAAATATGCACGCGTGCATGCAAAACTTTGATTGTCGTGGAATGCAAGGTCTTAAACTGGCGCACCAAGACACAGCCCGCCATCTTATTACATATAGTAGAGGTCTGAGTAACTGGTCGAGAGACCTATGCGTCCAAAGGAGTGAGTGATAACTAGCTCTCTCCTCTCACACCGTTCGCGTTGGGGTGCCAGAACACGATTGGGAAGACCGGAGGTGGGCGTGTGCGCAGTGTTCAACAGTACTAATTGGTCCATCTACACGTACTACACAGGAACACGCGCCAGAATCCAGGAAGAGTCCGAGGATGAAGAATCAACGAACAGGCATCGGAGCTCATGACTAAACCATCTCTCGCAACGGAATCTGCAACTCCAAAACCTATGCTGCCCACATTTTCCACCGCGCATGCACATCACACATCGGCCTGGTTTTTCATTCGCAAATCCTTCCCACCGAGGCTAGCAAACCAGTGTCAGGAGCACCACTACATTTCCCTCAGTTGCCTACACTGGTCACACACATGCAATCACCTCATGGGCTTAATCGACCGCATGCGCCTCCATGAAAATCTGCCGTAATATAATTGCTATTTACATTTATGCATTATTAGCTACATCTGTTTTCCTCGCATTACGTATGTATAACCCAAGTGTATTTCTTCTGCAGGAAACGTTAATGGCCGGTGGAAGTGCTTCCTATTCTTTGCTTCAGAAGTTGTATAAATTCCCCTGACTGACGACGGCATATTTGTACATTTCTTTAAGAAATTTTTTAACTGGTAAATGTTCAATACACATTCCTTTCTGAAATTGTCATCTACTTCCCTTTTTCACGGTGGTACGTTGCGGATTCGCTTGTGCGCCTATATGGACGGCTTATCGCTGCATTTTACGCTTATTAAGGTGCGCGGGCACGATATGATACATTAAAGGGTACTATGATAGCCGGCAGCCAAATAGGCTGTACTGCGGCTACACAATCGAGGACATAAGGGGTGAAAATAAACGAGGAGTACTCCCGCTCACACGCTTTTTTGGATGACGTGGCTAAACGGCGCTATCGTCTTGAACGCCACGCCAAATGGCCTCGGCGTGCCACGCCATCGCGAAGGCTGGCCGCAGCGGCAAGGTGACGCCAGACGTGGCTGGTGCTAGCAGTGCAGGGTACTCATTCTCATCCGATCGATCGGAGAGTAATCTGGTTGGAAAAAAAACACCACGATGATTTTTTCGTAGTTTGAACTTTCGAGATAGCAGATATCCGCTGTTTGCTTCCCAAGATGACTTTCAACGGTCTTGGTCGCACCTCCTGCGTTTACTTTCTAACGAGAGGCCCCAATCGAAAGATTCTCCATCACTTAGGATTCTTGCGTATCATTCAAGAAATTTTGGAGTATCAGGAGATCGTGTTTTAACCTTTCTTTTGGAGTTTCGTCAGTAGTCTCGGGGAATCCCTGAACTACAAGACAAAATGATCTATCAGGGAATGAAACCTGTTTCTACATCCTGCTTGCTTTTAGTGATGGAGGATTGAATTATACGCTTTGTTACTGCCTTTATTACTGTACGCAAATTGGTCTTCATCCGTGAGCCTGCTGGTTGATTTTCAGACATCGCGCATGTTCTTCGCTCGGATAGCTCCTGGGCAGCCTAAATTTAGGTTTGTGGCATCCAGGTCTTTCGATAAGTCGCAGGCCTCTTTTATCTCATTACTTCACTGGCTATCATGATCTGTTCCATTGCAGCTCGACGGACATATATAGAGCGTGCTGCTGTCACGCCTTCGTGGTGTTGGAGATACCTTACGATCATTGCTTGTAGATTTATCAGGGGCCGTTGATCGCCGATTTACTTTTGTACAGACGGATTCTGTAGGCACCAGATTTCCCGAACCTGGGGAAATGCAAGACATAATTCCATCCTCGCTTATTTTCTTTCTGGTCATCTGTATTTCAACTGACTCAGAGGTTTGTTCTAATGACTTCGTTCTTTTTCTCTTTTTTTTTCGCTTAATATTGTGTCTATCGAGCTTCACCGTTTCCTCGGGATGATTATAGTCTAGCTTGCTGATGTTTTTCAGCTCTTTTGCATCGTGTTCCGGCGATTTAATTTTTTTATGTTTGATGAGTTCTGCTATTATTTCCGAGAGGATATCAAGGTCTCCTTCTTATCTCAAAACTCTGGTTGTGAGTTCTTGGCATCCATCACAGTGCATTAAACCCTTCAATGTTTATCTTACATTCGGTTGAGTTCAGTAGCGCAATGCTTTCTTCAATATTGCTGCTTGGTGGTTGTTCTCGGTCAGCTGAGAGTAACTTGAGTATTTCTGATAAGTTTTTGTCCCATAAAATCGAAAAAGCTTTACAAAGGTGGGAGAGATAATTATTTTTGGAGTATGTACTATTTTTTTAACTGCTGGCTGCCCGGGCGTGGCCGAGAGGTTAAGAGCATCGGTCGCTAATCGAGAGATTGGTGTTTCGAATCCCGGCCGCGGCGACGAATAATTTCCTCGCGTATTTGGGTCGTGAAAATTTGCATTCCCCATGCCAGCAAGATCCCTACGATAATGCATTAATTTTTAACGAGCAGCTTAAATTATCAAGCGAATAGTTTACTGACCACAATAAGAAGCAATTTTCCGAACCGAATTCAGTATCGAATGTTAATAGGAATCAAAGAACTACGCAACCTTTGAAGCGAGTTTGCTAAACACATTGGCAGTCATTCGGATGACAAAGGTAAAATGTGATTTCAGGAAAGGTTGAGGAAATCCAGAAATCCGAAAGGCTGAGGAAATCCAGGGGTATGCGGACCGCAATGAAATGAAAAACTATTTCAAAGCCATCAAGGCCATCTACGGCCCGTGTATCAAGGGAACAGCACCGCTGCTCAGCTCTGACGGCACAACACTGCTGACAGAGAAATCGCAAATTCTGAAGCGCTGGGCCGCGCACTTCAGAAGTGTCCTTAATTGCTCATCAGCCATCTCCGCAGCTGCCATCGACCGGCTCCCTCAAGTGGACACTAACTATGACCTGGGTCGACCACCTTCCCTACCAGAAACCATCCGGGCCGTGCAGCAGATTTCCAGCGGTAAAGCAATGGGATATGACGCAATCCCACCCGGAAGTCTACAAGCACGATGGGCCCCGGCTGATGACAGAACGCACAACACTCTTCCAGGAGATGCGGCACCAAAGACAAGTTCCTCAGGATTTCAAAGACGTGACCATCGTCCATCTCTACAAACGGAAATAGAACCAGCAACTCCGTGATAATCAAAGAGGCATCTCGTTGCTAATTATCGCCGGGAAGATATTCGCCCGTATCCTTCTCAATCGTCTGAACGGTCACCTAGAGCAGGGCACTGCTCCCGGAAAGTCAATGTGGCTTCCGCCGACATCGGGGAACAACCGATATGATCTTCGCCACCCGCCAGCTACAAGAGAAGTGCCAGGAGATGCGAACTCATCTTTACACTACCTTCGTGGATCTGACGAAAGCCTTTGACACGGTGAATAGCAACGGACTGTGGAAAGTCATGCAGAAATTTGGCTGTCCTGAGCGGTTCACGCACATGGTGCGTCAGCTTCATAACGGGATGACGGCGCGCGTCACTGACAACGGGACGTCATTCGAAGCATTTGCAGTGACCAACTGAGTGAAGCAGGTCTGCGTTTTGGCTCCCACCCTGTTCAGTCTCATGTTTTCGGCTATTCCTATGGACGCCTACCGTGATGAGCAGCCTGGTATCCGCATCGCCTACAGAACTGACGGGCACCTTCTCAACAGTCGGCGTATGCAGGCTTCAACGCGCGTGTCTACGACTACAGTCCATGACTTGCTCTTCGCGGACGACTGCGCCCATAACACAGTGACGGAGGAGGACATGCAAAGGAACATGGACCTCTTCACCGAAGGCTGCGCCGATTTTGGATTAACAATCAGTACAGCCAAAACGGTTGTCATGCACCAGCCGCCACCCAGCGCGGAACACAATGCTCCCCGAATCAATGTCAACGATGCTCGACTCAGAAATGTGGAAACCTTCGCTTATCTAGGAAGCACGCTGTCACGCAACACGAGAATTGATGACGAGGTTGCCCAACGGATCTCCAAAGCTAGTCAGGCCTTTGGCCGGCTGCAGGCCTCCGTGTGGAATCGCCATGGTATTCACCTGAACACCAAACTGAAGATGTATATGACCATCGTATTGACGACAATTCTTTACGGAGCTGAGACCTGGACTGTCTACGCGAACCAAGCCAGGAAGCTGAATCACTTCCACCTCAGCTGCCTCCGCAGAATACTGAAGCTAAAATGGCAAGACAGGATCCCGGACACGGAAGTCCTGGAGCGGACCGAAATCCTCAGCATCCATGCCATGCTGCGGCAAGTGCAACTGCGATGGAGCGGCCACATGGTAAGAATGGACGACGAACGACTACAAAAACGACCTTTCTACGGAGATGTCGCTACGGGTGCTCACCGACAGGGAGGTCAAAAACGATGATACAAGGACACTTTGAATAAATCTCTGAAGCAACTGCAAATCAACCCGGCGACCTGGGCGGGCCTCGCCCAGGATAGACCGGCATAGAGAAGATCCGTGAAGACTAGTTCAGCAATCTATGAGGCCGACCGGATCGCCGTCGCCAAGGCCAAAATAGCGGCATGAAGGTCACCAGCTCCCTGGACCGAAATCGTCGATGCCCAGGCCCTGCCAACATGCCCGCGCTGTCGATGCATCTTCCGAACGTGAATCGGCTTGGTTGGACACCTTCTGACGCAATGCACCAACAATCCGACAACTCCAATTTCTACGTCAAATTCTGTCAACCCTCCTTCAACCCCCCCCCGCAACCTCACTCCTGGCATCAATTCCATTACTCCCACAATCATAGAGACCACATCCCTCTACTCATCACCTGTAACCCCCATCACCGCAACCATCACCGCCTTCGCCTTCAATACCACCACCACCACCACCACCACCACCATCAGCGATGGGGACTCTCTCCTAAACTGTCCTCAATGCGACCGTACATTTACCTCACGCATTGGCTTGGTCGGTTACTTGTGAATCCATCGTACAGAGACTGGTGAACCAGTGCCTGGAGCACCAACACACAGCAGAGATAGTCGCCTCCACTGTCCTCACTATCCTCGCGCATTCAATCATCACATGGGCCTATTCGGTCACATGCGCATCCATGACAGCGGAATTCACCGCAATGCCGACAACACCGATACATCATGCACACCCTCCGCTCCTGCCATTCTTACTGCCACTGCCACCCCAACTACTATGAATGACATCCCCCCAGCCTCTACTGATTTCTCCTGCCCACGATGCGCCCGCAACTTCAACTCACGCATCGGCCTGCTCGGTCACCTGCGAATCAATCGCACGGAGGCTGGTGAACCAGTGCCTGGGGCTCCTAAATACAGTTGCCGTGCCCGCCTCCACTGCCCTCACTGCTTCCACACACATGCGCCTCAACGACAACCTGAGGTAAACCATCGGAGGCTAAGCCACA
Organism: Schistocephalus solidus; assembly: GCA_017591395.1. Classification (NCBI taxonomy): domain Eukaryota; kingdom Metazoa; phylum Platyhelminthes; class Cestoda; order Diphyllobothriidea; family Diphyllobothriidae; genus Schistocephalus; species Schistocephalus solidus. The sequence continues at coordinate 25,372 of WEDG01001480.1, forward strand.
TCAGTGCACACTATCTACACTAATACCTAGACAACACCCTCACAATCATCATAATGTACCTGATATAATCACGGATGTCCTAGAAACCGTGACTTGGAAGGCTGCCAATCTGATACTTACACCAGACCACACCTGCGGCCCAGTGTATGTGCTGTGTGTGTCGAGTGGCTGACCAGTGGACTGGGAGTCAGATGGCGATGGCTCCTCCATATCCCCTGAGTAAGTGAGTCCTGGTGTGTGCGTTATGGGGGCCAGGTCATGCTGTGGCGCGCGAAGACGGGTACGCCGACCCATCAGACAATGCACCCACTCCCACCTCCGACAACTGACTGGCTCGGATGGTGGTCTAATTTTGCGGGTGGGGGAGAGAGTGAGGTCAACAACTTAGCGCATTTCCTTACTATAAAAAATCTGACGCACTTGAAACTATTGCTGTGCACTAAAAGCCGTGGCTTGGAAGGTTTCTAACTGACGGGATAACTTGGACCGCGTGGTCAGCCCAATGTGTGTTTTGTGTGGAGTGGCTGACTAGCTGACTGAGAGTCAGGCTGCAATGGCTCCTTATTAATGTTGCCTTTATGGCATTCCCACTCCGTGGGGTCCGAGTCAGGTGTAGTGGTACACCCAGGGGGCGGCTCCGGCCGCGCGCGCCACCTGCACCCTCTCCCATCTCCGGTCTTCTTGACTCTGTCTTGACACCGGGCTCAGGTGGGAGAGGAGGAGAGTATTCGGTAGTTCCAGCGCAAGGCTACTATCACTTAAAACTAATTCACGCGCAAGTCACCGTCCCTGTTCCACCTGGTGTGGAGCATACGGTGGACCTCGTCGAAAACGACGGTCGAACTGTCACTCACACGTCGCATAGCCACCTAATGGGGGTAAGTCGCCATTCTGATGGGATGGGCCACCTTCCAGTTCGGAATGATAGGTACCCTCCTCTACCAGAGGTCCTGGTTTAAGGTGGTTGAAGTGGACGGTGAACTCCCAAGAGTATGGCTTATTTCAACCTTGAATGAGAAGAGCCGTGTCTGACAAGACATTGGTAACGGCATGTGCCCCATCCCAAGCGGGGTTAAATTTTGAGGGTACACCAGCTGGTACCGCAAAGTTGCGCATCCCCACGATGTCTCCTGCTTGGTATGGGGTGCCATGCGCTCAAAGATCTAAAATGTCTTCTGTTGGCGTTTTCTCTCCTAAAGATGCAACCAGGCTTCCTCTAGAGCTACACATAGGGTTCGTCTCGGTCGTGAAACATAAGATAGATATATTTTTTTATCTGAGTACCTGGAATTGTCGGCGAGTTCATCCTGATGTATAGGTGGGAGCTGAATATCCTCGGGTAGTTGCATTTCGTGCTCACACATCAGGAAAAACAGAGCATGCTGTGTGGTAGCGTTCACCGTGGATCGATATGCCAACATGCACGCTGGTCTCAGGTAGGCGTCGCATTTCTGTCGGCCAAAGCTCTTGATAGATCGATCAGGTTCTGGTTGGCCCTTTCAACCTGACCGTTACCTTGTGGATAGTACGCCATTTTATGAGTCTTCTTTATCGTTAAAAATTAGCACAGTTAGATTGCGATGGCATTCTCGAATGACGAGCCCTGGTTAGAGTGAAGCTGGTGCGTGTCAGTCCCCCCCAATAACAAAGCCAAATGTGGAAGATGGCTTCGGCTACTGTAGAAGCAGACGCGTCAGTTAAGAGCATTACCTCAGCCATTTTAGTGAATAAATCCATCATGACGATGATGAAATTATTTACTGTTGTGGATAGTGCGATCGGGCCAACAATGTGGACCCCTACCCTCTCATTAGAATATTTAGGCTTAATTGGCTAAATGGGAGCTCTTGGCGAATGGCTGGTTGACTTGGAGGATGAGCAAAACTCGCAAGACTGGATGGCGTCTTGAATGTCTCGTTTGGGTTTGGCCAGAAGTAACGTCGGCGGAGGGCCCACTCGGTCTTGTGAGTACCTAAGTCACCTAGCTCTGCATGCATTCTTTTCACCACGCCAGCCACTGTGCCCCCTAAACGGACCACATGGTAGATGCGTTGGATCAACATGGGGCCTCATCAGGGCATGGCAGGCGTTATTCGGGTCGCGCTCCCATAACACATGCGAAACAGGAGGGTGTGGTGACATGCCTAGGGGCAGCTATGGCCGCGCCAGCCACCTGCGCTTTCACCCATCTCCGGTATTCTTGACTCTGTCTTGACACCGGGCAAAGGTGAGGAGGAGGAGAGTGAGGTAGATGCAGTGCAAGTATGCTAATACTTTAAACTGTATCACGCACAAGTCAGCGTACCTGCACCACCCTGCTGTGGAGTGTACGGTGGACCTCGTCGAAATCGACGGTCCAACGTCATCCACCATAGAGAGTGGTAGGGCGACGTGTTTAGGGTATTGGTCGTTGTCACGATAGAAAAGAATACCGTTACCAATGAGCAATTTTTCTCATAGGCTATGAAGGCACCGACTTTTACAGCTACCTCCCGCGAATGACAGAGGGGTTTGGCGTCAATGACCGTCCTTTAATAGATAGGATGGATATGTTGATCGTCTCGCTGGGCCGCAGTACAGAGCAGAAACTGGTCGCCTTGTAAAGTGATTGCGGATATGGTGACATCATTGCGCGATAGGCATAATCTGTGAGGACGATATCGTTTTCTTGTGAGGGTATCTGCATTGCCATGTTGGCAACCGGGTCGGAACACGCATTTGAAGTCGTATTCTGCTAGCTTTTCTTACCACTAAGCAAACTGTCCTCAGGATCCTTTAAGATCCGCAATCACGTTAAAGATCTATGACCGGTAGGCAGGAAAAACGGGTGGTACTGAGGGTATGGTCAGCATTCTTCTTAAAAAATTGTAAGTGCCAGCATCGCTTTCATGATCACAGAGTAGCCTCGCTCCGCCTTCGTCAGTGATCGACTGAGGTACTGAATAACACGTTCGCTACCTTCCGGCTGCTGATGCTGAGAAAGGATGGCCCCTATTGCGTCGTCACTAGCGTCATTGTCTAAGGCAGACTTTTCAGCATCGTTACAAATGTCAGAGAACAATAAAATTAGGGTAAAGTACAGTTTATCTTTCAGCGTCTGGAAGCTAGTTGTACAATCAGCAGCACACTCAAACTTGAAGTTTTTCAGAGTTAGCTCATGGAGCATCCCTGCAATGTGCGCATAGTATTTGATATATCTTCTGTAGTGGTCTTGAAAGCGGGGATGGGCCAATAGCGAATTTAACTGACCTTTATGTCATCGGTTTCTATTCCAGTCATGGATACCACATGTCCTAAGAACTTGAATCGCGGCCCAAAGTGCATCGTCTCAAGCTCGTAGAGACCTAAGGAAGCTGCGAAATCAGTCTTTTCCCTTCCAGTGGGTCGTACTTCTACTTTCCAGTACCCGGAAGCTATATAAAGCGTCGAAAAAAAACAGTATTACCGGTGAGGGTGTCAAGGGTCTTGTCACTTCGTGGAAGGGGAAAAGAGTCCTTCTTAGTCAGCGTTGATTTCCCTATAGTCAATGCGTAGCCACATTGAACCGGCCTTCTTTCTTGCAAGCACTATCGGAGACGACGACGGCGAGTGAGAAGGCCGAATAATATTATGGCTAAGCATATTACTACTAAGAGCATTCAATTCTTTCTAGTAAAAGATTGGAAGCCGTCTAGGTGGGACCCTGATGGGTCACGCATCCCCCTCTGTCGTTACAATACTCCGTCACATTCGTCCTACCCGTGGGCTTACCATCCCAGTCAAATATATCCTTAAACTCGTCTATTAAATCACCTAGCCTTCTGGCGTTGTTCTGGCCGATATGGGCCGGGCTGATTTCCTTAACATTAACGGTGACTGTACAAGTAGATAGCCTGCAAGGTTTGGGAAAAAGTCTACGAAATGGTACATTGACAAAGGACGTATGCAGGAGACGAATACCAAAGTTGAGGGAACATTTAAACTTATTCAAAAGTCAATGTGTATGATATAATCCCAGGCTATGTTTGGGGACACGATAAACTCGTGGTTAAAGATAACTCCTGAGAGGTAAAGAGAAAATTCTACCAAACCAGTAAGGCTAAGATTAGCGCCATTAGCCGTAAGAAGAGTAATATTAAGCTTATCGTTATCCCTCATGCTCGCCTGAAACTATGAAAAAAGCTGCTGACGTAGTAGAGGGCAACCAGCGGCGGAATCTAATAACCACGAAAGACGAGCATTGCCTACAACACCCTTAACCAAAGGATAGTTTGTAGAATCTAGGCATGAAACAACTTTGCTAGGCACAATATAGACCTGACAATCGCTATCCTTTGGGCCGATGGCAATGGCTTGAACAGGGCGGCGATTCTGTGGACCGGGAGTTTGGCGACGCCAGGCATTCCGGTGAGTTGAGTAGGGAACCACATGAGCACGGACTGCAGAGCCTCTGCAAGCCTTCGTCCGCAGAGGTGTGTTGGCGAACGCTGGCAACTCCTTGGGGTGGGGGGGGGGGGGGGCGTGAGGGAGTGCCACTGGCATGAAGCAACTTCGTTAGGCACAATGGACGGACAAAAATATAATCTGTGCAGAATTTTCTACCAAAAGATTCTTAACCTTGGAAACTGAAATTTAACGTCAAACTTCAGTTTCCAAGGTTAAGAATCTTTTGGTAGAAAATTCTGGACAGATTATATTTTTGTCTGTTCACCAGCGCACTGGAGGCTTAATAAAAACGAACTGCATTGGGGGACATACCTAACGCAAATTTTATACTAATATCGTTAGTTTAAATTTTAAGAGGATAAAGCCCGGATGCTACCCTAATAGCAATGAAATACGATTCGAAGCTCGACCGGTCGTACGTCAATCGTAGCTGGAATTTGATTGCTTGCTAGTGCACCTCGATGACGCGTCGCTAAGGGCGCAAAGAGAATGCGCGCAGCGTTATTGGCAAATCGATCGGGCACTGAGCTGTTGTAGCGGCCGAGAATGTCAAAGATAGCACACACTGTGGAGTATATCACTAGGACAATCTGTAGCCATATAACGTCGGCAGAATCTTTACACACTTCATCATGCACACATGTATAGATATCAGGAGAGAATAAGTGTATAACGTAAGGTATCTATGTTAACAGTAACAAATTGTAGATAGTAAAAGAGAAATATAAAGATACAAGCGAATACTGGGACTTGTACAATCGATCCGCTTGGAGTGGGAGGTGGTCACGAATGATCAGTTAGATACAGGTGGGGAGTGCAGTGCTGTTCGCAAATGTGGATGAGGTTCGTGGAGATGCTGACGGTCAGGGACTTTCGAGACGGTACGACGGTGGTAACGAGGGGAGATGTCAGCGGTAGGGAAAGAAGGAACACCGGATATCTTCACAGACCATCGATCACACCATTCCCATCCGGGATATGCGCGAAAAGTGTTCTTAGTTCATTCAAACAATTCAGTCGGAACTGTGGTTCGTTACATGGCCTCCTTCTGAAATGCAGCACTGTCCTCAGTGCTGTGCGGGTTGGTTTGGTAGGTGTGAAAGTGTGTGCTCCTCTCCATACCACCGCTGCCACCAATGTAGCGGCCGAGAATGTCAAAGATAGCACACACTGTGGAGTATATCTCTAGGACAATCTGTAGCCATATAACGTAGGCAGAATCGTTACACACTTCATCATGCACACATGTATAGATATCAGGAGAGAATAAGTTTATAACGTAAGGTATCTGAGTACAAGTTGAAATAGTAATAGAATTATAGAAGTAAAGATACAAGACGAATACTGGACTTCATACACCCATCCGCTTGGAGTGGAGGTGGTCACGAATGATCAGTTAGATACCGGTGGGGAGTGCAGTGCCACTCGCAAATGCGGGTGAGGGTCGCGAGATGCCGATCAGTCAGATCCTCGAGACGGTATGACGGCGGTAACGAGGGGAGATGTCAGCGCTAGGAAAGAAGAACACCGGACATCTTCACAGACCATCGATCACACCACCTTCATCCCGGAGATTCGCGCGCGAAAAGTGTTCCCGTCCATTCAAACGAATCCAGTCAGAACCGTGAGCTCAATAGACCGTCATTCAACATCACGCGCGCGCCTGTGCCACGCCATTTCGCGCTCGTGCCGCGACGCGATCGCTTAACTCGCGTACGTGTTCCGTCCATAACCGACCGTCGCTTCTTTGCAGAACGCCTTTTGAGCAGGCCCAAGATGTGAACACTGCAGACGTTCCAGAAAGGCTTTCGACGATCTACGTGAATACTGCCGTGAATATGAGGAAATGTATCCGGTCGACTATCAAACATGGTGATTCGATCTCTCTAGTTCGGCGTACGACTCGGACTCAGAGATGATGCGTTGATGCCTGACATATGATGCGGTCGTAGATCGACTGGTCGTTAATCACTCATACTGAAGAGGAACGGTCGTTGAGTTCATGAGAATACGGCACAGCGTCGCGCATTCGAGCAGTCTATCCGGAGCATGATCGACGCCGACCTCGACCTTCCCAGTATTTGACGCTACGAACGTTTGCGATAGCACGATGTTCAGCTGTGTAATGGGGCAGTGGTGAGCACGTTAATTTACGTCACGTTGAGACCGAGTACTTTTCGATCAGCGCTCATCAGTAGGTTTGTAAAGTGTTGCAGCTATTTTGCCATTTCTTTGCCATCCCTCTTTCGTGAATATGGTTCGATTATGATTCGACGATCACAGGACGACGCAAATTACTGTTTATGCTCGCAACGTTCAGTAGATCTGCGTTCATTCGTCTTCATCGGCATGAAGTTGTTGTTACAGCGCTTTAGGATCAATTATTGTATATTGATCAGTAAACACGTTCGGTCGCACGTCTTCTAAAGTTTGTTCCTTTAAAAGATCGCTTTCGTAGACGGCAGAAAGTTAGTCGTAGTAGGCGATCGCGAAGTTCACAGTAGTCGATGGCAATACGCAGGTACGCTGGTCGATGGTATTGATGCCACGGCCGTCAGACTAGCATATTCGTGACCTGGTAGAGGTGGCTGCATTGCAGCGCCTCGCGAGGACTCCAGGATGTCCGCCACGCAGTACCAACCGTCGTCACCGATGTCCAATATTTAAACCACGATGTTGACCGTAGATGCCTGGTATGAAGATCGTCACGACACCGCCGGGGATTGCACGATAAGACCGCAATCGCGTTAATCCAGTCTCAGGTCAGCGTATACGCTTCGTGGTGGCGATATGCCGTCGTTTGGCTGATCGCATCTCGCTACCATTTGACGATTCACAACTGCGGTGGGCACGCACACCGTTAAAAGGCATTTTTGCTTCATCTCCTTTCAATGCAGTTATTCTGGTACAAGTCAATCATCGGTCAGCAGGTGTGCCGCGGAGTGACCATTAATAATGCCGACAAATTACAGTTGGAGAGGGTTTAAAGAATGCCTTTAAGACAGCGCGACGTCTGCCGCATTGCGAAGGTTACCCTCGAAGAGTTCGACGATTAGTCACATGTAAAGAACATTGTTCACAATACAGTTCGCACAGTCGTAGCATTGTGATCGCCAGGTACTGATTAGCATCGCCTGTTGTGGGTCAGCACTGCCTTTGCATTAGAGATGATCCGTCGTGTCGGATGTCGATCAGGATTAGCGAGCACTTCACTGGTGACAGATTTTCAGATTTATTTTGTGAGCACGTTTGAACACTCTTTTAAACAAAATAAACTTTAGGTTGAGTCTGTTCGTTCAGACGACCTTATCATTGGTAGCACAACTGTCTTTCAGAATCGCCGTCGCTTTAAAGCGTCTCCAGCTGCGGCCTGCAGAAAGAGAAAGGGTACGCGTACGCCAGAATCGGATACGACCGCACGAATGGCTCGGACGCGACGGATCCGGAAAAATTCGCCCTCATTTCTTCAACCGCGCAGCGGAACTCTTCTCTGCAGACCACCCAACCAGGTAAACGCTTTACGACCCTGGCCCATTACATCTCTGGCGATAATTTCTACCAATGACAAGGTGAATCTCTGCAAGACTGGAGCAAGATAATAAAAGTTTATTTTGTTTAAAAGTGTTCAAAATTGAGGTATACAAAATAAATCTGAAATCTGGTCCGCAAATTGAAGTCACTGGACTAATCCTGTATCGAGGACCGGGCAAACTGTCCGCTGTCGGTTCAATGGATCTCCCTCTAAAATGCAAAGGCAGTGAGTGAGTACACAATGGACTTTGAATGCTAATTATGTTAAAGCATCGCCAACCAGCTTGATTTTAGAATGCAGGCAAATTGTTGTAGACAATGTTAACAAATTTGACTAATCGTCAAGACTCTTCCCGAGGGTAGCCTTTTAGGCCCCTTTGCTGTAGGCGATCGTATGCCTTCTTAAAGGCATTCTTTAAAAGCCCTCTCCAACTGTAATTTGTCGGCTTTTTGTGGATTATTTCCACCTATTAAAAACCCTCTGCGGCAATATGATTAAGCAATTATTGAGCTTTAACTTACCCAGAATAACTGCATTGATAGTGGAAGCAAAAAATGCCTTTTTGTCTTGGTGCCCACCGTAGAAAGTCGCTTGTAGGCAACCTCATCAGCAAATAGGGCAGAAAAATATGCGATCAGCAAAACTGCTGACGCTTATCGCCACCAAAGGAAGCCAAATACGTAACCCAGTAAGCTGGTTAATAAATGTGCAGTCTGCCTATCAATTGCTCCCCTGAAGGATTTTTCTGTGACGTCTTCGGTTAAGGCGTCCAGTTCATCTACGGTCAACATTGGTTTAAATATTGACATGTTGACGACGGTTGGTGCTTGGGTGGCGGATATCACCAACGTTCTCCAGAAGTCGCCGCAATGCAGCCAATTTCTACCTTTAGGTCATGCAAAATGGCGCAATTTCTGTGTATGGCACCGCATGCACCATCGATGGTAAGCTCTGCCTGATGAGTGCCTTGCGTTTGGTTCTGTGCAGACCACGTCGCCTTTTCCGGTGGCGCCTACTGCCGTCTACGAAAATTGTCTTTTAAAGGAATAAGCTTACCAGCGTAGGAGGGAGACTGTGCGATAGGCAGTGTTTTACTTTGAATCACTGCTTCCCAAATGAATTGTCCTAAAACAGCGGTAACGGTGGTAATTGTTCTTCATACCGATGAGGATGAGACGGAGGGCAAGTTTGTGACATAAAACATGTAGATCTATTGGACATTTCGTGTTCCTTCTTGAACGTCCAGTATGAATTCCATCGTCAGACATAATGAGCTACAACCCTAAAGGAAAAGAAGGGATTAGGAATGTAAAAATAGCTAAATACTTTACAACACTATTGCCTATTAGACGCCTGGTAGGGTCTCGAAACTGCTCAGTTAACTGTTTAACAAGACGTAAATGAACGTACTCACCACTGCCCATTGCCGTAACCGTTGAAACATCACTTGCTTCACCCAAGAGCGTTCGTGCGTCTGCAGGAAGGTCCGAGGTCAGCCGTCTGATAATCTTCAGAAGACTGCTCAGATGAATCAATGGTATACGCGAGCGTATTGCCGATGAACTCATAGCTTCTCGAACCGCTGGTTCCTCTTCAATTGTAGGTGTGCTTGAAGAGTTGATTGCAGCCACGTCATATATATCTGACATCCAACTTATCTCCTCATCAGCAGAGGAAATCTCTGAGTCCGAGTCGTCATACGACGAACTAGAGGAAGAGGTCAGATGCCATGACGATGAAGATGAGTCGACCGGATACATTTCCCTCATATTCTCGGCAATTTGACGTAAATCATCCAGAAAGCCTTTCTAAGAACGTCTACTTAGTGTTCTCTTAGACACTGCTCAAAAACATTCTGCAAAAAGCAAAAACGGTCAGTATAGACAGAACAGGGGTACAGGCAGTTAAGCGACCGCGTCGCAGCACGAGAGCGCAGGAAATGGCGTGGCACGGCGCGCGCGTGATTGACAGTGTAACGAACCACAGTTCCGACTGAATTGTTTGAATGAACTGGGAACACTTTTCGCGCAGATCCCGGATGGGAATGGTGTGATCGATGGTCTGTGAAGATGTCCGGTGTTCCTTCTTTCCCTACCGCTGACATCTCCCCTCGTTACCGCCGTCATACCGTCTCGAAAGTCCCTGACCGTCAGCATCTCCACGACCCTCACCGCATTTGCGAACAGGACGCAACGCCAAGTGTTACTGTTGAGAAGTACAGCGAAGCTTTACCCAAGGCCCAATTATCACATTTTGGATAAGGATCTGGTAAAGCATCTTTGAATGGCTTCTATTTTGTTTCGGCCATTTGATGGCATTATGCCAAAGAAAATTGAACAGTAATCAAGGAGAGGTAAAACGTACATTTTATATAGTCCTGTCTTTAGGGCAGGTGAGAAAAATGTTTACAAATGAATCCGCATAGTCCAGTGGCTTTTGGTGATATTTGTTTAACGTGGGGAGATAAATCAAGAGTATTTGTATAGCTAAGACCTTAGTCTTTTATTGATGTTGTTTTGGTTATTTTCTGATTGTTGAAAATTAAGGGAGGAAGTTTTTGTGGACCAAAAATCAGGAGATGACATTTACTTGGAGAGAATGGCATTTGCCATAGAGTACTCCATTCGCTTAGTTTTTTAAGATCATTTTCAATCGTTCTATGCATACTGGCTACTGTATGCTTGTTACATGCATATGCAAGTTTTAAGTCGTCCGCATATAAAAATGTTTTAGTTGACGTTGATATAGAGGATAAGTCGTGAATGTATATAAGAAATAGGAGGGGACCTAGGATAGCCCCCTGAAGTACTCCACTACTAAAAGGAGATGGTTCTGAGACCACGTTTTGAATTTTTACTACCTGATATCGGTTTTGAAGGTAAGATTTTAGAAAGTCGAGAAGAGGAGACCTAATCCCATGACTTATTAGCTTCACTAGAAGCCGTTTATGGGGGACTTTATCGAACGCTTTTTTTAGGCCATCACATTTGGATAAGGATCTGGTAAAGCATCTTTGAATGGCTTCTATTTTTTTCGGCCATTTGATGGCATTATGCCAAAGAAAATTGAACAGTAATCAAGGAGAGGTAAAACGTACATTTTATATAGTCCTGTCTTTAGGGCAGGTGAGAAGAAATGTTTACAAATGAATCCGCATAGTCCAGTGGCTTTTGGTGATATTTGTTTAACGTGGGGAGATAAATCAAGAGTATTTGTATAGCTAAGACCTTAGTCTTTTATTGATGTTGTCTCGGTTATTTTCTGATTGTTGAAAATTATGGGAGGAAGTTTTTGTGGACCAAAAATCAGGAGATGACATTTACTTGGAGAGAATGGCATTTGCCATAGAGTACTCCATTCGCTTAGTTTTTTTAAGATCATTTTCAATCGTTCTATGCATACTGGCTACTGTATGCTTGTTATATGCATATGCAAGTTTTAAGTCGTCCGCATATAAAAATGTTTTAGTTGACGTTGATATAGAGGATAAGTCGTGAATGTATATAAGAAATAGGAGGGGACCTAGGATAGTCCCCTGAAGTACTCCACTACTAAAAGGAGATGGTTCTGAGACCACGTTTTCGAATTTGTACTACCTGATATCGGTTTTGAAGGTAACATTTTAGAAAGTCGAAAAGAGGAGACCCAATCCCATGACTTATTAGCTTCACTGGAAGCCTTTGATGGGGGACTTTATGGAACGCTTTTTTAGGTCAAATTATATCGTAGCTACCGTGTTTCCGTCATCTCTGTTACTTGAAACGAATTCAAGGAAGGTGAGATGGCAGGACTGACATGACTTTTTAGGTAAGAAAGCGTGTTGAGAGGAAGGTATGAGGTTAGCGTTCGTTAGAAAATTTAGCATTTGGTTCGAAATAATTTTTCGAGGACATAGAATCGTGACTTGAATAACGCCACTCGTGATCGGCTATTACCTTAAAATACCTTCTGGCTGCGGTTAGATAAGTAGGAACCAATGAAGTCAAGGAGAGGAGGCCGGATGCCGAGGGTTTCCAGTTTTACGAAAGGCGTTTGTGTGGTACCTTGTCAAAGGCATTGGTCAGGCCAAAGTAGATCACAACCACTGACTGCTTCTTTTTACAAAGGGAAGTGATGAGGTTAAGAAAAGCTAAGGGACAAACGAAGGATGATCTTCCAGGTAGAAAACCATATTGCGAGTCGCTTAAAAGCTTATTTTATAGGCAAATGTTGAGAATTTGATTAAAAATAATTTTTTCATGAAGTTTTGCTAGAGCCGGGGTTTTGTAAACGCCTCGATAATTATTTACATCCGAACGAGATCCCGTCTTGAAGACAGAAATAATTAAAGATGTATTCCATGAGTCAGGAAAGAATCCGTTCTAAATCTACTAACCTCTCTTCGTAATGATCATCTCTCTGTGGTAGTTATCTATTTTGATCTAAGTAAGGCATTCGATAAAGTCTCTCATAAACGACTTCTAGCAAAACTAGAAGCTATAGGATTTCGTAGTCCCCTTACTGACTTTATTAGATCATACCAAAATGATCGAAAGCAAAAAGTTTTAGTAGGGTCCTCATACTCAAGTGCTACCCCGATTGTTAGTGGTGTCCTTCAAGGTACCGTATTAGGTCCTTTGTTGTTCTTACTGTATATAAATGATATTTCATCGATAGTTAAACATTCTCAATCTTTTATTTATGCTAATGACTTCAAATGCGTGTATTCCTTCTCTAACTATATGACCTAACGGTGCCTAGAACAAATTCAATCAGACTTAAACGCTCTTTCGGCCTGGAGCTCCACATGGCTAATGCAGTTCTCACCTACTAAGTGTCGCTACATGAGTTTTGGGCCTGTAAGGCTGCCGAAACCTCTTATCTTTGAAGGTTGCCCTATGATTGAATGTTCCTCCATCAAGGACTTGGGCTTAAGCTACACCAATAAATTAGATCTTTCGCCTCGTGTCGATAGAATTACGGCCAAAGCTGCTGAGATTTGCGGCTTTATTTCTTATAATTTCTTCCTTCCTAAAATTAAATTAAGACTTTATCGTATGTTTGTACTTCCAATTCTTGAATTTTGCTGTCCTTTCTTCGGTTTAATGAACGAATCTTGCCGTTCAAAAAATTGAAAATTTCCAAAGACATTTCACAAAAAAACTCCTATTTCTGACTCTTTCAACTACTTCCTTCTCAACAAGATGCCAGCTAATGAAGCTAAAATTTCTTTGGGTGAGGAGACTTAAAGCAGGCTTTTGTCTCCTTTTCCGACTAAATAATAGTTAAAATCTCCCCAAGGTTTCTGTCATTACCCCCGTTAGTCTTACTTATAACCTTAGAAATTCTGCACTAATTATACTTCCCCCTGCATCCTCCACGCGTAAACGATCTCTATTTTTTGCTTCTAGGTATAGTTTTCTTTGGAATAACTTGCCAATTGAAATTAGGTCGTTAACTAGTCTATCTGCATTCAAGCGAAGACTGCACATTTATCTTGAAACTGATTCTATTAACCTTTTATTTTCCTCATCATTTTCCAGAAGCTTTCCCCATAACTCGGAGAAAGGACCATCGGGAATTTAAGTGACCCTCTCGAAACTATATTCTCGCTACCTCGAGTCGCCTATGAACTATGATGTCTCCTTAATTTACCAGTCATTCAAACGATGACGTCATTCGGACGTAAACATTCGGTGGTCCACAGTCTAAAATTCTACCGTTTTTTTGGATACTATCCATCATCAGAATTCAATTCTGGATCCTAAGATGCTGAGGACTTAAGTTCATTGACGCATTTTCATGAGATTTTGTTTCATACGCCTAAGTGATCCAGAATGAATCACCTCGACGTTTCATTATCTCATTCTGAAATGCTACTACAGTATTACCCTACTCTACCACCTGACCATTTTTCCTAAGCAGTTTTTTTCTCCTACCTGCTATTCAAAAATGAAGGCCTATTGAACTCTGCCTCCATTTTTATGGTAGGAGTTTTTTTCACTGCCTATTTTTTCAAGTTCACCATTAATTTTAAAACATCGCTAACTGTTGACATAGCAGGACAAGTTATGTATTTGTACATTTTATCTGCACACATTGTCATAACTTTATTTCGTTACTAATTTTTGCTTAGACAGTGCCTTGCCGGTGCTAACCAAATATCAATTCTAAAAAAGAGTATATGACTAAGAATTCGGGGTGAGCTCGACACTCTCTTGATAAATGAGTTCGGAATACCGTCAGTCACCGAAGAGTGCGTGTTTTTTAGGAATCATTTGCTTACGAATTAATTATAAGGAGAAATCAATGGTGCTGATAACATTTAAAGAGAATGGCTGAATCGTCGGAACCGGTTCAGCTTCCATCGTAAGATGATTTGAAATGAAAGCACTAAACGATTCTGCCTTGTCCGTGTCTTAGAGAAAGAAGTTCCTATCTTCATTTAGCAATGAAGGAATTGCATATTCTCGTTTAGAGGAGGATTGACGACGAAAAAGTTGAGCAATAGATTTTGCGGAGTTTGGCTGACTGAGTGCGCAAGATTCCCGCTGTCTGTCAATTGCAAGACGAATCTTCGAGGCTTATTCAGAAATCTCTGCGATCCTTAGATACACAGCTAACGAACTTGTAAATTTATATTTTAACTGCCTCCTCAATTTCTTTGGTCTTCGTAAAAGAGATCGGGGAACGGTTGATTCCGAAGCGTAGATCTTGACAATTTCGGTTGGGTCACATTCAAGGATGTTATTTGAAACGACCGATATGAAGTCACACTGACTTGCTTCGTCATTCATGGAGGAGAGATGCTGCCAGTCCAATGATTCAAAAAATATTAATAAAGCTAATATCTGCGAGGTCAAAAGCATGATAGGTACGAATTGCGCTTTCTTAGAAGAGACAATCAGAAGGAAACAGTGAATTAATGCAAGATCACTTTGGAAGAGGCCCTGATTAAGTTAAAAGAAGAGGGAAGCAATGTCGTTTGTGAAAATCAGCTCTACAATGCGCTTGTCTCTCGTTGAAGAATGGACCAGCTAAGACCGATAAGAAAAATTTATGATATATAGAAAGGCTGAAATCTGGGTCGACAAAAGTTTGAAATCCAATTAATTTCAGGAAAATTGAAATCTCCAGCGATTATTTTGATCTTAAAATTGGACTCCAAAACCAATCTATAAATTTCAAAAAGTTTTGCATCATAATCGGATGATGAATAAGTCTAGTTGTAAATGCATCCAAGAATCACCTTTTGGCGGGGCATCAGGATAAAAGATGCGAGGCAGTTCAGTTCAGTTCAGTGTATTTGAGAAAAATAGGCTTACGCCTTTGAAATCCCTATTTGATACAGAAAGTCGGAAGAATAAAAAGCAATGTAAAAAAAGTTACAGTCAAGTGAATGCAGGCAGATTTACGTGGTACACGGATATTGTTAAGGTAAAGTAGTCACATAATCTTCCTGGTGCAGCAACATATGTATGTCAAGCCGATGTTAAAATATATTCACAGACTGGGACATAACAATCGCCTCAGGTAGGTCATTCCACGGTTCCATGACACGGTTGGTGAAAAAATACTTCCTTACATCCAATCTTACTTGGGGCACACTTAGTTTCAATGGATGACCTCGGAGATTTTTCGTAGTGGCAAGTTGAAAAAAGTCATCACATAGGAGGGCGCACTCCATGCCACGCACGATACGGAAGGTTTGTATCAAGTCTCCTTGCAGCATTGCGTAGAAGGCTTCAGGTTGTCTGTCATCCAAACGCCGAGATCCTTCTGTGTGTGTGTTTCTCGGAGTGGCATACAGTTCAAAAAGTAGGGTCGCATATCAGTGACTTGATTCCGAATTCCCAGACGTAGCAGGGCGCATTTGTTTGAGTTGAAGGACAAGAGCCATTTGCGGGACCACTCGTCCAATCGATGGAGATTTTCTTGGAAATCGTCTCCATCGGCAGCATTGTTGATAACTTTCCAAATTTTTATATCGTCCGCAAAACATAGCAAAGTCACAGTCCAATTCCTGTACACAATCATTAATAAACAAAGGAAATAGGATTGGTCCGAGAACTGAACCTTGCGGAACTCCACTCCCAATGATTGTGCGCTTTGATCGCGATCCGCCTACGCAGACAACTTGGGAACGACCGACGAGAAAATTCTTGATCCACATAAAAAGTTTGCCTCCAATACCAAACATTCTTAACTTATAAAGGAGATGCTGGTGCGGAACACTATCGAATGCCTTCTGGAAATCAATGTAGGCCACATGCATAGTGAATTTTGCATCGAGTGCTTTTGTCCAGCTTTGCATAGTATAAAGTAAGCTCGTAACACACGATCTTCCCCTACGAAAGCCGTATTGTGCAGTTAATAAGAGGTTATGGGTTTCTAAATAAATCATCAATTCCTTTTTGACAAGCTTTTCCATAACCTTGCAGTAATTATCAGAGAATGACGTGGTATCTAGATCGAATTGGAAGTGCTTAAATGAAGCTTTAATATAGAGAAGACGAGCACCACCACGCTTTAAAATGCGGTCTTGATGGTAGAGTATATACTTGTCTATAAGAAGCAGAGTCAGAAATAAAAGGATGGTTCCAGGATTCAGTTACACATAAAAATCGGGCATTAACTCGAAAGCAATGGCTCTGAGATGGGCTATCTTATTTATAACAGACCTAGCATTAATAACTATGAAATCTAGTGTAGTTTGAGTATTAAATCTAGGGTTATCGTCATTTATACAAAAACATGTTGAGGTCGGTTATTAAGTTTGAGCAACGCAACAGCCTCACTCATTCACCACAACAATCTAACGACAATATCACACTGGAATTGGGCCAACTGATACGTCTAGCTTTCCACAACTTACCCCACCGATCGGTTATAACATTGTCCTCCATTGCTTTGGTTCGTGTCTTCAAGATCATTCCGTTTCTAAACATTTAATTCTTACCCCCAAAAATCTATCAACAGCTCTGAAACATTGCCAACATTAGGGCAGTCATCAGGTTTAAACCTCTTTCTGTTTCCCGCCAATGCTGGCCCCAAAAACCAGAGCAAGCCTCCCGAACGATCAAATAGAGAAAACCTGTTCGGTTTACCAAAAATAATCCAGGCTGCCATTATTTCACCACGGTCGGGACCCAGACTCATCATTGTGGCCACAAGTCCCGGGTGTTCGGCCCTGCTTACATAAAACTGCCATCCATATATGCTTTATTAATGATTAATTTTGAGTACGGGGGGCCAACTAATTGGGCTTTGATCGACACTGGAGGAAATGTTTCACTTGTTGGGGAAAGCTGCATTCCCTCAGAAATATTTACGTCGACTTTTAAATTCACTTCATTTTCAGAACAAAGGGCCGCAAACAACGTCAAAGTAAACGTCACAAATATTGTCCATTTATCCTTACGTCTGGGGAATAATTCTGCCAAACATCCCATAATTTGTTGGGATTTCATATAAGGAAAAAATTTTCTATCAACCATTGACTTTTCCATTCATATTAAGGATAGGCAGGTACATGTCCTCCTTAAACAACCATATAACGCAGAAGACCCTATATTGCATCTCGATCAAGTGTTTCAAGCTGTGATAGCATTTGTTTCTTTCGCCTCAACGGATAGTGACAAATTTATCCTATAGAGAGTAGACACCGACAAAAACCATCGAATACAACTCAAATTTATATAAAAATTGTCCCCCGACGTTTTCGCATGGTCAACCCAAAATATGAGGCGTACAACAAGTATATGTCGCCTTATGCCTATAGAACTACGGCCAAAGCTGACCAGATTTGTGGCTTTATTTCTTATAATTCTATCTTGCTGAAATTTAATTAAGACTTTATCGAATGTTTGTCCTTCCCATACTTGAACAGGGCTGCCCATTCTTTGGTTTAATGAACGAGTCTAGCATTTATAAAATTGAAAAGGTCCAAATACATTTATTCGGAAAATCTTACCTCCGAAACTTTCAACTACCTCCTAATCGAATAAACGCCAGCTAAATAACCTAAAATTTATATGCGTTTGGAGACTGGAAGCTGGCTTCTGCCTCATTTTCGCCTTAATGATAGCTAAAATATACCCCGAATTCCAGCCCTTACCCCGTTAGTCGTCAGTACAACCTACGTAACTCTTCACGGATTATGCCACCTCCTAGATCCTCCACATCTAAACGCTCTCTGTTCTTTGCTTCCAGGTATTGCTTTCTGTCGAATAACCTGCCAATCGATATACGTTTATCAAATAACCTGTCTACTTTTAAGCGAAGACTGCACATTTTCCTTACCACTGATTCCATTAACCTTTTATTTTCCTCTTCATTCCTGAGCAGCTTTCTCCATGACCCCGAGAAAGGACCATCGTAAAGTTAGAAGTCCGGCTCCAAATTATGTCTTCCATGCATTATTTCCTCCAAAAAATATGATGTCCTCATAACCTTTGCCCCCGTAAAATGATCACCAAACAATTGTGTTATATTGCGTGCTCATTTTAAAGCACCTCCGTTTCGTTTGCCATTTCTCCCATTATGCTTTCATACTACACTCAGAAGCAACCTACCATACTGCTTCATATGCCCCCACAGAGCAGTTTTGTTTTTCATGCAACTCATTTTAAAAAAATGCTCTTCACAGCCGGTTTTCGTCCCCTCTTGATTTCAACCATCATTTGGAAAATACTGACGACTCCAATCGTTTCCATGTTCTTCGTGGTTCTCCTCGTTTTTGACCCTTTTCAAAGGCTACAATCTCTTTTAAACATCGCATCTGCCGTGTTTTAAGGCGATGGAGCTTGCGGCCCTATCCTTCTCTCCGGTGTCGACCCTAAACCAACTGTTGACGATCGTTTCGGGTTCTTCTGTCGGTGGTCTGAAATATCAGCAATGAGAGTATCATGGTCGCTTCTCTGGCAATTCTACCATGATCATCACGATCTCTACGGTACTTTCCTCGTTCGACCCTAAGCGTACGGATGATGCCTGCGAAGGTTTCCCGTGTCTAGCATCCTTGAAGTTTACGCTTATAGCTAGTCGATACGCAGTGGGACCACACCTGTGGTGATGAAGAGTAGCTCCTGTAGTTACATAATTTCTCCCACGAGGAGGAGCGTTTTGAACCCTCATATGGTCTCACCAGCATGTCGGTCCTACTAACGCGTATGCTTTTCTCCCAGGCGAAACAGTTTTTTTCTCCTTAAAAACCCACAAACCCAATTAATATATGCCTTTTCCATAAAAATGCCCAATGAGTCTTTTTTCACTGTCTGCTAATTTATATATTTTTTGACCACACTAATTTGTATTATTTGTCATCGCCAAGAAGCTGACCTTCCATTCATAACTTAAATGTACAAGATTTCGCACTCGTTTTAATTTTTTTTCAATGATAGTGCCCTTCTGGTCCTTAAATAAAACATATATATATATATATATATATAAAAAGCGATACCGGGCCTTCCAAATCTTTCTGGAAACCACCTCGCCGCATTCCTATTCACTAGAGAGCAAAAGTAGATAAGATGCTAAATGAATTACTAAAAACTGATGTCATCCACCCTTATCTTCCTCATGGGCTTCACCCATTGCTCTAATCCCAAAGAAGGATGGTGGACTATGATTGTGCGTGGATTACCTTTGTCCAAATGCTGTCACTGTTTGTGATTTTTTCCCACTACCACACATGAACAATATCTTTGACGCATTAGGTGACGGTAGATGGCCCTCTACGTTTGACAACAAATAAAGGTACTGGCAAGTGGAGAAAGACCCAAAGGATTGTCTTAAAACTGCATTCACTGTTCCCTAAAGTCTTTTTGAGTTTCAAACATTTCCGTTTGCCCCATGCACCACAGCCGCTACCTTTCAACGACTTATGGAAAAAGTCTTTCGGCATCTATGTATTTCCGCATACTTATTTCATTAAACTCGACGATATTATCATTTTCGGTTGAGGTTCAGATCCTTGGTTATCAAATCTCTCAAAGTCACATTTCCATACTTCTGAGAGAATCGAACAGCTCCAACGCTGGCTAATCCGCATAATCTAAGGGAAGTACGCAGTTTCATCGGCCTCACATCATACAACCAACGATGTACTTACAACTTCGTCCAAATAGCTGCATCGCTACATAACCTTACGGAGAAAGCTTGACCATTTTATTGGACTACGGAGTGTGACGACGCTTTTATTGCACTGAAAACAGCACCCTACTCCGCACCAGTTATATGACTGCCTAACACCCAACCAGACGCCCCCCTTTTATCCTTGATACTGACGCCACTGGTTTTAAAATTAGGGCGGCTCTTTCACATACCGACAAACAAGGCATATAACATCCTATCTCTTTGTCTAGTAATAAAGTTGTGAAAAAACAAGACAAATATTGTGCCTTTCATCTTGAACGACATGCAATCTTCAGGTTTGTTAAATGGTTCCAGCATTTCCTTGGAGGCTGACGTCTTCTACTACGTACTGAGCCAAGGGTCCATCATTGATTACGTTCAATCAAAGACGTAATGGATCAGTTAACTCGATAACAGAAAATCCTACATGATTTCGAGTGCTTATAACGCCCAGGACCAAAATATCGGAATGCAAACGCATCATTTCGAGTTACCGTTTCCCAAACAACTAATGATGACACAACGCAGCCATACGTCAAAACAATCTTCAAGGTAAACATAAACCGAATGAAAAAGAGATGATCGGGTCCAGCCAAGGCGCACAACTCTTGCTTCATCAGTGGCCATACCGTACCATTAAAATAATATGTTATTCTACCACAACCCCAAAGATCCAACCTCTGTCCTGTCGTCAACAGGTCACCGGTTAAAACTCTCCTGCTGGATAAACACCAAGAGCTAGTTACTTCAGTCGGAAATGCACGGAATTTGCCACAAGCGCACGGTTTTGGTGGCCCAATCTTCGCACTTCTGTTTTTCACTTCTGCCAATCTTGCCCTGCATGCGACACATACCTCCCTTCTCAGGGCTCCAATGCAACCAATGAATACCGGATTCCTTGATAAACGGGTTGGGTTAGGTATTATTGGACATCTCCCGATAGCAGTTAGAGGTCATGAGTATATCTTCATTATGATCGATTATTTTACGAAATAGGTGCAAGCTTCCCCTTTGCTTCATCAGGATACACAGTTAGTCACCAACGAGGTCACACGTGAATGTGTTTGTAATTAAGTTAAAACAATTTTGTTTCACTCCGACTGTGCTGCGGATCTCAAAAGCTTAATGGAGGAAATACCATCTCATGATCCGCGGTCCTTAAAAACTGCCACCCATCATTCGGATGCTTACAAAATAAAAGAATCACTATCAATAAAAGACCTAGGAATGAGCTATGCAAAAAACGTGACTTATTCACCATGTTAAACAAATTGTTCCAAAAACCACCTGTGTATGTGATTTCCTATGCAAAATGCATACCTTTAATGCAATTTCGATACAACTTTGTAAGATGTACGTTTTACCTCTCCTAGACTACTGCTCAATATTTTTTAACATAATGTATTGTGACGGCAGAAAGAAACTTGAAGAAGCCCAGAGACGCTTTACTAGATCTTTGTCAAAGTGTGATGGCCTCCTAGGTTCATATTCAGTAATATACATTAAATTTAGTCTTATACCACTTTGGATCAGAAGACTACAAACAGTCTCCATTGCTTATTCAAAATCATACACATCCTAGGTATACTTGACGTAATTATGTAAGCAAAGGACAATCGCCTTCGAAAAACAAGAAGTAAAGGAGACAACATAAGGGTTAGAAAATGCAGAAAGTCAGAACGATCAAACTTCTAGTCCGTATCGTATAAGATCCTTTGTTGTTCTTACTGCATATAAATGATATCTCATCGATAGTTAAACATTCTCAATCTTTTATTTATGCTGATGACATCAACTGCGTGCATTTCTTCTCTATCTCTACGACTAACCGATGCCTAGAACAAATTCATTCTGACTAAGCGCTCTTTCGGCGTGGAACTATACATGGCTAATGGAGTTCTCACATACTAAGTGTCGCTCCATGAATTTTTGGCCTGCAAGGCTGCCGCAACCTCTTATTTTGAAGGTTGCCCTATGATTGAATGTTCCTCCTTCAAGGACTTGGGCTTAAGCTACACGAATAAATTAGATCTTTCGCCTCACGCCGATAGAATTACGGCCAAAGCTGCTCAGATTCGCGGCTTTATTCCTTATTATTTCTTCCTTCCTGAAATTAAATTAAGACTTTATCGTATGTTTTTGCTTCCCAATCTTGCATTTTGCTGTCCTTTTTCAGTTTAATAAACGAATCAAGCCGTTCAAAAATTGAAAATGTCCAAAGAAATTTCAAAAAACTCCTGTTTCTGACTCTTTTAACTACTCCTTCTCAACAAGATGCCAGCTAATGAAGCTAACATTTCTTTGGATCAGGAGACTTGAAGCAGGCTTTTGTCTCCTTTTCCGACTAAATAAAAGTTAAACTCTCCCCAAGGTTTCTGTCATTACCCCCGTTAGTCTTCCTTCCTTCTGCTCACGTTTCGTTGGATACTAAGCATAATCAAAATTCAATTCTGGATCCTAAGATGCTGAGGCCTCAAGTTTCTTGACGCATTTTCGTGAGATTTTGTTTCATACGCCTAAGTAATCAAGAACGAACCATCTCGACGTTTCATTATCTCATTCTGAAATGCTATTGCAGCATTACCCTACTCTACCACCTGACCTTATTTTCCTAAGCAGTTTTTTTCTCCTACCTTCTATTCAAAATGAAGGCCTATTGAACTCTGCCTCCATTTTTAAGGAAGGAGTTTTTTCACTGCCTATCCTTCTAGTTCACCATTAATCTCAAATCATCGCTAATTGTTGACATAGCAGGAGAAGTTCTGTCTACATTATAAAGTATTTGTACATTTTATCTGCACACATTGTCATAACTTTATTTCGTTACTAATGTTTGTTTAGACAGTGCCTTGCTGGTTTTATCTAAATATAAATTCAAAATTCGAAATAAATTCTAAATATGCAATTATATGAAATGCCCTCCATAATACTATTAGAAAAAGTCAACCTTGCTGAATTTTAAAGAAAAATTTTGTTTTCAAATAACGTTACGCATGTCTTTTTAAATACAATATGACACTTTTCAAGCGAGTTTTTGAGGATTTAATTTGGACCACCGGAAACCCCTCAGGTTCTATATAAAAAATCAATTCAATACGATACAAAAACAATAACTATATACACATAGGATCAGTATATTTCAAAATCATAAACATTCTCGCTGTCCTTATCATATATTTTAGCAATCAGTCAACTAAGTCTAATTATTCGGCAGACCCCACACCGGAATCGACTGCGCTCGCATCTGATTGGAAGTACCTATCCCTTCGAATCGACCGCAGACGTTTCTACCTCTGTCAAATGAATGAATACCCTCGAACGTCAATAACAGACTAGTCTTGACTCTAAACATTATTTCCCTGATACATTCATCTTCATTCTGTATAGCTGTTTTAACTTCATTTTTTTGCTATTTCTAAACCTTGGAAAACAGGTTTTTTTCTTAAAACAAACTCGTCATTTCAACACTGCTATTTAAGCAAAACAAACAAACCAAAGCTTAAGTGTTTAATGAAAAGAGGAGTTAGTTTTAGGTTTTTTCCTGTGTTCTAAGGATTTGACGGCGCCAAGCAGTGCCAAATCAATAAACCTATTATTATTATTATTATTATTATATGGCTACAGCCGTGAGTTAATGCACATGACACAAAAAAATTTGGAAACAAATATTAACATACCTTCAAAAAATCTATACAGATCTGACGAAACCCATTACGGAATCAACATCAGGTTAGTAAAATATTGCATATAATATAAACAAAACAATTGCATAAACGTTTTATAATCATAAATATTTTATCTCTTACTTTCTTATAACAGCCATCATTTGACCTATCAGACACGATGCAGCATCCGAATATGTCAAAGATAACACACACAGCTGCCTGCACACTGGAAATAGCTTCCGGTCATGAAACGCCGGACAGAATCATTTAACACTTCATCAAGCACATTTGTATAGATCAAAGGAGGACATGGGTTTATAGAGCATAGGATCAATGTTAACGGTAACAGATTGTAGAATACAAAAGAGAAGTGGAAATATACAGACAAATACAGAGGAACTGTACAATCGATTCGTTTGGAGTGGGAGGTGGCCACGAATGATCACTCAGATATCGGTAGTGAGTGCAGCGCTTTTGGCAACTGCGGGTGAGTGTCATTAAAATGCTGACGTAAAGCACATGCGTTATAGAACGAAAACGATAACCAGAAGCTGTCAGCGGTAGGGAGAGGACCCTAGTAGCAAGCGTTTATCGATGCAATAGCGGGGCGATGTCACTTTTTCGCTATAGGTATATCTAGTCTATGGCGATTTTGTCCGGCGGATGTATATCGAAGTGATATCGAGTTTTCGAGATACTAAAAAAAGGCGACGACTGGTCGTACAGCATAACGGGCGACTCCTTTACTTAGCTTAATACCGGCGCCCACCCTTAATCCATTAACAGTAGCCGTTTTCTCCTCTCAATTGACGTTTAAATCCTCTAACTATCGCTTTATTTGAAGGACCGAAGTATAATTACCGGACTGAGCGACTGAGAGACGCTCAAGTGACCGCCCTTCCACATACAGCAAACATGTAATGCGAAAGCTTGTCTAATAATAAAGTGTGTATTGTAAAAAATAAGAAACCATATATGCAGAAGTGCTGAAGGAATTGTTTAACAGTTTATACGAGGTGTTGAGGCAATCCATCGGCGATGCAGACGGACCCATTTTCCTTACAGAAAACGTGAGTAGAGTTAACAAAACGGCTAACCTTCAGGACGTGCTTGTGCTCCCGAGGGAAACGTGTCGAAAGATATGCTGGCAACATCCTGGTGTTGTAGTCTTTCCTTAAATTGTGACCTGTATTAGATGAACATAACTTACCGGGGGTAATTAGCAATGACCGGTCAACTTAAGTTCGCAAATGGCCTCAGTGCTGACTGACGTGTCAATTTCAGCATCCTTCGGCTCCACTGCAACTTCAAAAAGATAAGACGACCCAGGATTTAGCGCTAAAAACGCCAGTGAGTCTTCTACTCTTTCTTCAGACGACATATTGTTACTATCAAGCATACTTCAGGACAACTGATCTGCCCTCCACTTTTTACGAACTTCCTCCTCCATTTCACTTAAAGTTAGGTCCGGGTATCCCTAAATTCATCGTCTTCACACTCTGTCAAACTCCTGTCTATACATAAATATCAATAAAGTAAAAAATGCAAGCAGATATAAATCGATAACAAAAATACAGAGAAATGTTTGTCACGTCACACGTCAAACGCATGTGCCGCGTGCATTGACGTGCACGGGACGTGCCTACGTGACTTAAGACTACCAACCAATCAGCAGCCAGATTACGTCAGGGCGGGAACCAATAATACGTCGATGACTCTAATGGCGAAAATTCGCTATCCACAATATCACCTCGATATAATCGTGCTACTACGGAAGGAACACCGGTCACCTTCACAGACCAACGATTACACCTATCCCCTCGGGGATCTGCATGAAAAGTGTTCACTATTCATTCAAAAAAATTCGGTCAAGTTTGTGGTCTATTACAAAGCTTCCTGCCGAGATGCAGCACTGTCTTCAGGTCCAGTGGAGGGGGTTGTAATGCTCTCCATCTAACCGCTGCCATCAATGTAGAGTCCGAAGATGCCAATGATAGCACACACAGCTGCCTGTACACCGGGAATAGCTTCCGATCACTTCCGATAGCTTCCGTTATACACTTCGTCAAGCAAATTTGTATAGATCAAAGGAGGACATCGGTTTATAGCGTTTTGAATCTACGTTAACGGTAACAATGGGTAAAATAACAAAATAGAAGTAGAACGACACGAAAGAATACTGAGGACCTGTACAATTGATCCGTTTGGAGTGGAAGGTGGTCACGAATGATCACGCGGATATCGGTGGGGAGTGCAGCGCTTTCGGCAACTGTGGGTGAGGGTCACGGAAATTCTGACGTAAAGGACAGATCGAAAACGATAACTGGGAGATGTAAGCATTAGGGAGAGAAGGAACACCGGTAATCTTAACAGACTAACAATTACGAATTTTTTCTCTGGGATTCGCACGAAAAGTGTTCCTAGTTCATTAAAAAATTCTTTTGATTTAGTGGTCCGTTACGACTTATAATAATTTCAAGAAAAATTATCGACTCAATTAAATAAACTTTCCACAATAATAAATTCCAGGTTTTCTTTGCCTATCATTGCCACGAGCTGCCCTGTCTAATACTAAATATAACGTAATCAAGAAGTACTACTGTACATTCCATATAAAGCTACAGAAATCTGATTAAAACAATTAAAGGATCAGCATGAGGTTAGAAACAAACAAATACATGTTTTCTTTCAAATTGTAAAAACAAAATAATTGCAAAAGCGTACCATAAGCACAAATATTTAATAATTTCCTATTTTATCGCAGCCATCAGTTGACCTATCAGACATTAGAAATATTTTCAGCAAGAAATATCGACATAATTGCATAAAGTTCCCATAACAATTTATTTCAGGTTTCCTTTGTCCACCTGATAGTAAAAAATAATTTACTCAATAAATACAAACATACCTAGCTGCCCTTTCGGGTAATCAGGTGTTCTCTACTCTAGATCAAGCAGCCAGCTATTTGCAGGTAGAAGTGCGACTCACTGACAGAAGAAGACTGAGAAGAAATAGATGAGATCGCTGAGACAAGAGCTTTATTCGTCTGACGTTTCAGAATCCAAGTATATCCATCCTCATAAGATTGCTTTCGCAGTCCCCTCAGGTCTCGAAGAGTTCAAGACAGTGCCTTTTCGTATAGCTAATGCTCCTAGTACCTTTAAACGACTGACAGTCCAAATCCTAACTTGGTTGATTCCTAATTCATGTCTAGTTTATATGGATGACATCATTGTTCTTGGTAAGGATTTTGGTAGTCATATAAGCAATGTCCGAGCCGTGTTTAACGGTCTCTAAAAGGCTGGTCTAACCTTTAAGCCATCTAAGGGTGTTTTTATAAAGCCTCGTTTAAGTCGTTAGGGCATGTGGTCTCTGCCTCTGGCGTAGAAACTAGGCCCACCCCTACGGATGTGACTGAAGTCCGCAGTTTTCTAGGAATTTCTTCTTACTATAGAGGATTTATCAAGGATTATGCCCATATAGCCGGCCCGATTCACAAACTGACCTAGAAAAACATAGAATTTAAGTGGACTGCTGATTGTACAAGTAGCTTCAACGCCGATGTTAGTTTTTCCCGACATTAGCAAGGACGCTCGGAAGTTTGTTCTAGCTACCGACGCTGGTACTGCGTGACTCAATGAGCGATGCTAGCACTCACACACTTCGTGGATAAATGCCAGCTATACCTAAAATACCAGCATTTCATCATGCGCACTAATTATAGCTATCTGACTCGGTTATAGAACCTTAAGAACGCTGAAGGACAGGTTGCCAGGTGGCAAGAGAGACTAGCCGGATATAAGTTTGAGGGCCTAGATCGTCCAGGGCGTCAGCACAATAATGCCGTTGCCCTTTCCCGGAAGCCTTACTGCCATCACGGCGAATGTCCATCTTGTACAAGATCAACAAGAGGACCCTTATATTGGCCTGATAAACCATAAAAAGTTAAGTGTTTCTCATCCACTAAGTGCAGTCAAACTGAGGAGCTATGAGATGTGCTGTCTGCACACGGTGTTGGAAAAACTCTTCATGGACAAGGACGTCATGTTCTATCGGGATGCCAAACAGTATTCTCAACGTATCTTTCTACCATTATCCCTGGTTGACGATATTCTTGCTATAAAATACACGAAATTAGGGCACGTAGGCATCCATAACACCAAGTAGGCTCTTAAGTGCCGATAATACTAGCCTAAACTGAAGCGGTTGGTGTTGAACTTTATTCGGCCTTGCACCCTGTGCAACACGATCTTAACGCAACGGTAGTTGAATGGGGCTGCTCTTCAGCCAACGCACGCATAGACGTTGACTTAGCTTGACCATTACCGCCATTGATCCGGGGCAACCGATATAGCCTAGTTATGGTTGAATTGTTTACCAAAATGACTGAAGCGGAACACCTGCCCAACATGTCAGCTGAAATTGTCATTTTCAACCGTTGGGTTTTGAGCTGGGGCGCATTAATAAACATTCATTCGGATCGAGGAATTTCCTTTGAACACGCAGTTCTAAACAGTCTTTGTAATAACCTAAACATTAATAAGACGCGCAACACGGCTAACCATCCGCAGGGTAACGGACAAGTTGAGTGAACGAAAAGGACACTAGGTAGGTAACTGAAGGCCTTCGTAGATCATCAGGCTCCCTTCACATGAGATGATAGGCTGCCAGCATGCATGCTAGCGTACCGCTCCACGATTCACTCTTCGAAACTGCAGGCGCCTTTCACACTCATATGTTTAGAATTTATTTATTAAGAATTTATATTTGGTAAGCACCAACAAGGCACTGTCTAAGCAAACATTATTAACGAAATAAAGTTATGACAATGTGTGCAGATAAAATGTACAAATACATAACTTGTCCTGCTATGTCAACAGTTAGCGATGTTTTAAAATTAATGGTGAACTTGAAAAAATAGGCAGTGAAAAAAACTCCTACTATAAAAATGGAGACAGAGTTCAATAGGCCTTCATTTTGAATAGAAGGTAGGAGAAAAAAACTGCTTAGGAAAAATAAAGGTCAGGTGGTAGAGTAGGGCAATGCTGCAATAGCATTTTAGAATGAGATAATGAAACGTCGAGATGGTTTGTTCTTGATTACTTAGGCGTATGAAACAAAATCTCACGAAAATGCGTCAATGAACTTAAGTCCTCAGCATCTTAGGATCCAGAATTAAATTCTGTTGATGGTTAGTATCCAAAGAAACGGTAGCATTTTAGACTGTGGACCACCGAATGTGCACGTCCGAATGACGTCATCGTTTGGATGACTGGTGAAATAAGGAGACATCATAGTTCATGGGCGACTCGAGGTAGCGAAAATATAGTTTCAAGAAAGTCACTTAAATTCCCGATGGTCCTTTCTCCGAGTCATGGGGAAAGCTACTGGGAAAAGATGAGGAAAATAAAATATTAATAGAATCAGTGTTAAGATAAATGTGCAGTCTTTGCTTGAATGCAGATAGACTAGTTAACGACCTAATTTCAATTGGCAAGTTATTCCAAAGAAAACTATACCTAGAAGCAAAGAAGAGAGAGCGTTTACACGTGAAGGATGCAGGGGGAAGTATAATTAGTGCAGAATTTCTAAGGTTATAAGGAAGACTAACGGGGGTAATGACAGAAACCTTGGGGAGAGTTTAACTATTATTTAGTCGGAAAAGGAGACAAAAGCCTGCTTCAAGTCTCCTGATCCAAAGAACTTTTAGCTTCATTAGCTGGCATCTTGTCGAGAAGGAGTAGTTAAAAGAGTCAGAAACAGGAGTTTTTTTGAAATTTCTTTGGACATTTTCAATTTTTGAACGGCTAGATTCGTTTATTAAACTGAAAAAAGGACAGCAAAATGCAAGATTGGGAAGCAAAAACACACGATAAAGTCTTAATTTAATTTCAGGAAGGAAGTAATTATAAGAAATAAAGCCGCAAATCTGAGCAGCTTTGGCCGTAATTCTATCGGCATGAGGCGAAAGATCTAATTTGTTGGAGTAGCTTAAGCTCAAGTCCTTGATGGAGGAACATTCAATCATAGGGAAACCTTCAAAGATAAGAGGTTGCGGCAGCCTTACAGGCCGAAAACTCATGTAGCGACACTTAGTAGGTGAGAACTCCATTAGCCATGTGGAGCTCCAGGCCGAAAGAGCGTCTAAGTCTGAATGAATCTTTTCTAGGCACCGTTCGGTCGTAGAGTTAGAGAAGGAATACACGCATTTGAGGTCATCAGCATAAATAAAAGATTGAAAATTTTTAACTATCGATGAAATATTATTGATATACAGTAAGAACACCAAAGGACCTAATACGGTACCTTGCAGGAGACCACTAACAATCGGGGTAGCACTTGAGTATGAGGACCCTACTAAAACATTTTGCTTTCGATCATTTAGGTATGTTCTAATAAATTCAGTAAGGGGACTACGAAATCCAATAGCTTCTAGTTTAGCTAGAAGTGGTTTATGAGGCACTTTATCGAATGCCTTACTAAGATCAAAATAGAAAACTACCACAGAGAGATGATCATTACGAAGAGAGGTAAGTAGATTTAGAAAAGACATGTGGCAGGTTTCACAAGAGCGGTCCGGTAAAAAGCCGTGTTGGGAAAAGTTGATAATTTGATTGCTTATGCAAAAATCCATGATTTGTTTTGCAATTAGTTTTTCGAAGAGTTTAGCAAGAGAGGGCGTTTTATGAACACTGCGATAGTTATGAATGTCCGAGTGGGAACCAGATTTAAAAACTGGTATTATAATAGAAGTTTTCCAATAATCGGGGAAGAAACCATTTTCGCGAAATACTGAGAATAACGTGCTTAGTAAAGGTGGAAAATCCCTTAACTGTTCAATAAGTGAGTTTGGAATGTCATCAGTTCCAACCGAATGTGAATTTTTAAGGTGAGCGTTTTCCTTTTGAGTACATGAAGGCGAGAAATTAATGGTTGTTAGAAGCGAATTTGAAAGCAGAAGAATTGTGGGAGTGGGGCTAGTTTCAGTGGTAAAGTGGTTGGCAAAAAACGAATTTAACAACTCTGCTTTGCCCAAATCGTCTGTAACAAATTTTTTGTTACAGTCGAGTAAAGGCGGAGCTACAGTCAGACGCTTAGCCGATGACCGAATATGGAAGATTTGAGCAACAGATTTGGATGAATTGGCATCATTTAGTGTCCGAGACTACCTACGCTTATATCTCGCAAGCGTCTGTTCTGGAGAAAATGCGGAACAGTAGAAGAAGCTGTATTTGAATTAAAAATCTTAAACGGGATAAAAGCCTGGATTTTTTCTGTGAGGCTCTGCAATAGCTCACGGAAAAAGTTTGGATCGTTGATTGAGAATATGCTATGCCAATCTAGAGTGCTTTTGAAATTATTTATTATTTCGTGGTTTGTGTTAGCAAAGTCGAGGTTATTGCATTTAACCTCAGGCTTCGTAAGAAGGGGGACTGGAAAACAGCAATGAATTATTGCGTGATCACTTGTGAAAAGATCACGATGAAAATTCATAAAGAGAGGGTGAACATCATTTGTAAAAAATTAAATCTCAAATGTTGTCATTTCTAGTAACTGATCTAAGCAGTTGGGACATGTTTGAAAAGTTAATAGTATCGACCGATTTCTGAATTTTAGGCGGAGTGGAATTTGCCTGTCAGTCAATGTCTGGCAGATTGAAGTCACCTACGATTATTAATAATCACCATCGGATAAGGGCAGCCGTGCGGACACACGATGACTAAATTTACCCAATGCCTGTACATATGTTATTTAATTATTTTTTATAATAAAATACTTTGCTTATTTCATCTGCACATTTACTATGTCATGCGTGAGTGGATACATCACAGGATTGGCTTCAATGGATAAAAAACGGAAGCCATCTTAATTGTAAACAATTGGGTCGTTAATAGAACAATAATTAGGGGTTCATAAGTAGTGGTTGATTATGATGAAGGTAGGCTATGTGCCGTACGCGTACGGCATAAAAGAAAGGGGGCTGCAATTGCGAGAAAAAAGTGGGGCCCTGTTGCGCAAATTTTTCCAGTGAGGGGGCCAGAGGGGGCCACACCGTCGACTTTGCCCCACCTGGCCCCGCCATTTGGCCCCACCATTTGGCCCCACTTAGCCCCTTTATAGCCCCGCCTGGCCCCCTGGGCCAGAGGGGGCTAGGCGGGGCTGGTGCTGGTAGGGTTTTGACATCAAATTGAGTGTCTGCAACTTTTTCAAATATTTCACAGAGCTCGCTTTCATTGCCAGAATAAGACGGAGGATTATAGACACAGCCAATTACCGCTTTTTTTTATTGTGCGGGAGGATGACTGAAGCAAAGCATACATTTCCAGAAAAGGAAGAAATGCTCAGCTGAAAAGGGAAATGTACAAAGGATAACTTAATATAAAGGAGGCAACCCCTGCCACGTTTTTAAACGCAGTCTTTTCGGTACAAATTGAAATTATCTATAGCAAGCGTCGAGTCAGAAATAAGAGAGTGAGCTTACGATTCAGTGATGCACAGCACATCTGGATCAAGCTCAAAGGCTACTGTTCTAAGCTCAGCCATCTTATTTACAACTGATCTCGCATTGAGTGAAACTAAGCTGAGCGTATTCCTAAACTGCAGGCTACGCTCATCAGTATTTATAAAAAAGGATAATTTGGTGGCGGAGAAGAAAACTGGAGAGAAGAAACGAAAGGTGGGAAACAAAATTGCTCTGGTCTACAATTTGTCGAAATTTTACTGTTAAGAGAACTGAGATTATTGGACAACGGCATATTTGGATGAAAAACTTGGAAGGAAAGGCTATATTGTGGCGTTTGAAAAGATAGGGGGTGGAAAAGAAATTAGATTTTGAAGGAAATTAGTATGAATTGGTGGAAAACGTGCATTTGAAAAAGTAATAAATGATTTCGAAAAAAACTGGTAACATAATTAGAAGTGTTAATTATTTGGGGATTACAGACAATTTGCACTATGCCTGTCAACAGATTCTGTAGTTTGCCTGCAAAGATGAGGAAGATGAACATGGCCACTTGTGGTTAATAACTATCTGGTATATTAACAATGACAAAGTGTCGCTCAACTATCGCTTTGAAGGGCTCACGCTCGAGTCCTGCTAAAGGCCAAACGTGGGCTAGTAATCTAGGCAGAATAGTATATCCGAGAAGAACAAGGAAGACTAGAATGGCCATTTCCCGATTAAAAGCCGTAATGAGCCAGTTGTATCGAACCACAGGTTAGCGACTAATTATCGCATTTCCTATCATATCGGACCGATATACTGATTGTTGAATAAAAACATTATCACCGCAAAAGCTGCGAGAAAGATTCTAATATGTGTAGCATTTTAGTAAAGGAAACATGCAGTGGCATTTGAGAAGTACTTGAATTTGGCGTCCCGAAAGATCTTGCCACATATTATTTGAATCTTCAACCTGCATCAGAACGTAATATGTGTTACAAGCTCTGATATATCACATGATTAATTTTTACCCCCCATTAACGCACTTCCATATAATATTCTCATTTTGCTTAAAGATACACGCGAGAGGATGAATTTCAGATGATAACTGAAGGAAAGCTTATTTGACTGTCCGAGAGAGAGCTATAGCTATACGTATACGCTATAGCGTATACGCTTCAAAATATATTTTGAAAGTAAAATTCCAAAACTTTATGCGAAAAATGTCCTCTATTCAGCGTGAATAAGGTTGGGAACACAAGCCACACAAAACCGGAAGATTAAAAACAAATGGCCGAAGAATGCACATATTAACCTCATGAAGAATCATTCTCTAATGCGTCTCAAAATATCGACCAAAGTGGACTTTTTTAAAAACGGTGCCAGCGTCGTGCGCCAATGACCTCATTTGTGTTGTTTGAAAAAACAAATTGGGTAAAGATTCGATATTAATAGGTCAAATAGGCTAACCGACATAGATCTAAGAGGATTCACATGCGAATGGAGAGCAAACAAGATGGCGGCTCAATTTCAAAAGTCCGAACAATAAATTTAGTCACTAGACTTTTGAAGCCGTGCTTTGACTCACTGCACGATTTGAAGTTGGAGGGCCCGTCAGCCCAATCGGAAAAAGTTTACACGTTGCGTTCGAGTCGCTTACTGCCCAAGAATTCCGCAAGATAATTCCTGTTTGCCACATTACCTGTTTGATCCGTCCCATTCGAGTTTGTGACGCCACGACTCTAGCATTAGAGCTTGACATTTGGCGTGATAATTAATCACAAACTAGAGTCATCTGCGTCATTTTGCAGGACAGCGTTGCCAGCCTCCTCCACAAGAAGATTTGACGCTGCTAAACTGTGAGGCCGTAAAATATGGCACAAGCAGCTTGCAGCTTGCCACGCCCTGTAAAGATTTTCACCCCCCTTATAGCTAAACGTGTGTCTGGATTATTTTAAACGTTTCGTCTCCCTTTGGGGCTAAGTGAACGATCCTCCACATGAAAAGGTAATTTCCCTCTCATTGAACTCGGATTCATTTAAAGCTTTCATACAAGATGCAGTAAGTGACTTCATGCATTTTCTTCCATGTCACTGGGATATTTTGGTCATAGAATTGGGTGCAGGATGGTCTACTCCTGCCGACTGAAATGCTGAACCGGAAAGCGAGTGAATTCTCTCACCTCGGGCGCAGCCACAACGGTCACTTCAGCTACTCAGTTCCTGGAACGGCTCAGGGGATGCGACTCACCGCAGACGAGGTCATGGTGTCATTTGATGTCACCTCTCTCTTCACTTCAATCCCGCAGGACTTAGCAGTCAAAACGGTAAGCGAATTGCTTGAGAAGCAGTACGTTGATGCAGGCGAGTTGGTGAAGCAGGGACATATTGTCCAACTCTAAAATTCTGTCTGAAGACGAACTTCACCTACGAGGAGACCATGTACGAACAGATCAGAGAGACGCCAATGGGATCGCCGCTCTCGGGCTTCATCGCTGAGACAGTTCTCCAAAAGCTTGAGAGTCTGGTTTTCGCAAATTACAGGCCAATGTTTGGACTCAATACGTCGACGATACCTTCGTCATCATCAACCGAGAAATAATCGAAGAATTCCATAGCGTCCTTAATTCCGTCTTCCCGGACATCCAATTCACATTAGAGGCCGAAATTAACAACCAAGAGCCATTCCTTGATGTTCTTGTCCATCGAAAATCCAACGGGCACATAAAAACTACGGTTTATAGGAAGGCGACCTACTCACGCCAAATCAAAGTAAGCACCCGTTGTGCCACAAACGTAGCTGTGTGCGAACTGTCTACAGAAGGGCAGAAACACATTGCAGCGAGTCGGACGACAAAAGGGCAGAACTCGGCTACCTCCAGCGCCTTTTCATGGCCAACGGATACCCTTATAACTTCATCGAGCGCAGCAGGCTGGCCAAACCAAGACAAAATCTGGTAACAGAACAACCAAAAGACTGGCGTGCACTGCTATATATGGACGGCGTCTCTGAGGCAGTTTCTCGACTCCACAGACCGCTGGGGATCGGAATCGCCCATCGACCGCATTCAACCAATCGGAATCTAGTTATGAGACCGAAAGCCCCCGTTCCACGAGGTGAGACGTCAAACATCATCTACCAGATCCAATGTGACTCCTGTGAAGTTAACTACGTCGGAGAGACAAGGAAGCGGTTGCAGACCCATGTTACCGAACACGTGCGGGCAGTGAGGAGAATGGATCCATTATCCCTGGTGGCGGAACACTGTGCCAACTCTGGGCACATGTTCGCCTTCCAAAACGCCGAAATCCTAGGTCGAGGAAATGACCATATAACCAGGGAAACAATCGAAGCCTGGCACACGGAGTCTACATCGATAAACCGTTGTGTCGCCCTTCCGGCAGCCTACCAGGCTGAATCGAACGTAAGAGCAAACACGGAAATAGGCAAAACGTGAATTTCACCGCCGGATATCCTAGGATAAATATGCATCTAACCACGCCAGAATTCGGGGCCGACGAAGGCGAAGTCATGATTACCACCGCATCATTTACTACCCCGACAGAGGAGGAGACATGCAATCAGGACACAAACATAACAATCGACCCAGGGCGCAAATTAAGGTCGATGCGGACCCAGACAATGGCCGGCCACCTCAACGAGAGACATGTCAACTGACAGCAATTTCCTCCTCCCCCCTTCTTCACCCGGTAACTACAGAGATGTTTCCTGTGTGTATGCCGGCAAAGAACGCCAAAGCCAATTAAGGACTCCCCCACCCCGTCCTTCTTATAGTGTACACTGTAAAGGTAAACCCGTACAATTAACCCTGTTTTACAAAATGGCTATCACCACCTGAGACGCGGCACGATACTCACCTCCGACGATGGAAGCTTGTATGCTTTTGAAACGTCAGGAAAATATGCCTTTAGTCCCTGAGATCGCCTTTTCTTCTCATATATATATATATATATATATATATATATATATATATATATATATATATATATACATATATACATATATATGAACGCTTGAGTTTAAACCAAAACGTGTTATTAGTATCAGCCGACTCTCATATCGTCCACGCGGGTTGCTTGGAGCCTACACCAGCCATAAACTGCCTCTGCAGTGCATAGGCCGTTCAATGGATGTGTAAAAGTGTCTCAGTTAACCACTGCATTCAAAGTCCTATCGATTTAAACTACAGGTAAATTGATCTGTGAAAAGAGGAAACCAAGGTATTATACCCCATTGAAATATAATGCATAGCCTCCAACTATACTTGAAAGAATTGACTTGATAATATCACCATAAACTAAAAGTTAAATGACATTAAATTAATTAATAACTTTAAAATTTGCTGGCTAATGAGCAAAAGAGTGTCAGACTGAAATGGTTTTCTTCAGCGTAGCCAGTATCGTACTTTTTTAAACTCAAATTCCGTTTACGGTGACAAGTAGACGAAGCCTTAAATCTACGATGTGAATCGCGCCAAATAACTTCCTATAAATAGATTTATTGGTATAGTTCCTCCTGGGGGCAGTCAATCTGCTGAGAACACAGAGTCCCCGTCGGTATGGAATAGTGAAAAACGCACTTAAGTGATATATCGATGTCCGTCAAACACGATTTCATACAATAACGGTTCTCCAGTGCCTCGGGAGGTAAGCATATGGAAGGGCAGTTTAATTATTTTATACATTGCGGGCGAGATTACAGTGTTGCCCTCTTGATCTCATCCTCGTAGCAATTCTCTTCTAATGGAGATGCGAGGTTTTATAGAATAAGCCCAGGACGTATAGAATTAGGCAACAGTTCGTGCATGATAACGTGAAGAGACGCGCTTGGCTCTCTTCAGTTCTACATACACCCCATTTCTAGTTGCCGTACTGTTTGCTTGCCTGTAGAATATGGTGGTTGCGCAAAGAGAGAGTGAAATGAATGCTGAACAAACCCGGCTGGCTGTAAACGGATTCTTGTGTGGTTAGAATGATTTTAGACAAGACAAAATTTCTGGCCAAATTTACGCAGTGAGCATCTAAACAAAGTTAGTGTAAATGTCAAAAATGTCGGATAAGGCTACCATCTTGACAAACGGCAACGAAGCTAAATAAGCGAGAAGGATGTTAAGTTCAAAAAGAAGTACAATTAGAAATGGCAGTGATGCCATTCGTTGAATGCCATAGTGTCAGAAGAATTTAAGGAAGGGTACCGTAGGAGTTCGATGTCTTTTTTGAAAGCTGGCTTGTCTCGGTCTGAGTTAAATTGGGAAGAAACACATGGTAATTGAAAACCCAATATTTTGATAGGTACCGATTGAGCAAACTTGGAATTTGACGATTGTTTAAAATTATTTATGGGTCAGTTCAGGTTGCAAGTCTACCAATATGCGAAATAACCGGACATTCAACAAGATGGACGCGGGCCGCAGCGCCGTGGTCAAATTATAAGACGATAAATAAATTCAGATAAAGTGTTCTACACTACGACTGGAAGAAACTAATATGGCCGCATACATGCCATTTTCCGTAGCACTTACCCTACAATTCGAGCCCGTCGATAAATGCAAGCATCCAGCATAACGTCTCAGGAATTTATAGGAACACATATTTGGTAGGAAAAATCAAGAGAGTTAAAGTGAAAGATGTGCCATGCTGCAGATATTGCGCACCCATAAAACTTCAATTGCCCTCACGGTGATTCAGCAAAGCAGGTGCTGGAAAATGGTGAGGAGAATATCGTAGTTAGGTTTAATTCGACTAAAGTTAGGCACCGAAAAATGTTAAACGCACCTGCAGTTCCCGAATGGCTACCTTCTGCGATGCAAATAAGCTATTTTGTACGCGATTACATGCTGAATTCCGGGAGGTAGCCTGCTGAATTTACTGTCACAATTGCAGATGAAAAGTTTACATCGCGATCCGAAACCTACATAAATACCACCATTTTTTAGAGAAGTAACATAAACAACTCAGTTTATAGTTGTGTTTGGTAAAGAAATCGTCTCCTTTTGAAAATGTTTTTTTTTATTTTCCCAGGTAATATTTTGGGGTTTACAGTTCAAGGATAACTGTTTATTAATAAATAACCTGGGTCGTATATTTTTTCCTGAAAATTTCAGGCCATATAATAAATATTTATCCAAAAGTAATTTATTACTTAAGAGAGTCTTACCCCGGAAAAATACTAGAATAACTCTTATCAGCGTTTAGCCCTTTAAAGGTAAGATGATTAAGGCTGGATTTGTTGAATTACACGCGCACCTTCCTAAAACACTTGAAAATTAACATATATGATCCTTTAGAGACCGCAAAATTCATTTCTTTAAAGTATCACATTTCGCACATTTTCGCGCATTTTTAGAGGGGTTCTATGTTTTATTTGATTAAGTTATTTAAGACTCAAAATAGGATTCAATTCATATCTTTTCTCTGAAGGGAAAACAGACCCGACTTGGGCTACGTATTTCCTACGCTACTGAGAGCTACGGGTCATGTGCATATTGCGCTAAAGCCAAAAAACTTGATTATGCGGTAGAAAATCACCTTGAACAAACCCCTAAAGACAATCAAGTTATCTCAGTGTCTGACAGACATTAGGCTGGTGTTGGCGCAAAGGACAGATTCTCGTATTTGTTATTAATTTTACTTATATTTTCGTCTTGAGCATTCCTTTAATAGTTAAACTTATTTGAATGATTTCTTACATAACCATAAACTTAACTTCGCTTTTTGTTTGGAAATAATTATTTTCCAGTTAGAGTTGTGTAAAGAAGCTGTCTGGTGGTCTGAGAGTCAGGTTGCGATGGTTCCTTCTTAACGTGACCTCTGGCTATCTCATGTGAGATGTGAGCCATTAAACCCCATGCTGTGTGAAATCCTGGTGCTTGTGTTTTAGGGGTGGCAGGTCATGTACGTAGTACACGTAGACGAGGTCACCAGCAGCTGCGCCCCCTTCCGCATCAGACAACTGACCGGCTAATACGGTGGTCTGATTGTGGGGATGGAAAAGAGAGAGTAGGGGTCAACAGCTCTGTGTATTTTCCTCACTATAAACAATCTGACGTGCTTGAAAGCCATGGCTTGGAAGGTTGCCAACTGACGGGATAACTCGGAACGCATGGTCAGCCCAATGTGTGTTTTGTATGGAGTGGCTGACTGGCGTACTGAGAGTCAGACTGCAATGGCTCCTTATTAATGTGGCCTTTATGGCACTCCCACTCCGTGGGATCCGAGGCAGGTGTGGTGGTACACTCAGGACGGCTCTGGCCGCGCCAGCCACCTGCGCCCTCTCCCATATCCGGACTTATTGACTCTGTCTTGACGCTGGGCATATGTGGAGGAGGAGAGAGTGCGGTAGCTGCAGCGCAAGGCTACTATCACTTAAAACTAATTCACGCGCAAGTCACCAACCCTGCACCACCTTGTGTGGAGCGTACGGTGGACCTCGTCAAAATCGACGGTCGACTTATCGTGTGTGCGTGTGTTATTAAATATTTAATTTTGAAGGAAAAAAGTGAAGACGATCAACTACCGAGAAACCCTGAAGCCCTTCACTTCTGATGCAAAGCAATATGGACATTAAGACGACAGACTGTCCCATGGCATTTGACACCTCGGAATTAGATATTCAATTTTCCGGTCAATGCGGTCAGTGGTGTATCCTAACTCAAAGTGTGTTTTTTAAACTTAATCAAGTTTTCTCAACGGCTGCTGGACTGCTCCCTCTAGAAACTACGCTTTAAACATCCCAAATGACTACTGGCAAAACTGAAAAAACATCCATTTTGCCAGCGTATTTCATTAACATTACTCAAAGATATCAATAGTACCAACAGCTATTAGTAATCTACCACTACGACAAAAACGATGCCCTCGTGCGCTCTACATCAGAATGAGCGCAGAGAGAGTGAAATGCACATTAGGTAGTGATCTACCGCACTTTCTCGTCAATCACCCGCCTGGGAAAAACCGGAGGCTAAATCGGGCGCAGTCACTAACAGAGATTGACGACCGACTACGCCTGCCACACATGCACCGTCCTAACACAAAAAGCAGGATTTA
The DNA here is from genome assembly GCA_017591395.1 of Schistocephalus solidus. Taxonomy (NCBI): domain Eukaryota; kingdom Metazoa; phylum Platyhelminthes; class Cestoda; order Diphyllobothriidea; family Diphyllobothriidae; genus Schistocephalus; species Schistocephalus solidus. The sequence goes on from WEDG01001480.1 coordinate 65,617, forward strand.
ACAGAAACAGAAAGGGAGGGTGCGGCAGCTCGAATGTCAGCAGAGTTACGGTGTCCTAGAGGTTGCACCAAGAATTTTCCCCTTCCTTGGCAGTTACGGCTTTTAGCAAGTCAGATTTTTTCTGCGCCATAAGGCTGGTTTCTGCAGATTTTTTAAAGCGAGGAAAATGCGTTAGGTACTGCGGAACTCACCATTTCTTCTACCTTTCTCTCTCTCAGACACCAGTCTACGGTCTTAGTCGATCAGGCGACGGATGTGGCGATTGGATGGGGGAACGTGCCCCACACGATCTGGAGTCCAGCAAAACAGAACGGGTTTTTACACAAAGGTGCATGGGTGGCTGGAAGCACACATGCGTTAGAGTGACATGAAACAACATTCAAATGCTGCAAAAGATCTCTGTTTCCACTGACGTGAGAGGTGCCAATTATGGGCCTGTGGAGGGTGATTTGGGAGGAGCTCGTTTGTGGTGAGGAGAGATGTGTGTGGGATGTGGTTTACCGGGCGACGTTTAATCGTAGGCTGAGGAGGTCATGTCAACAGCCTCGAAGAGTTAAAATGCAGAAAGGTGAGAGTGCCTAAGATGCTAGGCGCAATAACAGTCCTTTTCGAGTTATACGGAGGAATACAGGCTGCTGAGATGCTGCACCGGCACCGAAAATTTAGAAAAATATCAGCGACTATATAACAGAGTTTTATCACAGGAGAAAAATTATGCACAACTACTGAAATAGAAATGCAGCAACAGCAACGGTCCAATTTAATGTAACCTGATTAAGTGAAAAAGTCTAACGTAGCCACGCGCAATTCATAACTCATTACTGATATAAAAGTTGATATGCGCAACAGCTACATATCAACCTGGCTTCAAAATGACTGCATTATGCAGATTAATACTTAAGGTCAGTCCAGTTTAATTAAGGAAGAGATAAGCGAGTGCCTTTTAACTCCATATTAATCACAAAGTTACAAAGAAAACATTGACATATAAGAAAATTGAAAAGACGTTCTTTGCATAAGGACATGGGAGAAGCAAGCAGCTGTCAGCTAGTCGAACATAATAAACGTTAAGTGCTACTTAATTATCGTAAGTAGAATAAGTACATGTAAAATGAATTGAAAGGGAAAAACTTGATGCGCGTCTAGTTTGCACTTAAAGGAATTCACACTGGTGGGAGAACAACTTCCGTAGGGGAGCGTTCCACGCTGCACTGAAGAAAAACTTGCCTTCATCAATCCTTACTTTACCTGTCCATAAATCGCCAGAATCCTGCGCTGTGTTTTTTTTGAATCCAATACTTTTTTAAAGTTTTTTCTACCGAGTCGTGCCTCAACAGACAGCTTTTGTAAACACGAAAGCAGACGATAAATTCATCAACTAGTTATCAACCACAGCAAAGTGAGTGCCAGAGACGAGACTGGCAGAAGATCCATACCAGGATTTAAAGGTCTCACGATAAACCCCATCTGTCCAACGGCATCAGATCATGTGATCTCAAATGAGGCGTAGCAAAGCCCACATATGTCTAGTTGCCCACCGGGTACGTAATTCTACACTACCACCACAAATGGAGGATCAATACACGAGAGGAGACCGTAAGAAGGTAACAAACCCACAGCTCACTCGCTTGAATAGGCTGCAAAGCGACACCTTACAGCGGTGAACCATTCTGATAAGTTAGCAAAATGCGGTGGGAGGTTACAGCTGACTGCGCAGCATATATCGCATGAAATTATGACCAAAATTCGAAAATGTGTCGTTTGTTTGAAAAGGTTCATCACAAATCCCACATATTTCAAAAAACTTCTAATGTTAGCTTTTGAATAAAATTCTTTTAGGCCGCGTGCAAGAACTACACCGTATAAAAATGACTATGTAGTACGAGTTTTTACCATAGAGTTTCGATACACTCATATCTTCAAATATATATCATAGAAAGCACTCATAAAAAAACTGCTTGAATTTAGTACCAAATAACACCTTTTCGAATTTTATACTCCAAGAAAGGGGAGTTTTGACTTTTAAAAAGTTTATATTCATGAGTTTTTTAAGACCGCGAAATGCACATTCTAGCATACAACATGGCTGAAAACCACTGCAAATTTAGTGAGCACTATGTCATCTATAGCTCATTGCGTAGAGCACTATGGAATTTACCTCAAAGGCAAATATAGAGATTTTAGTTTCCAAATCTTAAACTCAGGTGTAGCAGTAGGTAGGGTTGAAAAGCATACGAGAAGATAAATAAAGTGTTTTCAAAAAACGAAACGTACCTTTTTTCAAATGCAGTCTTTGTAGGAGACGCAGTTTGCTAACAAATGAGCACGAGAAATAATATTTTTATCTTTGTTTTCTACAATACATCTTTGAATTTCTAAGAACATAAAAAATCAGTGGTAAAAAGTCATACTACTCTATTTATCACAGCGGAGATTTCGCAACGAACCGAAAATATGGTCTGTCCGGAGCAGATATCCTGACGTGCCCCAACAATCTTAAGATTATGTTGCACGATAGTCACTACTGCAGCCCATTCAAGGCAATTTTGTTTTCTGATCGAAAATATTTTTCGTGAGATGGCACATCTACTGTAGCCTGTCTCTAAAATGCCCACTGCTTCCCTTCGGCATTCCGTTAAAGGGACATAGTTGGCTCGAACTTATGGCGCTGCTGAAGAGAAGAGCAGGCGGCTTTACGGATTGCACTAGCACAACCAGAGTAGGCGACCAGCGGCCGCACGATATAGATGGTCCAGAAACGGAGTCTAGCCAATGATTCATAAGCACTTTATTGAACCCAAATTCATCCACGCCTCATTACCTGTCATTTTCTGCCACTGTAAATTAAACATTTAATAACTCAGGAATGGGCATTACAAGAATATTTTGGAGCCTCAATTCACTGCTGGGGGACTAAACGAGGAAACTTCACATCAGTCCGAAACCGTTAGGCTTCACAGCATTACCAAAAGCAAAAAGGCCAGAGAAGTTTGTGCAGGTCATGAACTCGCGTGCACTATTTTACCTTGCAGCCCTAACGGCCATACCTGCCGGCCGCACGCTGTTATGGAAACCGAAAAACGACCATGCCCTACCGTTCAGTCCGGATAAAAGCGGTTATTAAGACAAAACGTATTAACCTTATCTGATACTGTCTCAGATGATGGGTTTGAGTTGGCATCCGAAACGTTAGGCGAATAAAGCTCTTGTCCGAGAAATCGCATCTACTACTTCTCCTGAAAGATAGTGAACTCTAAAACAGAGAGAGAGAGAACGGATATTGTGACTCGCTGCAGACAACCTGAACACGAGTCAGCGCTAAAATGGCATGGATGGAACGGAACGGGTCTTGGAGTGTTTGCAGGCTGGGGTTCTGCCAAGAAGTCAGACAGCTGAAAGGTAATCTCCTTCTTCTTTAATGCAAAAAATTGAGTAGGTCCACAAAGAGACACCTTTCAGAAAAACGAGTCAAATGCATGCACACTGCTTCCCTCTTGCATGCTTAGTTGCTATGGCAATTTTACTGAACAGTAATCAACTGACCAGGTCAAATAATGAATTTTCCCTGGAGAGGTTTCGCCTCAAGTTATTACACTTAAATTGTTTCTGAAAGGCGTGAAATTATAGTGCTTTTATTATAGTTTGGCCTTCGGTTACATTCTGTCATTTTTTAGATCAGTTAGTGTTGTCGTTGATCGCATCGTTCCCGAATGAGAGCACAGAAGTCCGGAAGTAATTAAACGAGTTTGGCAATACACTCGGAGGTTTCGCTTCTGGTGGCCTGATATAACCCTTTCGCTAGATTAAGGTCTTAAGGTTGGCCGCCTAAGGAGGAGTGAAATTTGCCCAAAATGCCCACTTAAACAACAAAAGTTCCCCAGTTCTACATTAGCATTCGCGAACTTTGTGCAACAGTTATTAAACGCTGGTCGACATTTCATATAGCAAATGAATGCAGCAAAATCTAGAAGTCCAGGGACTCCCAAACAATTTTTGAATAGAAAGGTCTGAAAAAATGTTATCTAGGGCGGTGGTGACGTTGAAAACAATTGAAAAAGCAAACATAGAAATTAAATCTCTAAAGATGTAAGAGAATGGGGCCAAAATTTGTGCGAGGCATTCATATTGAGAAACAAAATGTCCTCAAAGGAGATGAATACATAGGACAGGCATGTTTCGAACTATGGCACATTCCCGTTGTCGGTCAAGTTAAACGCCTGGCTTCACTGAGATTTAAAACAAGTAAAAATCTCTATCATCCTTTCCATAATAAAAATACTCATGATGATGATGATGATGATCATCATCAGCCCACTCCCTCCACCCTCTCTACTATCCCTCTCTCCCCTCCTCTCTTTCCACCTTCCGATTTCACTGTACCTTTTCCCTCCTCCTTCTTCGCTCCTATCTTTCCCCACTCACTCACCCCTCATCCTTCCCTCCTCCCCTACGGTCGAAAAGGTCCTACGACGAGGGTGACATGCCATCACGTAGGTAGCCCAGGCGAATCGGTCGTTCTTTTACAAACCCAAATCGTGACCCGTTTTGGGCGTTCCGTAGCCATCTGGGACGACGCAGGAGCCCTATTTAGGGACAGCACTTCTTACCCCCTCATGGGACAGTGGGCTAGAAAAGGTGCCTTAAACAAATGCTGGGTCTCATGACAGCTGCAGTGGATCGTGGCTTGCAGACTGCAATTTAATACGGTCAAAAACGTTTAAGCAACACCAACAAAAGCTCCTCTCCCAATACCCCCACCGTACCATCTGGGGTATCCTCCGGACTGCTCAAGTGAGCCGCTCACCCCAAGAGCCTAGAATGTTCAATCCCTTTTAGAAAATCCGAGAAAAATCAGAGCAACCGACTGCAACGGAGAACGGTGCTAGTTGCTCGGGAACTGACCCAATTCTATTTGGACATCGATGCTCTCAGCGAGACCCGTGGAGGTGGGTGCCGGCTAAACCTTCTTCTGTAGCGGCCCCCAAAAGTAGAGCGACGCTCTACTGGTGTTGCCTTTGACATCCGGAATGACATCGTGGGACGACTGCCCTGTCTGCCACGGGGCATCAATGATCGCTTGATGAGCCTCCACCTGCCTCTCCAGGGAGCGAGTTTGCCACCATCCTCAGCGCCTACGCCTGTCCCCCTCCCCAATGACGAGCACCGACCAGGCAAACAAAAAAATTATACGAGGATCAAAAGACCCTTCTGGTGACCTTACCGAAGGCGGATAAGTTAATTGTCCTCAGTGACTTTGGAGCACCGCCTAATCCTGACCAACACCTTCTGCCTCCCGATGCGGCAGAAGGCGACTTGGATGCACCTCCGGTCGAAATACTGGTAACTGATAGATTATGTCCTCGTTCGGAGGCGTGACTAACAGGACATGCTGGTGACAAAGGCAATCCCCGGGGCCAACGGATGGAAGGATTACCGCCTCGTCATCTCCAAGATGAGGCTCCGACTTCAACCCCGACGAAGGCCCCAATGTAACTGACCACCAGATAAGTTGAATACTGTTTTGTTGAATGTGCCTGATCACCATCTCCATTTCAGCAAAGGATGGCCGACCGGCTACCGAACCGGCTAGCCAACTGCCCAGTCAACGATGATGGCACCTCCGTGGAGAATTGTTGGTGCCAACTGGGGAAGCGGGCCAATTCACCGCTCTGGATTCCCTCGGCCGCGCTCTTCGTCAACACCAGAACTGATTTGATGACAACGAGGCAGCCGTCAACACTCCGCTTGCCTAGCAGAACCGGTTGTACAAAGCCTACGTTAAACGCCCTACCGCTGCAAACAAGACAGCCTCCTGTAGAAGTCACGGCCTTAGAAAGTAAAGTCTGCAGTAGATGCAGGACGTCCATATGGCCCGCAAGGCTGAGGAGATCCAAGGATACGAGGACCACGACGAATGGAAGAACCTTTTCACCACCAACAAGGCTGACTATGAACCTCCCGTCAAAGGAACCGCCCCTCTTCTCAATGCTGACGGAATTACCCTGTTCACTTCGAATTTATAAATCCCGAAGCCCTGGGCAGAACACTTCCGAATGGTTCTTAACCAGCCCACCACCATCGCCGACACCGCTATTGACCGACTGCCTGAAGTGGAAACAAAAGCCGACCGTGATCTCCTGCCCTCTCTCCAAGACATCATCAGGGCCATGCAACAAATATCCAGCGGGAAAGCCCCCGGATCAAACGTCATTCCTGCTGAGATCTACAAGCATGGCGGCCCCCAACTGATGAACCAGCTCACAGCGCGCTTCCAGGCGATGTGGCACCGAGGACAGATCCCTCAGGATTTCAACGATGCCACAATGGTCGATCTCTACAAAAAAAGATGAACCGTCAGCTCTGCGACAGCCACCAGGGAATCGCCCTGCTCAACATCGGCGAGAAGATCTTTGCCTATATCCTTCTCACTTGTTTGAACGGTCATCAAGAGCAGAGTATGCCCCCCGGAAAGCTACAAGAGAAGTGCAAGAAGATGCGAACCCACCTCTACACTAACTTCGAGGAACTGACGAAAACCTTTGACACCGTGAATCGCGACGGACTGTGGAAAGTCATGCAGAAATTCGGCTGTCCTGAGCGGTTCACGCACATGGTGGGTCAGCTTCATGTCGAGATGATGGCGCACGTCACTGAAAACGGGACGACATCCAAAGCCTTCGCAGGGCTGCGTACTGGCTCTCACCCTCTTCAGTCTCATGTTGACTACTATGCTGATGGACGCCTATCGTGATGAGTGCCCTGGGATCCGCATCGCTTACAGAACTGACGAACAACTTTACAACAGTTGGCGTATGCAGGCCCCAATGCTTTCTCCTAGTCAGGGATGCAGCTAGAAAACAATTTGGTCTTTCCAGTGTTTATGGATAGGCCGACCGAAATAGTGATCTCATTCACCCGCGACACCACAGACTGTAGACCACCAAAGCTTGAGGCTAGCAAGGTGATATCGTCAGCGTAGTCTAGGTCTGTCAAGCGGCGTTCGGGTGCAAATTCCACACCGTCAGAACCGTGTAGGGCTTTCCCGAGAATCCAGCCAATGGCGTAGTTAAACAACATGGGTGACATCATGCAAGCTTGTCGAACAACAGAGTGGATATCGAAGGTTTGGGAGATATTGTTATGGGTGAGGACTCATGCAGTGGTGAAGCAGACGGCCGTCGGCTGTTGGTAGCCATAATAGAATTCCAGAGTGCGCCTCAGAGTAAATATCTGGTCCATACCCAGCTCGGAACCCGGCTTGGTTGGGCCTCACCCTAGAGTCACATACAAACTGAAAGTGTCTGAGAAGGACAATAGGGAAGACCTTCGCAGCAACATCGATGAGGCATATGTCGTGGTAGTTCTCACAATTTGTCTTATCTCCCTTCTTGAAGACAGACAAGAGGATACCTGAACCCCAGTCATTAGGAACTACTTCGTCTCTCCACACTTGCTCAATCACCTCATGAAGCCAGGGCACCAGAGTGTCAATACAGGCGTTGTAGATTTCAGCGTGAGTACCATCCTATACGGGCGCCTTGTTTTTGTGCAGCCTCTGTATTGCATCGGCAACTTCTCCCTCGGACGAGGGAGGCCACACGAGGGCCACTGTGGGAGGGCTGAAATTCAGGTGCAGAGGATAGCAAGCGTGTGATTAGACGTTCATCAAATTTGAGAAGGTGCTCGAAGTGCTTACGCCAGCGATCGACCTTGGCCGAGTTGTCAGCAATAAATCCACCATTTACCTCGCGAACAGTCACGAAGTGTCAAGCGCTTACTACTATTTTGGCGGAGAATTTGGTAGTGTGTGAATGTCACCAACGTTTGAGGCCTGTCCTATGGACGTCACTATTCCAGACCAATATTTTTGCCGGTCATCCATAGCTGACTTTGCTGTCATGTTCCGGAGTTGGCGGAACAAAAGCATCGTTGTGGGACCAGGCTCGATCCGTCTGGGCCAACAACTGCAGGGTTCATCCACTGATCCACTCACTGCGACGCCGCTGGGTGAATCCGAGAATTTTTTCAGCTGCTCAATAGAAGGATGTCTTCAGTGATGACCATTGGCCACTGCCTTCTCTGTCGGCTCGGGTCGTAAAATGGGACCAGATTTCTTTGTTCAAGGCCTCGGTGGTACAGGGTTGCCGTATTTTTGCAACATCGAGGCATTTTAGGTGCAGATGAGAGGTGAACTTTCAGGCGTGTGCGAACGAGGACAGGGTCAGACACGTGGGCGTTACCAGTTTCGGCAGCACGCATTGATCTGCTATCGTGAACCCAGCTGCGGAACCTTGAGCCAACTAGAATGTAGTTGATCTGACTCGTGGTATGACCATCGTTTGAATACCAAGTCAGCAGTTGTTTGTAGTGGTGCTGGAAGCACGTGTTCGTGACAAACAGTCGGTTCTGATCAGCGAAATTCCGCATTCACTCACCGTTGTCGCATCGAGTACCAAACCCATACCGGCCTATAAGGTGACTGTTTGATGATTCGCAGGATTGAGTCCTACCATTCCAGTCCCCCGCACAAGCAACAGATCATGGCAAGGTACCCTATATACTAAAACCTGCAGTTCCGAGTATAAGGCCTCTTTATCGCGCTGTTCGGCAACTGATGTTGGTGCGTACACGGAGCGACGTAGATGTTCATAAAGTAACCATTCAGTTGCACGTAAGCCAGTCGGTAATTGAATGGTTCGCATACAAGTAGTGCACGGTTTGCTAGTTCTGAGAGGGCAATAGCCATACCGTGTCCACGAGACAAGTCCCGTTGGCCGCTGTGGTACAGGATAAAGTGGTAGTTGACTCCCGGGATCTTTATTTCTCTTGAGTCTGAGTGGAGATTCAGACTTCAGATGGGCAGCAGACATCTACGTGGTACTGATGAAGACCGCGTGCTGTCAGGCTTTGGGTACCTAGGTCCAGGCAAGGTCGCACATTCCAGCAGCCAATACCAAGAGTTCGTTTGCAGTTGAGTAGTCCAGCTTTGATACTATTCGCCAGCACCACTGGACCAGGGTTGCGGAGCACGTCGGTTCCTGCGGACTCCGCTGCGTGGATCTTAGTATAGCAATCGGACATTTTTCATGAGGTTTCTTGGGGTTTTGAATACAGTCTGATCCCCAACAGCCGCTCGGATGATTCTATGTTTTATCCTCTAACGCTTTGGCTCAAGAACCTAACCACAAGGCAGCGGTGGCAAGCAAACTTATTCAATAGCGGTTCACGGTCGCCATGTCGCAGTGCCGTCGTAGAGATTTGCGGAATTTTATAAGGCAGTCGGCGGGCCAGACCTCAGCCCTCCACACCCTGGTAGCACTGTCACTGCTGGTCCGTGACTGCTTATTTCGCAGCTAACCTTCACTGAAGGCCGTTGCACTCTCCGCCAACTGTGGACACGCCGGGTAGCCAGCAGCCAGGCTAATGGGTTACCCAGCTTCCCTGGTAACCCGTCTTGCATGTTACGCATCGGCCTGGTCGGTCACTTGCAAATTCATCGCACAGAGACCCGAAAACCAGTGCCAGAGCACCAACATACTACCGCCGCACGCGACTCAACTGTCCACAATGCCCACGAACATTCACATCACATGGGCCTATTAGGTCGCATGCGTCTCCATGAAAACCCGCGGTAGAACACCGCTGGCTACAAAACAACACTTCATCTCTCCTTATCAACTTTGCTCCTTACATGATCACACGCGACACCACAAATTAACATGCTCTCAGTCTGCATAGCAAACTGACGGGATAACTCGGACAGCGTGGTCAGTCCAGTGTGTGTTTTGCGTGGAGTTGCTGACCGGTGGACTGAGAGTAAGGCTGTAATGGCTCCCTCTTAATGTCTCCTTTTTGGCAATCCCACTCCACGGGATCCGAACCAGGTGTGGTTGTACGCTTAGGGGCAGTTCCGGCCGCACCAGCTACCTGTGCCTTCTCCCGCCTCTTTTTCTTATGAACTTTGGTATAAGTGGTGAAGGAGAGAGTGCGGTAGCTGCAGCGCAGGGCTACTATCACTTAAAATGAATCCATGCGCAAGTCGCCATCCCTGCACCACCATGGTGTGGAGCATATGGTGGAAATCGTAGGGCTACTATTGTCGAACTGTCGCATTGTCCGTACTAAGGCAGCGCGACTGGACTCGCCCACAGGAAACGTGGATGACCTAGACGTAGGAGGCGTCAGATACAGATGCCAGGAATCGTAATGGTGCCTGTTGGCAACACCTGCAGGACTGGCCACTTGTTACCATTTCCTGAGTGCAATGGTTGCGATCGTTGAAGAGACTGATTAACTGCTACTTGGAAACAAGGTCACGCCATTAATATACATTCATCCTTAATATGGTATGCTAACGGTGTACTTGAGAGATAACCTTGATTTTGCGAAAAAACAACTTCTACAAACCTCAGAAGCCTTTCCACTTTTCAAGAGGTAGCCTAAATTATTAACTAAGTAGTTTACATGCAGATAGCCTTAAAATGACTGACAATGAGGACGATCTTCTCGTGGAAACTTCACCACAATTCGTCAAATAAATTTGAAGGCGGGATTATCATCAAAGTTTTCTCCCTATGAGTGAGGCTGCAAATGATAAAAATCAACAAAATATATATGATTTACAGAAACATCCTTACACTTAACATACATTTCGAGATTAAAATTCAAAATCCAAATGGAGGCAACCTGATAGGTCGGAAATTTGCTTCCTAGTGCTTGATTGCCTTTGATGATGGACCACGAAGTAAACTAGAAAACTCGGCAAAGACGAAGAACAATGAATCCTTGGTATATGTGCACAACGGAAAGAGTAGAACAAAGACAAGGAAGACTGCGAGGCCGTTTCTGGATTATTGGCTATCTTCAGACAACCATACAAAAAACCAGGTCCAGGTGATATGAAATTCAAGCGCTTCTAACACTAATGCCCTATCGGTGAACCATGTCATCACCGTCTTTTTGAATGAGATCAAGAATACTCGCTCCCGTAAGAAGGGCGTTCACCAGGTTATGGGAGAAACACATTCGATTGCGATTGAGAGCTCAATTCGGGCCAAAGGAAGACTACCAACAGAGACAAGATAGCTTGAGATGACTGTTTCTGGATTCCACGATGTCGTCAGTTAGTCCTTATGTAAATTTAGGGTTCGTTTAGGAGAGGATTCTTCCTTACTTACTCGAATACTTCTGGATTGTTCCAACAGCTTAATCTTCTTCTTTCGCAAACACCTTTTACGTAATTACCCACATCCGTCGGGATATTATGTGTGTCGAGCCTCCAAACATAAATAAGAAAACCAGCAAATGACTTTCCACTTCTTGACAGGTTATATAAATTACCTAGACAGTGGCTTATTAACGGACTTTTGGTTTAGGTACTGTAGACAACGAGGAATTTCCACTCATTGCGGTTTGTCGTATAAATTCTCCTCATAAGCAAGGTAACCAATAAAAAGTTAAAGGATTAAATAGGAGTTCTAAAAATTCCCAGGGCAGTATTCACAAAAATAGTTGACGAGCATTCATTTGTTTTGGATAAATGCCTATCAAACCAGTAGATAATAATGGGAATGGGGCCGATTTAAACCTACCAGTGATTCGAATAAAGTTCCCAATAAAGCAGGACGATGGTGGGCGTTAGGGGAATAAGATGAGGCACTGAGGCAACAAAGTGTTAGTGCCAACGTGAAAAGTGAAAAAGCTGGAGAGTTGCATACACTTCGTGTACCTTTTTGGCTCTTGTACAAGGTTCTTCTGTATGCAACAAACCGGCATTCATTAGCTGATGACAGTTAACTACGCTGTCACTTGCGTATGTTGACCGCCTAGATTGCGTTGCGCTGCGGTCCGCACGATGCTCAGAATAAACAAAGAGCTTGAGAACAACACTGTTTATGCTCTTAACTTCGCACCGACTCATGTGATCAATATAACCTGCTCTGCAGTAAACGGGTGAAAGCACATGGAGGGGGTCTGAGTGAGTAGTCTATCCTTACGTTCTCCGTGTAAAACTGGGTTGGTTGAGAATGATATCCGAACTCTCGCAGCTGAGAAGGTTCGCGAAACGGTTTGGTCAAGGCGTCTTCTAGAGAATACAATTTTCGCTCCCAGAAATGTCCATTGCAGTCCCTCTTGTCTTTGTCAGCATTGTGCATCTGCCTTTATTACTAGCCATGCTGCGGCTGCTGGCGAGGATTGAAAGCGAGTCCAGAGGCAGAATGGTACGAGTGAGTTCCGTTATTGATTGATGAGTATTCGTTAATGGATGACAATATTCCCTATCTAACCTGGCAAGACAACGAACTGAGGCTCAAGGCATAGAGCGGGCAGGTCTCGGGCTCAAGCCTCAGGTGGTAAACCACATGGGGTCGGGTCTGACTGGCTGATGACGACTAATGAGATAGAAACGACCATTCCAATCTTTCCCTGCCTGTTTCAGCATTGCGCATCTGCTTTTACTACTATTAGCCACTACGCACAGAGGATTTGCAGTATTTAAAGGATACTGTCGCTTAGCTACTGCGTGCCTACGGCAATTATCTACTTTCCCCTTCCTCGATGATGAATGAGATATGGTGCGTTAATTGTTTGATGTCTGGCATGCGGGTCACTGGTCTTCAAACACCACAGACCGAAATTCTGGGCTCGATATGAGGATGAAACCTTTCGCCGTCATCGAAGGGGATCAGGTGCTCACGTTAAAAGCACTTCTTATCAGCCTCTTTCCGGACAAACAACTTACGATGGAGGAAAAAGAAAACAACCAAATGGCATTCCTCGACGTCCTTGTCTGTCACAAAAACTGTGGTGGCGTTTAAAGATGCATTGCAGTGAACCAGGTGACAAGGCTGCCGAAATACAATATCTTCAACGAGTGTACAAGGAAAATGACTACCCGCGCAAATTAGTCAACTGGGGAATGAAAAAATCGCACAAAACCTAAATATTGGCGTGCTATTCCATACGTCTAAAATGTGTCGGAGGCCGTCGGCCGCCTTCTCGCACCACTTGGAGTCTCACACAGAGCGGAGACCACCATTCGGCGTCAAGTAATGAGACCAAAGTACCCACTGCCATGGCAAGAAACATATGGAGTTGTTTATCGGATCTGGTGCATTTGCGGGCAAAGAAACTACGTCGGAGTAACTGGACGACTGCTTTGGACGCGAATTGCCGAACACGCGGCATCAGTGTGACAAAATGATGCCGATTCCCAACTAACGGCTCATTCGGTGACAACCGGCCAAAAATTCAAGTCCAATGAAGCTAGGGTTTTCGTAAGAGGAGATAATCATATGAGCGGTGAGTTGCTTGAGTCATGGTTTATGGACCCCCAGTCTATCAAAAAGTGCAATGACCTACCCAACCCATATTTGGCATTGAGACTCAGTTTGGCCAGTGCAATCGGCCACCCGGGGGCGCTGAGGCGAACGCAGTTTCCGATGCTAGTGCCGGTGTGTCATATGGCCGAGCAGTCATCATGCCAACTTCCAACACTGGTGACCAAATTTCAGCGGATAACGACCCGCATGCCAGCCATCAAACAATTAACGTACTGGAGCGCAGTCACGATCGATGAAGGGGGCGGGGGTGCATTTCTTGCCGTAGGCACGCATAGCGACTGCATCCTGTAAATACTGCAACCCTCTGTGTACAAATTATCCGTATCTGGTACTGTTTCTGATGGTGGGTTCGAGTTGGAATCCGAAAGGTCAGGCAAATAAAGCTCTTGTTCAAGCCAGCATATCTACTTCCTGGGACTCGCAGTTTTCGCTTGTATTGGTAAAGGACTTACATTCAAAAGGCATAAAGTGGTCAGTTAAAATATTCTACTAACAAATCACTATGAGACTATTCCCAAGCATCACTTCATGGTTGATAAGGTTTTGTATTTGAAGGAAAGGCAAGCATGCTGCGAGCTGGAGTAGGGTGGGAGTCGTGCACGCCAACTTACTCCCAACCAACCTTTCACATTTAGACAAATGAAACGCGCCTTTATTTTGTACACTTAACTCTGATTTGCAATCTATTTGAATTCGTTGCTATCCTAACGGTTTGCCTGCGTGAGGAGCGTCTATTTTAAACGAGAAAAAAAGAACACTAACAGTGTGTATGCAACTGACTATGAGTATTGTCCATTAACAAGGCTGTATGGACTTAGGTTTATAATTATGCCGTGGGAGACCTATGCGGGACTGAAAATGGTCCTTTTGATGGAGTGAGCATTCAGAAGTCCGAATGCGGAAGAGTGTCCTCGAAAAGTGAAAGTTTCAATTTGACTGCGTTGTCAGGTAACAAGGACACAAGACAGAGTGAAAACTAGAAGAAAGAACTAGACGAACTGTGTTTATGCTGACTAAGCAAGCACCAATTTGCTGATTGTTTGTTGAAAGTTACAGTGCGAAATGATGAAAAGAAAACTGCCCCAGTGTTGGATGATATCTCTATCTTAGAGTTTAAATAGGGACTCGGAAAATTGGATAAGAATTAATAGATTGTCAACTATTTAAGGGAGACTTCGTGATCAGTAATCAGGTTAATTTATTTGAGGAAGCCAGACATCATTTAAGCGCAATCCTGAATGAAAGACTGTTATAAACCTCTGCTCCTTTCAGTAGTATTGTATCCGAAAGTATACAGATATGCATATTGTAAACTAAGCATCCCGACAAAGTTGGTTAGGAAGAGATGAAATTCATAATTCCTGCGTTAGTTTTCGAGGCTGAAACTCCAGCTCGTTTCCTAACATAAAACAACCAAAGACTAATCTCGATTGTTTGTTACTATGCTGTTTTGTCCACTATGGTAGCTGGTTTTTATAAGAAAATTAAAAGTATACTTTTTATGGTAATGGAAAGATAATTATTTTAAGTCGATAAAAGTTAAAGTTTTTACAAATGATTTATTAGGCAACAAATTCGACAATGTATGATAAAACTTCAATGCGATTTAGTACGAGAGTCAATGGGAAATTTCTCGGACTAAACGTCCAACATTGAGTTAATAAAATATTGTTACCGATAATGGATTATATGATTTGTCAATGCTTACGTCGATACGCGTTAATTGCAGTACGTTATGCTGCCAGGATGACTGGTCTTCAATTTGATTTGCTTATGAAAATTTTCTATGTGGCATTTCATTCACATGCTTACTGATTTATTGATTTATCTAATTCAGGCTTTTTCATTGCCGCACCGGCGATAAAGACATAAACTACCTAGTCTTTCTCATGAAATGTTAACTAAAATTCTTAAATTTAATTTCTATTATAGACGATCTAAAAAACAAAAACTTCAGTAAACTGATTCGAGTGTAGTTTATTCCGAAAATATTACAGACAGGCTAGAATACCAGCCCTTTGAATAAAGTCCGCCTTAAGCGAACGCTAGCAAGATTTATTACTTAAGCAGTCCGAAGTTGTACGTTTATTTTCATGTCCTAATAAATTGAAATACATTAAATGAAAAACGAGCTCAAATGTATTATTGGCTATATATTAATTAAAAATAATTAAACATTCCAGTTCACAAATAATTTTGAACCCAAACTGCAGCTATATTCGCTCTAAATATTTCCAAATGATAAACTTCAAATCTTTTGTATGAGGCAATTTATACAATTTTAACGCAATTTAAAAGAAATTTATGGGCCACACCTCACCGTAAACCAGTACTAATTAAAGAACAATGTGTAACTACATAAATGGGCATTTGATTGCTCATAAAGTCTCATAGTAACAAACGTTTTCTTAACCAAAAACCGTCTTATTAAGCGTACACTTTGCAGTAGATACGTTTTACTATCAAATTAGTATAAACAAAAGTTTTTAGTCTATATCCTATATAGAAATACTTTTGAATTTAGCAAGGCATCAGAAATTGATATGCAAAAGTATACTTATTTTGAGGTCGTTTTATATCGACAGTAGTTGTTACAGTCAGCCAGAAGGAAATGCATTCAAAAGCCGCATCTTGGCTTGTCAGAAAAAGTTTACTATTATGTTGCATGATTACAAAGTATTTAGAACATAAATTAGGTATTCATTTTTAATAAAAACCACATTTCAGGAATTGCGTTAACATTTAAAGAGATAGGGCAATGAATTTATGTATGTGTTGAAATATAGGCATCACAAGAAAAACACGCTGAAGTCCATGAAGTTCATCAATGTGAGTAGTCATAGTTCGTAAATATTGAACACCGGTTTTTCAGTTCCTCGTAGGAGGTAGAGCGAATGCGCTAATCAGTTAAACCTATGATACACATCTAAAAATCAATACTTGTCTAGCGTTTCTGCCAATGAGTTTCGTCAAAACTAACATATATCGAAAACAGTTTTGGCAGACCAGGCTATACACCTTTAGCCTATAAATTAGAAAAACAGAAGATAAAATCAATAAACAAATACCGCTCGTTGCGATTTTTCTATCAGTTTTAAATAGGACTTCTGACCGACTTTCCACAATGGCAAATACAAAGCGAATATGCGTTTATGTTGAGAATATTTTACCTGCTCAGAAAAACGTCGAATTGAACATCAAAGGAAGCTTTAAAGGACCTTTCACTGATCAAAATGGACGGGGAGTTCGGAGCTTCGCAGTCTGGGCACGATCTCCAGAACTGTGGATTTGGTAAATTCACAATAAACACTTTCTAATTCCCTTACTTATAGTTTCTGATAAAAACTCAAACGCTAATTTAAAGGATTGCAGAATTTTTAAGTCATATTACCTGACTTCAGCAATGTCTTTGTTCGTAAACTATCTCATCAACTTGCTACGGAGTTTGATGTAATCGGAGCAATGATATCGTTATGTGGCATGTGTCCTTAGAGGTGGTCTTGCTGAGTGTTCAAGAGTTATACGGAAGAGGTTGGAGAAATAACTTTCTTGCTAACTGAATTAACTGAAGTATAATGTTTCCACATTTAAGGAAAACTGCTTTTATTGTTCATCCATTAAAAGGAGAAATTTAGTTTTGTAAAATGTGTACAGATTTGATCAATGTTTTCAATTTCTGGTGATCAAAAACATCAAAAATAATTACCATTCAGTTTCTGAATTCCCTGCAGACTCTAGGGCTCCTTGCCCACCCACTAAAATAGTAGCAAACAAAACTTTTCATTTCGTTTTAAAATTCCTATATTACATTTTCCCATACTCTGTCACTTGTGCAGAGGGCTAAAGGAGACTGGATGGAGAAAAAACGATGGTAGAAGGGCGCTCACCGATCACGTTACGAGACATACTGGTCGCAGTGCGGTTTAGTGACGAGGTTCGAGATTGCAACCAAAGGCACGAAGTGGCCAGTTTGTCCCATAACGCGTTAGGTGAGCGCCAAAATACCATAGTAACTATAAGTGCTAGCAACCGAGAGGACAACGAGCCCATGTTTCAATAGTTATGGCGTTGTACTTCTAACCAACAAGTTGCGGGTTCGAGTCTCAAGTGTTGCAAAACTAAGTTTGGGGATGGCTGGCTAACGATGGCTAATAGGCCAGGAATGGTCATTGTAGTGTGTCATATCCTTGTCGGTAAAGTTCCTCTTCTCCATCGAGTTAAGGGAGATCGGACAGGAAACCATGCTTGGATAACTGTAGGCTCTGCTGCCCCTTAGGTGACTCGTAAACCTCCCCCAATTAATCTCCCTCCCTCCCTCCCTCCCTGTCCACTCCAGCTCACACGAAAGCACGCATTTGTCAGCCCCACAGCAGACCTGAACGCACAGAAACTGGCAGCCAGCCTGCATTTCCTGCTCTGGGTGCGTTTGTGCTGGCCACGCCTGCCTGCTTACGCACAAAGTTCCTTCGGGCCTCGTGCGTTAATCTGGCTGGTGGGCAGATGATGATCGACCGTTCGTCCGCGCGCGTCCAGTCCCGGTGATATGGAGGCATAGTGCAAAAAGTTCGGGGTTTTTGGCATCCGCCTACGCATTTGTCTATGACGCGGACGGCAGCGGCTGCTGTCACATATAAACACCGGTTGACAGCCCACAGCCACACACCGTTGGACTTCAGCAGCATTTTTTCCCATCAGTCTGGAAAGAGGGAGGGGGGAAGGGATGCGGTGGTAAGGGGTGGGGGATGCGGTGTGCATTCGGTTGCCTAATCAATTTGGGTCAAATGAACTGTCTTTCATGCGTACTTTGAGTATCCTGCACGCAGATCTTATTTCAAAATCAAAAACGTTTATCTTGAAGAGTGACATTGCCAGTCGAAAACTTCTCCGCGTACCTTAGTCTGGAGAATGACTCCTTGAAGTCAGAGAGAAAGTGGCAGTTGGGGGAAGGTACAGGAGCGACTTAGCTAGCTTTCTAACCTTTGAGAACAAAGAGAAAAGTTTCCACGGCGCAAGGAGACAAAGGCGCCCCAGGATGAATCCGTTTTGTGATTCTGCGTTACTTGTCGGACAATCCTATGGAGTGTTGTGGTTAAGGGGGACGATTTTGACGTTGCTAAGTTTGAACTCAGTGATTCACCACACGAAGTACGAAAGAGGTTGTCAGCCGGTAAAAAGGCAACAGGCAGTGGAATTTTACACCCACCGAAAGCCACCACACTCAAAAGGGTTATAAAAACAGTGACCAACCAAGTCTCAAGGAGCAGTCTGGGGTAGGGTATCACATCCTATACTCAAACTGCTATTATAACTACACAGATCAGACTGATGGCATGCTCAGGTCATCCAAACTTTAAAAAGGTGGCTGTACGAGGGGGCGGAAACCTATCACGAGTGACTGCCCACACCCCCAGAAAAGGGCTATGAATTGAACTTCCCAACCGCCAAGATAATCGCGCACGCCGTAAAAAAGGAATAAGCCGAGAATGGATTGAAGCTAAGCCTCTGATGAAAACACAATGCAGCGATTTATATATCTGGTGCTAGCATATTAAGCCTTCATCAAGTGTAGCCCTTTTCTGTTGTTGTTAATATCTCCGACTATGGGCAACTGCACCGAGTTAGAAAGCGCAGAATACTAAACAACAGCTTCCGTGATTTACGCATAGAAACTCCTAAAACTCGAACCTTCAAAGCTTTTCTTGAATAAGGCAGCACAATATTGAGTTCCTCCAACATACTGAATATAAGTACATGTTAAAATTGACTTTCACTATGCTGGTAGGACAAAGGCAGTACGTTTAGCACTAAGAACAATACTTTCTTGAACCATGGGCTTAAAATGAGACTCGGCATCACTTACTTTTCAAACGGGTATTCAAGCAATAAGGGGTGTTTTTGACAGATTTGAATAAGTCATTTGACGCAATTGTGAAAAATGGCCTCAATGGGATTAAAACCCACGATAACATGGGGAAGGCTTTAGTCAGCAAATACTCTAGCTACTTGCACTACAGGCGCACACTGAAAGCTGTGAATTTAATCACAATCAAACGATAAATATATGGGTTCCTATTCTCAACGTATGAATTCAAAAGTAATTTGAAAAACAGTCGCTTAATCAGACTTAATTAATGCCACCGAAGTAGCACAAAGGACTTATTTGAGATCATCAGTTTGGTAGACAAGGGACTGAATCTTCAAGCGGGATCAGTTGGTCCTAAACCATACTAAGCACACAGGCAAACTTGAGAGTGAGCCCCAAGGCAAAATGTGGATGAGCATGTCCCATAGCACAATCGGGGAGGGCCACTCTAACCTGAGTACTAGGAATAGTAAGAACAGTCGTACAGCGATAACTTTCTGAAGTTATATTTATAATATTGTAATCGTATTGCCCTTGATAAACGTGGCAACAGACCATCCTCAACCACCGCGAAAAGCCTTTATTTGAGCAGGGGCAACCGTTTGCTCCTTACCAACAGATCCACGGGGGGACGCAAACAGGACTTGCGGGAACGGAACCCTAAAAGTTGACTGTCTTCAAAAGTAGGCTGAACGACATTGTTAATATTCCCGATAAAACCCGAAAGGACAACAAGCTCATCACTCAAATGCTGGGTGTTGGACTTCTAAAAAAGGTCACCAGGACATAATCCGGTTGAGCATGGTTGGCTGGTGACGCATAATAAACCCAACATAGCCACTCCAGACTCACTGGTTCGTTAATGTGACTCTGCCTCTTGACTGCGACCGGGAGTGCGCAAATCTACGTGGCAGTGGGGCCTTGGCAGTTGGCTTTGAACCTTCAACCTAGTTCCCCCTCAGGTGATCTCATAATATACAACAGTCAGTAATGAAATATACTATAGTTTAGTACCAATTAACTTTTTATCGCCGTATCCTCAATGTGTCCCTTAAAAGTAACTTCAACCAAAAACAATTCTATAGAAATTAAAAAAATGTAGACTTTCTTTGACCCAATTGTGAAAAACTCGGCGGCCTCGGTGGGATTCGAACCCACGCCAGCAAGGGGAAGGCTTTAGTACAGCCAACGCTCTAGCCAACTGAGCTACGAGGCCCCACCGGGTCAAAGGAATTATTCAAATCTGCCAAAATCCTCTACTAATTAAATGTGTCTGGTAGTCATCTGGTGGATTCTAGATTGATTGGTTAGGAAATCCTGCTTGGGCAGTCAGCTCGCTGTATCAGAATTGGTAAATTCCATATGTTGCAGTAGGCTGGGATGGTAACTTAAACCAAGTGTGATTAAACTCATGGCTCCCAGTGGGCCTCGTAGCTCAGTTGGCTAGAGCGTTGGGTGTACTAAAGCCTTCCTCTTGCTGACGTGGGTTCGAATCCCACTAAGGCCGCCAGGTTTTTTCACAATTGGATCAAAGGAATAATTCAAATCTGCCAAGATCCTCTACTAATGTAGATTTTCTTTTTGGAAATCACTCATGGAGGAAGGGAGTCAAAAGCTGGCGTTTTTTCGGAACTTCTGAGCATGGTAAAGACAAACGATAGAGATCAGTGCACTAACACTTTCTGGACAATAACGTTTAGAAGGATTACTAAATTAAAAGATTTCATGGGTAAGAGTTAAGATAAGGGATAAGTTTAGGTTAAGGCTTGGGTTAAAGTTAGGTTTGGGACAAAGGAATGGGTACCGCCTTCGAACTAGGAGTAAATCCCCTTATCATAACGGAATTACCTAGTCTATCGTGTAGCAGGCACGTTTTTGCCCACGAAGTCACCTCTTGGACGAAAAATTTCAAATAATAGGGCAGGAATTATTTTGTTTATGTCCCGGGACGAAGCTGGAAGCGTTCTACATCTAAAGGCATCTACACATATTTAATAACTGCCAACACTTTAGCCTTTTTCTCAATTGATAGAAGTTTAATCATTGTCTACGAGGAAAATAGGTGACTGACTTTCTTTAAGGTAGTCGAACAAGCAAAATTACAATCGATTTGCTATCTGATGAATTTTCAATGAAAATTGTAAGATATATTTTCGATGCGAAACAAATACTTACGTAGGGGTATAATATATGTTATACTTTGGAATAATTCGAGTCATGACCGAAAGTCATTCCAACCGTCTGCAAATACTCAATTGCTTAAATGAGGACAACTTCAGTAATGTTATCTTTTATCATTGATCTGTGATGTCCTTATAAATGCAAGTATATGTTAGTAAAATTATGCACAAAATATGCGTTTTTGTACTCATTTTGTCGAAAAGTAGGTTTACATTACGTTGCGCCCTTGATAAAATGCAGTTTTGTGTGTTCAAATACTCTATAATTGTACTTTCTTAAAGTATCCCATCTACGTATTTATTAATTACTCTTATAAAGTATGCCAAGCGATCTCCATTGCAAATGATTCTGAGCATTACGCGACGTCAATGAATTTCCTTAGTTTAAAAATCCCGAATATAAGTGTAACGGCAGGTCAGATTTTAAATAAGCTGCAATTTAAACGGTTTTGTAAAAACGAAATATTTCCTTGATTTAAGTCAATAATTTGAAGAAATCATAATTTACCTCCAAACAAATACAAGAAAAATTACTTTGGAATGTGCTTATTATAAAATATACGTGATCTTCTGAGGCAATAAAAAATCAATAAGGCAGATTCATACTACTAAATCTATCAGGATTTACAGAGTTAAGCTTTTACAGTCGACTGAAAAAGAACTTGTTCAACAGCTGGCATCCTGTCGGAAATGAAGTATTTTGAGGGTTATTTTTAATTTTTATGAGTATTACACCCTACTTAAGCAATCTTTGCAAGACAAAAAAGAATTTTAGAAATTTGGTTAGCATTTAATGGGATAGCCCATCTGCCATACAACCACCTATAGATGGTGATAACTAAGCAGTTTGTCTCACATTTGCTCGCCACCAAGATGCCATTGCTAGAATACCGCTGTATTGACAGAGGTGCTGTGTTAGTGCATCTCGCATGTTATGCACTACCATTTCGTCACCAGGTATCGAAACAAAAATCATCAGAATAAAACTCTCTAACCTTTGAAGACATTGTATCAAAGAGATCTGGAGGGAGCGATTCTGAACCCAACTTAAAACGAAGGCCAGCATGACGAAACCGATAATTTTACGTGTTGGCGAGTAAATTGACAGAGTATAGTTATTTAGGTTTTAAGTTAAAGGCTCCCGCTTTTCAAAAATGTTTAATGGTTTTTATTTGGATAAAGTCTACAAAAGTCCCACTAGGAATTCTTGAAACGCACTGTGGAATGCAACCCATACATTACACGCAGAAGCTAGTAATTGGGAACCTAAATGATATTAAAACGTTGTTTGCCCACAAAAGGACGGTGCAAGGTGGACGAAAACAAGCGAAAAGATGCACCATTTTTATTATGCACGGCAAATGAATAAAAACAAGCACACGTTGTGAACAAATCCGGTAGATTCTCTGCCCTCGACTACGAATAAGATAAGGGCCAATCAAGCTGCGACTTTGATAGCAAGTGGGAAGCCAATAAGCTACCAGCTTTCAGTTCGGTATAACGTTCCGCCTATGTAATCGGTAGTTGAAAAGACACTGCTTTAGAGTATAGCAAGTGTGATTTCAAGGACTTTCAATCAGATAGGTGATATCTGCTCTTCCAGCTTAAATCACCCAACGAACAATTTCTTTTAAATTGTCGGTACGTGTTTCGCCTATCTTTTCATTAAACTTGAATATCCATCTGAAGAAAGCCTTCCAGATATAGGGTTGCAATTAAATTAGCCTTTTATCGCGATCATAGCTTTTTAGCAACTCTAAGTTGATAAAGATTCTCGCCTGGCCAAGTTAACCGATATGAGTCTCAAAAATAATAGTTGTCAGATCACCTTAAAAAACAAGGCTGTCATTTGGTTTTGCATGATTCTTCCCAGAAGGTTACCTGCGAACAAAGTTTGAGTAGAAATGCTGAATAAGGAAACAAATCTAAATACTTGCAATTGTATAGCATTTGGATGAGATCAATTTGCTTACAGATCAAACAAAAGGACAGCCATTTAGAATTTTGAGGAAAGTACCGAGAGAGTTTCACTACAATTATTGGTCCCCATTCCGTGCCTAAAGGTTTTATTAAATAAAATTCCCATATCTATCGTATCTGTCTAGGCTCCAAATAGTTTGGTACTTATGCATCAGAATTTATACATTTTAAAATTTTATTCATTTAAATAACCAGGGTAAATGCTATCACAGAAGAGGGTTGAGCTAACGAAAGACTTACTTAGCTCACGGTTTGGTTAGCAGACCAGGAAGTATACATAACACCAACTGATATGATATATTATCTGAAATGTGAACCTGCATAGATGCATGCTGGAAGTTTATTGGAAATCATTTCAGCAACCCGAACTATGGCACGTGGAAGGCCATGAGCACTATATTTACTCGCTTTATTTGGTTTTCTGGGAGTTTTTCGTATTCTACTAACCTGTGAAAACTATAGGTTTTCTCATGAAAGCTACGCAAAAGTCAGTTTAAAAAGCCTTCTTATGTAAAGAACATTTGTGGCGTGCTTTTCACTTAAATATACTGATTTATATATTTATAACACCAGAAGAGCGCCTTGTGTTGTTATTCAGAATTTTGAAACAAGTGAAGCCGCCTATTTATCTTGAAATAATTAATCTTACCAAGTGTTTTATCGGGATAGTTTTTTAATATTTCACCACTAAAAATTATTGTGATGCCATTAAATATTCCCCAAATTCATGCAACATTTCAAAAAAAAAGATATAATTGCATTATAACGAGTGTGGTTAATTGCAAAATAAATAAGCATATTTTTGTACGCAATATGATACGTATTATGTCGGTGCTGATGTTTTTTTAACTTGTTGGCAACATGAGTAGAAAAATGAGTTAAGAGTATATTACGTTAACGTCAATTGTACATTTGAATAATAAGTCTTCGAAAAAGGGAAAAAATAAACTTCAACAATACGAAGCTTATAGAGGAAGTCCGTTAAAATCCTACCACAGTATATATAAAATGTTTAGGAATCTTGCATACTCATGTAAATGAATTAAATTCATTCCTGTTGTTAAAGTTTACAAATTAGCCAGGTTCTCATTATTCTGAAGTCTGATCTTCTATACTAAGGTACAAACAATTAATCCAATCGCATTTCCTAGTAAAATACCAACCTCGGCTTAAAGATACTTGCTCAAAGTTTAGAGACTACTAATTAGAACGATAATAAAACGCGTAGTTCTTTCAATATTAGTAAAAAGAACAAATATAGTAGCATAGATAATTGTCATTTCTGCAGCAAAAGCCCTTAAAATAAACCCTAAGTTGAACGCTAAACGTTTTTTATAAACCTACGAAGGGCATTGGTTCATACAGTCTTCCCGGTACGCATAAAGAACTTATGTCTCTGTCGACATTTCTTGCCAATTTCATATAATTTCGCTTATGTGTGTATAAAAGTTTTGGTAGAGGTCAACACGCAAATTTAACCGAGTAATCCCAAAACGGCTTTTATATATTTAAAAAATGCTACTCCTCTTAATCGTCTGAAACGTGTATTTTATGGGCTAAATACTTTTCCGGTTTTATGATTATTAAAACCGAACTTAATATCTTTATATAAATAAAAATAGTGAAACCAAAAGTTTATTAGGAGACAGGGAGAAAGCCACCAAGCCTATCCGGTTTATGCCCTTTAATCAAAGGAAGAATCTTTTCCTTACTCCTCTCTGTTCATGTACTAATTCACCCGTACGCGGCATCCAGGCATGTCATGTTGTGTGCTGTTGATCAACTTGGCTTCGATGACCTGAACATGACCCCTCTGATAAAACTCGTTTGTTGACCATGTGGTTTGTACCTATGCCCAAGTTTTTAATTCTGTTTCTGGAGAGCTAGCAGGTTTTCGACTGACTGACATATGGCAGAGGAAGTCTTAAATCGTGCAGGCTTAACAAAATGGCATGAATGTCACTAAATGCCTTAACACTTGTTCGAACGTCATTTTTGTCTATGTCCAGTGTATGCGCAACAACATGCTGGTGTAGGGATGGTGGCTTGCACTGGATTTCATTTAAAATTGACTTGTACTGCCTCCACCTTACTCATCGTTCTACTCCCCACCGCATTGAATTCAATCAAACGCGCATAAAGGCAAAACGCATTCATACCTTCTCAGCCTGGTTTTTGTATAACCTTTCATTTATTCAAACGACTTCTTTACACAACAGAAATTCAAGGGATGTGGGCGATACCAAACCAATGAAATCCATTTTTAAAAAATTAAATGAGTATTGGAAAAATAACTGGCGTAAAACTAAGATAAAAATTGAAACCAACGTTCATTCGATGCAAGCACATGTGCGCATTTCTGTGCAATCTTCCATCTGTAACTCTTATACTATAAATTTAGTTTTTCAAACTAATATCAGCCACTAATGGTAAGATAGTTTAAACAGTATACTTACATCAGACATCAGTGTATTTTTTGAAAAAGTGCAGATCATCGATCCGTGCGCATTTCACGCAATTTTATACAGAAATGTGTTAGTAAAGGAAACTCCCACATAAATACCTGGGTTATGACAAAAAGTGAGTTACAGTCTTCCACCGATATTGCCAACGGTTTCACAGATAAATTTTATAAATCCGAAATTGTACCTCCGCGTTTGAGAGGTAAATATGTATAGATTTATGTAGAGGAAGCCAAAATGGAAATTATTTCCTGTAGCAAAAAGGGTTGGCAGTGCTGCCGTCTCCCGGTTGGTTATTGTTGGTTGGTTGCTGTGTTACTAAAGCAGCATTCTTGAGAAACAATCACCACAGAGGACACTGTTATGGTTCTTTTAAACTCCTTCCCCAACATTCCCATCAATTGTGCAATCAGAGACTTGAAATGCAACGCGTCGGCGACACTAGATTTTGCAACATCAAAGAAATCGTCCACATTAAACTTATTCTTTAGGACACCATGGTAAACCTTAATAACTATCAGCAAGGGCTGAAATGGTTGCATTAAACAGTCACGAAAGCGTACTTAATTTTAGCGATCGGGGACTGATTGCTTCATTTAAAAAATGCGCATCCAAACAGTGATGAAAAGCAACCGCTTTTTGGCGCAAACTGAATGCAACAGTTTCGGCCTCTTTACTCGCGCTAATTATCCTCAAGCAATTCTTTCCTAACCCAAAAACAACGTAAAGATGAAGAAATTTTAGAACGTAGAAGAAAAATGTTTTACAGGAGCTTATCAATATTAGTTCAGAAGAATATAAGAAAATACTTTTAACAATAATTTACCAAATAAAACAAGTATATATCATTTATTCGACAGATTTCAGAAGGTTTTGGGGTGTGATCTTAAAGAAAAAGCCAATAATTATCCTTTTTTTGAGAACCACCTTGTATGTTGGACGTGCGCTTCCTGATCGCATAAGCGGACACACTACCGCATTGTATATCAGCGTTCAGTGCAGAGACCTTGCATATAGTCATATTACGACCAAATTATATACTGAAGGGAGTACTAGTAAAGATAAGGGAGTCTAAAATGGCTATTTCTGGCCTAATTGTCATCGTCAGTCAACATCACTTGTTTTTTTGACACTATGTTTCTGCATATGCTACCAGTCACTGTGCAGCTGTCTGGGAGTGTTCTGTTTTGTGTCCCAAGACAAAAAGCGTGGTGGGCTTATCCTGTAATGCAATTAGTGAAAACTCTTCCAACACGGTTACTACTCCTGATCACAATAAACGGATCGATAGTTCAATCGGATTAAAACACAGCTCGATAACCCAAGAACGAGGGATCAAGACTCAGGTGCTGCAAATGTGGATATGAGTACTGCTAGCTGAAGACAGCTGGTATGGTTATCGCAGTCACCCTATCTTAGGGTGATTAGCTTTGAGGTCAACCATTTGACTCAACTACGGATCAAACCCTTATGGATTGAGCTTTGATGTTCACCACCATTATTGCTGCGTGAGAACATATTTCACATTCTGCCCGAAACCCGAAATCAGTTCAAGCTTAAAATACGGGTCTTCTAGGAGAAAACGTTTAAGTTCAACCGTTTGAATCAGCTCCAGGTAAACCGTTTTTGACTTTTAGATTTAATGTTTCCGGCCCCTTATTGCTGCTTGATCATATACGGCAGATTACCTGTGTACAAAAGTTCTTCAAAGATTTGAACTAGTTACCTAAAGAGGGTCATAAAACTTTTAATTCGGCAGCCTTATTTCAAAATACTACACTCATGTCGGGATGTCAGTTCTTCAGCGAGCTTTATTCTGACTACCTGTAAAATACGAGTACTTAGTAAAGAATGGCTGCTTAATTAGGATGCATTATAATCAAATAATTTTTAATGGCCTGATAAATTTAGTAATTTTTAATATGAAACAAGCAAACAATCCTTCCTTTTAAACATTTTCACAGTTGCTGCAAAGTTTTCTTGAAGAAAAAGCATCTTTTGATCTAAAATCTTTTCTAAATTGCCAACTAATTTTTGGTTCTCCCAGTGATTGAACTTTAATTCTTGGTTTCCAATCTACAAGCTGTATACATTACTTCCAAATAAAATCACGCCTTTTTCTACTCGAGTAGGAAGGTATCATTTACTTCTCATAAAGTTTAAGAATGGATATGTATTACGTTGTAAACTGTATAGGCAACATTAACAAATTGACAGATATAATGAAATGTAAATAAAAATGACACGGTCATAAAATCTCATAATTTGATACCTTTTGAAACCAAAAGGTAGCTATTAGTCAATTATACATTTTAAGGAAGGTGTATCGTGCTACGATTTGACTACAAGAGAGCATATTTCTATGCATGTTTTCTATAAAATAAATTCAAATTTATAAGACCATCAAAAATTAATTATAAAATTGCACAGTACTTAAGCGGCCATTTTTTCGGAGTAGGCTATTTGCAGGTTGTTTAAAAGAAACTTGCTCGTAAAGCCAACATCCAAAAATGACTGAAATATATTCAGATCGGGCCATAGTATAATCCACCTAACAATCTCAAATGAGTTTTTCGTATTTTGGTGGACATTTCATGAGATAGGATATTGACTTGGCCTTCTACAATCATTAAGTAGAAACTGAGGAATACAGGCAGCAGGGTTTATGCTGTAACTAGCCAGTGTGGAGAAATTGGAGTTGAGGAAAATAGCCAACAGAGATCTTATAAAAAAACAAAATCTGTTCAAATGCCTCGTTCAGGTTTTCTTCTGCAGCTAATCCCTTTAGTAGCCCTGATACTCTGAATGAGAACCAGACATTTCGTTCGGATTTCAATAGCTGAGATGAATCTATACAAAGGATACAGCAATCAACCTAATTCTGATTGGAGACGTATGCTAAAATAGTATTTTAAACTACGTTTTGGAAAGAACCCATACAGAAATAGCCTAGAACAATGGTAGGATAGAAACCGGAATTTTTATCGCCCTCTCTCTATGGCTCTTTAGTACATTGTGCAACCTATCTCCTGCAAAGGGCCGAAATTTTCAAATTTTTGACAATCATTCATACACTGGTACCCACACCTTTAGGAACAGTTGGAAATAAGAATGAACGGGCCTTTGCGAATTTAAAACGTAAAGGAAAGAGTACAAATTGATATAACTTCGTTTAGAAAAGCCCACTTTTTATAAAAAAGGTGACATATTCCAAAGAACGTGCTAAACCGCTTTATATTTGACTGATTAATTTAAAAATAGTTTGCAGTTGAATTTGCAAACATACAATTTTGCGCATATTGAGCCAATTTTTATTTTGCCAAATTTCTTTATTAGCATTTGCGATATTGGATTTAAAATAAAAGACAGAGAGAGGTACGCTTTATGTTGAAAGAAAGTTCCGAAAAACCAGCGAAAATGTTCTTTATTCACCGTGAATAAGATTGGGCACACAAACCCAAATAACACCGGAGGATCAAAAATGAGTGGCCGAAGATTACAAATATCGTCATCATGATGAATCATCCTTTGATGAGGTACAAAATATAGACCAAATTGAACTTCCTTCAAAACCGTGCCAGTTTCGTGCATTCATAACATCATTATTTTGGTTCTTTTTAAAACAAAAAGGAAGGAAATTCGGAATATACTGGGCAAAATAGGCCAACCAGCGTACATATAAGAACATTTAAATGCGAATGGTCAGCCAAAAAATGGCGGCCCAATTTCAAAAGCGTCAGATCGACCTTAAAAGTTCGCAAATTTTTAGAGTTTTCAAGTGATTTCCTATGAATTTAGATTTCCTTTTGAAGATTTCTCAAAACTGCCAAAATATGATATTTCGTAAAAGGAATTACCGAAGAAGAGAGCTTTTTTGATAGTCCTTTTAATGCAAAATGGCTAGTTGCGTAATCTTTCTAGAGTCAACCGAACCTGCAGAGAAAAGTCAACTTCTGCAACGAAAATCAGCAACTAATACACCTTAGATCATTAAAAAATTTCCATTATAAAAAGTTCATTTAAACCGCTTTATGAAGATATTAAGCCTACGAATAAAGGCACAATTCACCTCTATTTAAAGATTTAATCAAGATAAAACGTGGACGATTGACGGTTGTTTCGACTACACTGTAAATGAGTGAAAGAGTTTCTTCTGAAATTAAAGAAATTACCTTTCGATTTAAATAAGAGCAGTTTTGCTTACCTGTTTACTAACATATCCTTTCTCAGATTATAAATGCACAAAAACATAACAGAATACATACTGTGTGGCGAAAAATACGACATATGTGCCCATTGTGTTCCATGATCCCGAAAAAGCAAAAACTATGTTATTCAAACATGTACCTACTCGTATGCTTCAAATGTAACATATGCTATTAAAGGCAGCCATGTCCATGGTATCTCTTACGTAGTTTGTTTATGGTTCCATTTTTGGCGTATTTGAACAAAAAAAGGGAGTAACAAGTTTACTGCGGCAATGTACAAAATGCTAAATTTATTTCTGTTTTCTGGAAAACAATACAATTCCTTATACTTGATTTCGCCTTATTTTCATTGAATTTAGGTCGCAGTGTCCGGTTGCAGAAGGTAGTCTTTTGAAACGTTTCTTAAGTATATTAATATCCTTTTATAGCACAACGCAGAAACATAAAAGCTTCTGTTCTATGATCGTAAATAGCAGTAAAAACTTTCTGAATATCCGTCAACCCTGATTTCGCCTAAATGCATATTCCCCTTTCAAATATGATATCGAACATGCAGTTTAATGTTATAAAAAAGATTTCTGGGCACTAACTTTAATCAAAGAACTAAAAAATACGACCAAATATATGCTACCTTTCTCACTCAAATGTCGAACACATATTCCCTAAGTTAGGTCATCTACTATAAAACTGCCGGAGGTAATCGGATTGTGGTGAAAATACATAATCCGGGTTTACCGAGAGTTTTTTTCTTTGCATTTCATCCTGCTTCTGCTTTGCTTTCTTCATAAAATTGAATTTCGTTAAAAATACGTGTAGAAAGCAAACATAGCTCTCATTTTTTTTTCAAATGGCTTTTGCTGACTGCAAGACGCCAAATCAATCGAGATCACTGTCAACCTCGAGTTGGGCTCTAGCATCTACGCAGGTGGTCACAGAGCGCGGAAAAATTAAAAATTCTGCCACCGCAGGTCTAGGTTCTATACCGCCGTTTTCGGAAAAGCAGGAATCAACCGTATTGTAACTAAGGTAGCTCAGAAAATACTGCACCCACATAAATGAATGCTTCAGCTAGCAACATATAGTCATTGGATGACAGTGGGCACTATCTGATGCCCGGTTTCAGCAATTGTAACTTCATCAGAAAGAAGTATGCTTAGTTTGGAGTGATTCCTTCGGAACAAAGTATATGTAGATCCGATCGATAAATGATATGAAAAGTTGAACTGAAAGTAATCGTCAGCTTTTAAATTAACCACGTAATATTCACAAACTTCAAAGAAGTTGGCAGTTGTATACCCATGACCTATAATCCTCCAGAGTGAAATCTATGCAGCATTTTTCGCCAAACCGCTGTCACAGCATAAAATAAGGTCAAGGGGTCTGATTCTCAGTGCCAGAGTAGCCCTAGTTATCACAACCTGAATTTAGGTTATGTTTTACCGGGCGGGCAAATACAGTTGCGAGATTCTCAATTATTGACGGTTGAACCCTTTCCGGCATCTAGGCCAGGTAATCTCGGCGCAAACTCTTGGTGGAGCTTAACATTTGAAGAACGTGCATGCAAATTACCTCTCTCTCGCTCTGCATTAGGATGTGTTAATGTGCATTAACGATGTGTGTCCGTAGTGGTACGAATAAACACATGCACCTGATGACGACTTCGCCATACCACATTGGTTTGAACGTTGGGGAGGTGCAGGGCTGTTTTGCCGCATAACGTCTATCAAAATAAATTCTCTTTCCTCATGAGTAAGCATTTTAAACAGTTATCAATTAGTCTACTTCATATTACTGTCTCGCACAGTCTTTCGCCAAATCATTAAGGCCGCACAATATCGCCCCATGTAAACACGTACCTCAATTGCTATCAGCAAGGCAAAATATTCCGGTTAACACCAGCGTAAACAGACATGTTAACACAATAATCAGTTTTATTATTAGTAGAAGTGCAGTATTAGTACCAGTAGCAACAATAAAAACATTACTATAAATAACCGTAGCAGCAGCAGCAGTGGCAGTATTAGTAGCCCAAGTAACGATAGGTGTATTAAAAAAACCAATGACAGTTTTTGAGATGATCATGGAGTTATTCTACTTAAGTAATAACAGTAGCATCATAAGTAGTAATCTTATCATTTGTGGCAGTAGTCCATCGCCGGTCAGTTGAAAGGCCCACAAACGCATGTCTCACTATAGGAAATCTGACACCCTATAATGAAACACGAAATGTAAATTGGAGGGCTGCCAATTGACGAGGTAAATTGGTCCTCATGGTACGTACACTGTGGGTTTGTGGTTAGGATGATGAATGTGACTAGGTGATGTTGAATGGGGTGTAGTGGCTCGCAGGCCCACGCAATGAGAACTGGGATCCGTACCCCTGCCTCTATCCTCCTAGTGTTGTGCCGGAAGCCTGTGGTCAAGTATTTGTATTTTAGACCAGAGAGCGTGGTGGTACGCTTCGATGCGGATTTTCGTCGTGCCAGCCACCCCACGACCTCACCCCCTACGATATTCCTGACTTTGTCGTGTGATCCGACTCAGTTGAGGAGTGACTACGGTAGGTTCAGCAGAAGTCCACTATCACTGATTTTTAATCTACGCACAATTCAGCACGCTGGCTTCCAGCCTGCCGTGAAGCACGCGATGAACATGGTCAACACCGATGCTCAATAAGATACATAACTAGAGCTCAATTGCTTCTGCTCAAAGTGGCCTTCATGACACAATCACGCCCCTGTGATCCGAGCCATGTCTTTCCCTGAAACTCTCGGACAGCTGGACTGTTTCACCTTGTGAACCATGGTGCCTGAGTTTGCCTCGATCGGCTCGAATCTGTCGTATCACCTAAATGAGTATGGGAAGCATAGCGTACAGTAGAGGTTTCAGACGTCTGATGAACAAAACGGACAATCGGCTACTCAAATGACGATTTCTGGCTCATAAGCCGTCATCAGCCAGTCATATCCAACCCACACTGTTCATCGTCTTTACTACTTTTATCTGCTCTGCGACTGCTGGCGGTGCTTGAGAGTGAACTCCAAGGCAGAACGGGAGGAGTGAGTCCCGAAAGCGATCAGTGGGCGATTGTCAACGAATGCTACAGTAGTCTTTCTAATTATGTCCCGCGCTCACCAAGCTGTGGGTCACAAAGCAAATATCATGAATTGCAAAGTTTGAACTTTAATTAGTAGTATATGTTAACAGGGGCAATTGTCGTATTTATAGCAGCAGGAGTAGTAATGATATTAGTAGTAATCGCAGTAATAGTAGTAATAGTAGTGGTCTTAACAGAAATAATTGCAGTAGTGACCACACAGTGGTAGACAGTAATAATAATAATAACAACAGTTTAATCTTATCGACGAAGAAAATGAGACGGGAATGATCATTTCAGGATTATTAGGCATCTTCATTCCGCTATACACAATGCCAGGCTTTTGGTAATCCCATGAGGGTCGGGCCCTCGACCTTTTGATTAAGAGCCCCACACCCTACCAATTGAGCCACGAGTTCGTTGTCTTGTCTCAAGACACAATGGGACTATTATGTGCCGTAACGTGATCGATGAGCTTCCCTCCATCACATGTGATAGAAGTGTTAATAGCAGTAGCAGAAAGGCAGTTAGCTGAAGTAGGATTAGTACTAAAAATTAATGGAAAAAGAAATTTTAATAGTGGTAATATACAGGTGACAACCGCATCCAAAAGCCATTATCTGGTCGTCACCAACTGTCCGCTCTTTATCAACCAAAAAACGGGGAACAGGTAGGTCGAAAGAACGAAGGTTCAGCAACCAAGAACTATACACACGGCATAACCACTGTCATTAGGTGCATCGATATATTACCAACAGAAAAGAGGATATAAATGCAGTGATATGCGGTAAGTGGGTGGGAAAACATGCCTACGCAGGTGGTCCGAAAACATACAAATAGAAGGAGAACACAAACAGTGCAAGTGAGCGTATAGAATGAGACCAACAGTGACACTGCTAGGATGCCGTCAGACTTCCATGCCAAGTTTCCCATAAATGCATACAAAAGATGAGTTACTTAAAAGTTTAGAAATAACCGTAAGGATTTAGCATTGGGTGGGTCAGAAGGAAGCAGGCAAGCAAAAACAGAGTACGCGAATGGTCTAAACGGTTGCGTAGAGCTATAGAAAGGGGGGTGTAGAAGCGAATCCAGCAGCAGACAGACACGACAAGAACGGCACATAAGCACTACTGAATAGCTATTAAACTCTCTTTGTTCTCACTTTCCGGTAAATGCAAAGGTGCAACGACTGATGGTGAGGTTAAAGGTCAAAAGGCAAAGGCAAACGTATTCCAATGAATTAAACGACCAGTGCTAGCGAGAGGCAAACAATAAGTTGAGTTTATAACTTTTGTCTTCCACCAATCCCATGAAAAGTGTCACCGGATAAACCAGTTATTTTATCCCTGGGGATCTGATTTTGGAGCAGTAAGTCGACAAACTGCATCATTGGTCAGAGTGTTGAAGTTCTGATCAAAAGATCACCGATTCAAGCTTTGGGTGGCGCACCACCTACGTATGACTGGCTGATGACATCTAATGAGCCAGAAATGGACCTCTCAGTATCCCTTTTTCTTTGTCGGCATTGTTCATCTGTCTTTACTACATCTACTACTACTACTACTACTACTACTACTACTACTACTACTACTACTACTACTACTACTACTACTACTACTACTACTACTACTACTACTACTACTACTACTACTACTACTACTGACTACTACTACTACTACTACTACTACTACTACTACTACTACTACTACTACTACTACTACTACTACTACTACTACTACTACTGCTACTACTACTACTGCTACTGCTACTACTGCTGCTGCTACTGCTACTGCTGCTGCTACTGCTACTACTACTGCTACTGCTGCTACTGCTGCTGCTACTGCTGGCTGCTGCTGCTACTAGCTGCTGCTGACTACTAATACTACGTGTATTGCTATGCCTGTTAAGCCTCGATAAGCTTTTTGCTATTGCCCATCATGACGTCGAACAAGTGAGTTTAACGCACAAGTACATGAGTAAGGCCGAAGAGCTGAATTTATTTATTCTCCATTAAATTCACTGACTAAAGTGCTGAACTTAAACTCTTAGAAATCTGTAGAAAGTCAGGGCATTGACACAGTTCCTAGTAAAAAGTTAAGCCCAAGTCCTGCATGTGCGAAGTTAGGAAATTTTGATGAACGAAATAAATTTAAAACCCGTTGCTACAAAATTGATCTTCAGAACTTGCGAGAAAACTCTTCTCTCATGATTGATGTCCGTGGGAATTTTGTTTATTAACAAAATCATTTAGCCACTAGAAAATAGCTAATTAATTGCCAGTTAGTATATATTTTTTTCGGTAGCTTATTAGTTAAATTTACATACAGTTTCCGTAAATCAGGGATGTGCAAATCCGCTGACTTTTTATCTGAATGCCTGTAAAATATGTCCAACGATGCAAAGACATCTGCCAACTGCATTCCGCAAATAAAACTGCGTTTATTGACGCAACCAATGCAGCGCAATAGAAATCGGTTGGTGAACATATGTGATATTGCGATTCAAACAAAATCATCTAAACTTAACACAAAAAAATGGCGTTAATATGCGGTATATTACAGTCTATTAGAAAAAGTAAGACTAGATAAATTCCTGATTATTGAACTAGATTTTTCATTAAACCTATAAACACAATAGATTCGAAAATTTGCAGCTAAAGCGAAAAAGCTGAAATTTGAAATATCGCCGTTCATTTTGATTTTTAAAATTCGTCTAACCTACAGCCGCGCTGCGTTTATTTTGGTTTGTGCGGAAATGCCCTAAAGATTCGTGGTGAAAGGGCTAGCGGTAAGATGAAGCCATGTGCTTCATAAGGAGGTGATGTGAAAGCAAAAATGTCCCCCATACTTGCACAGATTGTATGCCAGATCATGCACAGAGGTAAATGGGTAATACAAGTCAATTTGTATTCCTTTAATATGAAAACCGCATGCTTTCCCCCTATAAATGAAACATGATTCTGGTTGTATCTGGTGAATAATGTGAAACCGCGAGGGAGGGAAAATGCTTGCAACATAATCCAAAAACAATTGGTGCCTAAAATGCCATAAATATATTTTAAGCTTTTCCTAAAAATACTGTGAATTTTACAGGCGAAAGATTAATAACCTAACTGAACCCTCGATGCTGCTAAAATATGGGAAGCCTATGTTTTAATTCAATTCGAATAATGATCAATTTGTAAGTGAAGGCAGCCATAAGCAATTTAAAATTTTAGAAAATTTGAATTTTCACTCATGATTCATACTGAAAAACCTTTATATTACGTTTAAAGACAACTGTCTGCTTCAACTTAACAACATAAATATTATTAAGCATATCGTTTTAAGGGTTTATGGAACATTTTGGTTTCGACCGGCTAGTGCTCGTTCAATCTACAGAGTGAAAAAACCAGGCAAGGAGTCCTGGCACCTATTAGGTTTGTGCTACAAACCCTACTTAGTAGACGGCGCCAACGTTGCAGACCTTGATCTACAGGCAGAGCCGAGTTATATTTGAAATGAGCATAAGCCCTGGTGGAATGTACATGTAAGTTTAACGGATTAATGTTAAACACACGGTATTGCATTTGCCAAAACGTGCAAACTGTAGAATATCGTTCGTGCCGTAAATTTTTAAAACTGATAAACTAATTGTGGGCCGATTGACTTGATCTAAAATCTTATTTTTCGTATGATCTCCAGATGCTCTGCGGCTGATTGATCTTGAACCCTTACGCATAAATGATCATGCCAGTTTAATTTTAATATGAGTACCTAAAGTATCCGCACCAAAAATGCTTTATTTCATTGAAAAAAGGTACATGGTGAAAAGAATCAGTGAGTGAATATTTTTATGCGTCTTGGTTCAAACAGAAGCGTGTGCTCAAAGAAAATAAGAAGATAACAGAAAAGAATGGCCGGTGTTCCCCTTTTAAATTGGTACTGTGTCTCCTAAGGTAGATATAGGTTAGCAATCCTCTGCGTTATCGGTGGATGCCCTTTAGATACAGTGGTTTTCCTTTGTCATGTTATGTCAAATAAGAAGCTGAAATGTGTTTTAATTTCATAAATATTAATTAAGTAAGGTTCTAAGATTAAAAGCTTGCAAAGAAGGATATTTTCGTCACTTTAAGGATGAATTCTTTTAAACGTGTTTGTCTTCTGTCTATCTGCAGAAACAACATTTCGTAAAATTAATAACCCAACTAGGTCAAATCTTCGCACTGATTTTCTATGTCCGAATACATTCAAGTAAATATTGTAGAAACCATGTACTAAAATATTTGTTATTAGTCTTAATTTATAGCCCATTCTGTCTTTTCAAATGTTTTGCTTGAAACAGGGATACGTTTTGGTTCTACAAGCTATTGCCTTTGCCGAAGACTGGTTAGTTTATCTCAGAGGCATATGTTTTAGGCAAGTTAAGGAGATCCAAAACTCTGGTCTGTGCCGCACGAGTACCAAAAACGCTCAGATGAGGTTTCAACGTAGTTGTACCGAGCTCCTTATCCCAATTCCTGTGCTCGATACTTTCAAATATGATTTTGGAAAATTTGGTCAGACGAGAAATTTATGGAATCTCCTTTTAACGGTGACCATACGCTAACTTCAAGGGGTGCTTAGCTCCATGCTCTAACCATTACCTAATCCTTAAATTAAAATTTTTACTCTAACAACCGTTTGATTTGTTCTAAGTACCGCATCTTTGACTTATTTACACAGTGATATAAATGTAGAAACCTGACGAGAATTTGCGAAAGCTTTTGTATGTTGACCAAAATATCTTTTGAAAAACCCAAAATGTCCTGCGATGTGTGGGGAAAGAGGGCTTGAACGGGGGAAAAGAAGTTGACCTTGAGATAACTGCTGTTTCGCCTTGTTCGTGTCCTTATTGTCTGACAAAAAAATCATGCGATGTGACATCAAAATGTTCAGTGCGCACCCAGTTTCTATTCCTGACAAATACGCCTAAGGAGTTCATGCTCGCCTTATCCTATGAACCTCATCTCTACTAGAGTATATTGGCATCATGGCGAATGTCGTTAACTGAAAAAAGGCAAACCTTTATTCTGGTTGAAGATCCATTTTGAAGCGAAGTTACTCGCCAAGGTCCACTTGTTCTGCCTGTTCGCAGAATCTAAATGCACAAGAAAATGTTTTGGTTCACTCCAAAAAGTGTTATGCAAGGTTCAATGTTGGAAGATATTGTCGCGTTCTTTAGAAATGCATCGACGCTTAACTTCAAACCCGAAATCAAGTATGATACGAGGGACTTGTGATGCAACCTCAAACGACATCTAATAGAAGTCAGACTTGTCTTTTCCTCCTAGAGATTGGCATGAGTAATTTTTCGAGATTAATGTTACGGATATCTCCCTGATACCTCCGATTGGGCACGCTGCATGGAGGGCTACCTTCCACGTAAAAAAATGTTCAATAAATTACTGGTAAGCTCTAAAAAACACCACGAAAAAACAGGAAGCCTTGCGCTAATTCCGAAAATACTTTGGCTAGGATTAAGGAAGGATTTGGATAAATGCCAAGCATAAGGTAAGGATGGGGATTAAGGATATTTTTTCGGTTTGAGTCCAGGGCCAGGATTTAATGAGAGCACGAAAATTAGTTCCCTTCATTGAATTTAATGTAAAAGCCACTTGTATCCTGGAGATTTCGTTCCTATTTCCATGTCCTACATGCCATTGACACAGACCAGTTCCGAGCAGTCCATCTTTGAATGGTGAGGTTTATAAAGTAGTTCGGTTTTTATGTCTGCCTGGTTTGATACAGGAGCAGGGTAACCTGGATTGCCATAAATGAATATCGTTATAAGCGAAATGATTCACTGCAACCTCGGATGATATTGTGATGTGTCCTGGTAACCGATCTGGTTTAAAAGAACCACTTTTCTCCTTAATCGCTTTCATTTTATACCTTTTTTTCTGAGTAGGCTGCTAAAATGTAATTTTTGAACTGTTCGTATCAATGTATCGGGCGAAGGCTTTGTACAGAATTTGCTCATATACGTGACAGGCACTGCAACCTCTCAATGGCAGTCAAATTGAAGCGGTGCCGTAACGAATTTGACAGTGTTGGACTTAAGTTACTTTTCTGGTCTTTTATGTACGGGAGCGAGCATGAATCCAAAAGCTCAGGCGAACTATGTTCATGTTCGAGCAATTGCACCTTTTTGTTTTGGATTTTTACTTGCTGATCGCAGTCAACGCAGGAGAACATACTGTCCAAAGCTACCATGCAGAATGAAGCGTTCCTACAAGCACGTGTTCATCGCATACTTTTGGCGTGGGTATAAAATTATATTGGGCTTATGCACAATGAACACAAGGCGTTATCGTTTTCAGTATCAATTAAATGCAAAATTACTGAAAAGTTTAATTTATACTATCAAATGAACGATCTTACGTAAATTATATCTAAATTCTGAAAGGTGTTTTTAATTAGTTTGTAAAACGTAAGTGAGGCTGCAATACTGATCCTTTTTAGGATATAACTAAGGCGTTTGGAGGATGCTGGGTTTTTAATGTACTTTTCTTTGGCCACCTGTAAAACACGTCCTCAGTAAAAAAAAGACAACGTATTTTGAGGCATTTTTTATTGATTGTTAATGTCCTTAGATATTTAAACATATTCTATACAAACCGTATACAAAAACATTCTTTCGTGTATTCTTTTGATAGAAATTTATATGCTCTTCGAATTTACCCCCAAAATTGGTGTAACTGATTTTTTTTATTTCCAATTCCTGAATAATTTTGAGTCCAATCTGCTGATACATAAAGGGGTAATTTTTCCAGTCTTCAAATCATAGGCTTTCCGTGTGAAGAAATGCATACATTCATTACGCCATGGGCTGCTATGCATTCACCATGAGAAGCATTAACACACAGTCGTAAGACCGTTAGATTTCAGCGTTTTTGCTAGCTTATATTAAGAAGAGGTGATAACCCTTGAAGTGCATTGGAAAATGAATATTTCTGAACATGCATTTTATAAAATATAATTCAATATATAAGAACATCAAAAATAAATACAAAAATTAACACTTTAAACAGTGTGGTTTTTGCAGACAATTAAAATAAAGTGCATTCAAAGTCAACATATTGGTGTGCCTGAATTATCCTGGTAGAATAACTTAAGTAATCCTTCGTATCTGAAAACATATTAACTACTTTGAGTTAACATTTATTACATTGCTCACCGAATGCACATACCTTTCCAATTCGACTTATTTGCCATTGAATTTGTAATAATGAACCCAGTTTTATCGTTTTTTTCTAATTGCGTTTTAGTTTGACGGTAGGTGGACTGGTAGGGATGCCCTGTATGGCCGCTTTAAAAGGACACGGGAATATGAAACGCCCTGCCTGCTTTAAAGAGGTAGCCTTACGAGAAATTTCAGGAAGGGTTATTATAGCCATGTCTTAATACTACACCTGAACTTAACAGTAAAATATCACCTTATTCTTAACCCTAGTCCTAACCATAACCTAAACCCTAGAGGTAACACGATAATACTCTTAACCCTTAGGTTAATCATAAAACTTACCCCAACTCTAACCTTTACCTTCAAACTTAAACCTTATTCTACATTTAACTCGAATTATTGCATTCATCCTTAACATAATTTCATAAGAATTTAGCGGAAAACCACATTAGTAGAG
Organism: Schistocephalus solidus; assembly: GCA_017591395.1. Lineage (NCBI taxonomy): Eukaryota > Metazoa > Platyhelminthes > Cestoda > Diphyllobothriidea > Diphyllobothriidae > Schistocephalus > Schistocephalus solidus. The sequence goes on from WEDG01001480.1 coordinate 106,410, forward strand.
GTAGTTCCTTTTCCTGTGTCCTGTTTATGCGGCCGTACAAGAGATCTTTATTTATCATAAAATATGGCTTTTTGGGAACACGTGCAAGACAACGGCTTGCAAGCTAAGTCTGCCTAATAGCCAGTGTTTAAAGTTTTTTCCGGATAGCCCTAAACGTGTGCCTAATGCATGCCCTTCAGATATGAGCATCGAGGGCTGTCGAACGCGTCCGGGTGAGTTGATGCACCCCGTTCAGGTGGTACCCCCGCCAGGCGAGCTGGAGATATTCCCCCGTGTGACCCTGCGTAAGGAAGGCATTCTGAACATTGACAAACTGCACAGAGAGCTCGCCGCTGAGGTGCTTCTGCAGCAGCAGCAGTCATCCCCCGACAAATCCACTGAGAGCTCAGCCGAGACGGTCAGGACGGAGCCGAGTCAACGTATCATGCGTCAAGCTCGACTTAGAAGAGCCCGCAGCAAGCTGGCCCGTTTTCGCACACAACCAATCACCTTCGCGGAAATCAAGGAGGCGGACGAGGAGGAGACGGCGGCCGCTCTGCCGAGTAGTTCCAGCAACTTCGATTTTGCCAGCCGTTTACAAGCGGACAGGTAGGAGTTGGGAGGCGCCTGTGCGTGTGAGAGAGCGAGACATTACTGCTACAGAGCAGGCAAGCTATGATGCTTAAAAGGCTATAGTCGGCGATAGAGGTGATGAGGTGTGTTACACATGTGTGCTGTGCATGAACGCTCGCCAAGCGCAGGAGGCCAAACCGATTTGGTGCTTAACTGTATACAACTATCCCCCCTACCCCACCGACACCCCAAAATATCCTTTTTACCATATTGTGAAAATACAGAAAATGTCAACAGTTTGCAGCGCAGTTGATTTTTTTTCCACGTAGGAAAAGAAGTTTAAAGCATGTAGCAGAAGTATTTGTTGTTAATGCATCATCACAGAATGGTTATTGAAAATTCACTGCTTTTGGGAGTATTTCTTGGGAAAAATGTGGTTATCTCAAACCTGAAACTGAACTCTTAATGAGATGCTTTCCGTTGTTATAGTTTAGGTTATTCTGAATTGTTGGGCTCAAAAACTAGATTATCGTGTATAATGTACATGTTCTAACTTATGAATAAATAACGGATATTTTGAATTAATTTTTTAGTTAGCGATGATTATGCAAGAAGAGTCCAAAAATTCAGTTGGCGAGCATACGTACCTTTTGTTAACTTGTCTTCGGGAAGGTACATTCGAATGTGGGCGGAATTCAAATTGGAACGTGTGAGTAATAATACCCATTGCATAGAAGTCGGATTTGCGAATAGGGTGAGGATAATGAGAAATAGTGGGTAAGGCGACAGTTAAGGTTAGGTGGAGCCGTTCCGGATTGAAGGGTCGGATAGGGGAGAGATTGGATGCGAGAATTGCATCCACTCGCTTCTGGTGTTGCTAGTAGGGACTTGGATAAGTTTTGTAGGACCTTATAAATCACTCAATAGCATTTTTTGGGGTCCATACGGTGTCCAAAATAAATTGTGTTTGCAACAATAGCGCTGTTTGTGCTCCCAACGCTGCCTATTCGAGGCCATGCCAGGAGGTATATTCTTATTTTTTTGGATAAGCGCTTACTTTTCCCATCAGTATAACCTGCCCCACAGGAACACGAAAAGGAGTAAATATAAAGAGGTGGTCTGAGCTGACAACCTATCCTTAATTCTTCCGTGTAAAACAGGGGTGGCTGAGAATAGAATCCACATCCCGCTAATTAATCATTTTGTGAATGAGTTGGTCAAGGCATCTTATGAGAAGTTTACTTGCCATATCTCATTGAAAGGTGACTTTGGGTATCAGAGTCTTATTTTCCTGGGTTTTAGTCATTTCACGCAAACATCACTATCCCCATAATTTAGAAACAGGTTTTAAAATAGTCGAAGTTCCTCATCAATACCGTCTACTGAACATATTTATCTGGCCCTTCAATTAATTATTCTTCAGCACAATCCCAAAACATTTCAAACAGGCCAGGTTGCTGCGCTTATTAAATGTTGCAAATAAAAACTATATTGTGTAAAAATATTTCAATAAAAGTATTTATTCATTGATGTCAAGGCTCCTATAAATTCAAATGTGCTACCGAAAAAATGCATAAAATATTATTTTTTGTACTATTTGGTAGCAAATAACGTATCGCTCAAAAGAATGTTTTTCGTTTTAGCAGTTTCCAATTAGAAGCTTTTAGGGAGGCGAGTGATGTAGTGTGTGATTACGGTGTATGATAATTAAGATTGCAACTCCAATAGAGCAAGATTTTCAAATAGAAAATACATTTAAACATGTGGGTTAACATTTACTGAGTGTACAAACTAATGTACGTTCAGCAAAATGATAACTAAGTGATTTGTTTTGAGGTAGTCCTTACGTCAAAACCTAAGTTATATTTATTGACGAGTTTTCAATACCGTGGAAAATAAACGACATCACTGAAGGTACCATTATTATCCTTTAGTTTCATTATTATATTTCAGCCGGCCACCATAAAGCTTCAGGAATTGGTGGTAAAAAGGAAACCAGGTAATTTTGCTTCACCAATCTATGTCAGTGATTCATGTTAAGTTGAAAAACTCAAATAACTTATTGTGTTGTCAGAGATAAAATAGGGTGTTACGCCAGTCACTGAAGTATAAAAATATTGTCTAATTTAACTCTCAAATGTCAGTTTATATGGTGTGTGAGAATAAAACGTAGTAACGGAGGTTGATTATGTCACTGCAAACGAATTAAATCTGCAAAGAAGATTCATTTGTGAGACGTATGCTTTTGCCAGGTTGCGGTAGAATTGAGAAGGCGCAGACTTCTCATTAAGAAGCAGAAGATGAGCCATGAGAAAATTGAAACGTGTTTTGCATAACGAGCAGTTACGACTTAGTGTTGGATCAAACCCGAAGATAGCACTGTGGGTTCCTCCAAAAAGCTGCTACGCAGTTTTTATCCTTTCTCTTCCTTGTGGTTGTAGGTTTTATTTCAATCGAGTCAATCGCGTTTAACGAAAGTGAGTCAAATGAAGGTTAATATTTCTTGCAATACTTTCAGTCTACAAGGAAAGGTGGCTGAACGTGGTAACGCTAGGTTCACGTGTTCTAAAAGAAGAAAATTGACGAGGAGGAACAGTGCACACACTGCTAGGCTTATCACGCATTATCAAAAATAGCAGATGACTGTCTGGCGTCTAAAATGGACCCAACGACTACCACGTAGCCCAGTGTTCTAAATGCTATCACCGTTGGAATGCAGTTTGGGTCATACATCAGCGCACGTTGCAACGAATGGTCTAGGAATAGCTGGACAGTGGATACAATGCGTCAAATTCCCTTGCCTCGCTAGCCATAATTCTTCGCGTGTCTTCGTTGACTTCTATGAGGCTATTGGAAATTCTAGGTAGGCTTAAAATAAGCGTGCGGATTTCGTGACAAGCATACATTTTGATTTGTGAATGTCATAACATGGTAAATATGCCAGCCTTTGTTTCTAAATTTAGCTCAGCCGAAATCAACCTAGATAGCAGCATAGCACTTTTCCAAGATCATCGCGCCTCATATCTTTGTCCGAAGATAGTTAGACCAGTCTTTGTTGCTCAAAGCGAATGGCAACATACCAAACACCTTTGTCATAACGCACTTGCATCAACTCCGATAATGGTAAAACAGAACAGAAATTGGAGTTTACAAAAATAAGCTAAAGTATACCTCCTCAGAGAAATCCAAGAGCCATCTTTTGGGCTTTAAATTTAAATCTTATATTTGATTGCTGACGTTCTTAAAATTTAAGCTACTGAAAACGATTCTCAAAATCATCAAATAATTAAATTAATTGGCCTTCTCAGTTAAGAGCCAGTTCTCGGCTACAGTCGATAAATCTACCCAGTAAAATGCAGTTAAGAAACAGGGAGGGAAAGCTGGTCAAGCCAGGTAGAGTACACGGCGGAGGAGCCATCATCTACACAGTTCTCCAGACTTATGTACTGTCCATTTTTGAAGTAAAGTCCTAGGCTTGCATCCGATATGAATGATCTATGTATCGAATTTCTGAAGGTTATATAGCCCTTTTCTGTCGCAGGTTATGTATTCTTTGGGTAACTTACTGTACACTTATGTAAGGCATACTAGTGTGCCACTTTGGTCAGGAGATACAGTTTACGTTTGCATCTTGATAACCAAACTTGCTTTTAAGTAAACTTTATATGATGCTGAAGGTCACTTTATTGCCTGTCTTTTGATGCATCCTTCACTTGATGACTGTTTGCGGATAAAAGCCACATTCGCCAGATTTAGCTGTGAGATGTAACTACAAGATTGAAAAGTCGATTAAAATTCTTATCCTCGCAAACTCTCTGTGTTCGCAAAATGTTGTAGCTTTTGCGTGCGCCCTGCATGGCAGAACTGAAAATAAGTTATTCCTTTGAGCATTTCTTGTTCGAAGAAGACAGCTTAACGAATGATCCGTTATCGCCAATATATTTCGGTCCTATTTCCGAGGCAGAAAATTGCACTTGAATAAAATTTCAAATTTTTCTTCTCCCCACAGAAGATTTATTACGAGGGGTTGAACCATAGGAAAGGTGCCACGCGGATCCTCATGGCAGCAAGATCAGCTCATAGCATGCGATATTGGGAATTCGCATCCATAAAAAGTGAGGACGGTGTGTTGTGGCACGCCAAGAATCAGACTCACGCTGCGACGGCCAACTACGCCGTCACATCCTCCAGTCATTTTCAGTCTGTCTTGACATCGGGTTCTGATTTCGGAAAAAAATGCGATAGAGGCTGCAAAAGACCCTGTTTCTTCTTCCATCGAGTGGTGGCGCATCTGATTGACCTCTTCAGGCTTGATGGCCAAACAGTCCTTTGCAATGAGAAGGGAAACATTTTTTAAACCATACAATTGTTTGACAAAAATATAATTTATGCTGGTAAACTAGTCGGAAGGAATTATGAATGAGGAATGAAGTCTGTAATTCTTTAGTCAGTCAGACCATTTACGCAAAACTTCTATGGTTATTAAGTCTGAGAGTCTTGTGGAAATGACCCGGTCTTAACGCCAAACCCAGGGTAGTTAACCAGATCTGGATGCAAGTGGGGAAGAGTAATCTACTTTTAATGAAAAGAGGTGATTAGAAGGGCGGAGGATGTCGGGCCAGACGAGGTGATAGGACTGGAGTGACGGCCGCAGTGAACGGCAGTTAATAATATGGTTAAAACACTCGGGCCTCTAACTATGATATTAAGGTCCCATTTTCATAGCCAATATGATTTGCCATGCATAAGGCCACTGTTTCTGGCGTTAATAAGGTACGCTATCAGGGTGACTTTCTGGTTAATTCCTCCTGATTACCAACCAGCACCAGGGATGGAAGAATGACACTTAAATGATCTTCCAACCACTTTGAGTTAGCCTTACTGATAGGCTTATAGAATATACTCACACGTGTTTTGTCCTGGAAATCAATCAAGAGCCCTGAAAGCAGTCATATAGTGACCAGAAATAACTGCGAAGAAGGAAAACTACTGACGGAGATAAGAGAGGCTGAAATGACCATTCCTGGCATCCTACGGATTGTCAGCCATCCTAACCAAAAGCCAGGTTTGTGGATCGTTCAACTCGCCTTTGCGTTTTTGCTCAAAAGTGCTATGATGGTCAAGGCAGGAATAGTCTAAAACACACGTTGTTTTAGTCCCAAATAAGAAGAATTGGGGACTGAAAACCCGCCTGTATCCCATTAATTTGCATTAGTATTATTATTTGCCATAACTATACTTACTCGAACTGCAATTATGATAGTTATGACTACTCTAGGCGTCGGAAAGGTTGCATTTCACTCAGCCTCAGTAAAACTATTAAATAAATCAGATATCTCCAAAACCTTTAAATAGAATGCTCATTAGTCATACGTAAATATGGAAACGTACTGAAATATTTTTAAATTATTAGTAAAAACCTATAAATGAGGCCTCAAACGTGGCCTATTTGAAAAAAAAACAATTTTAAATATTCATAGCAAAGTCCTTTTTGATTCTTAAGCAGATATGTTTCACTGTTATGCATCGCAGAAAAGGTCCTTGAGTTATTGAAGTGTCAGCAAATAGGTTCTAGTTTACTGTGTCCTCACCCATTTGACAGACGCGCGAATAACCTGCAAAGGTCTTTTGTGGTGTACTTTCAGGCATAGCATTTTTTTCCCTGATGTTTTAACGCGTATTTGCATGCTGATCCGAAAGTGGTGACATATCGCTTAAAACTGCCCGAGTACCGCGACAGGGCTTTGCGGTGTAAAGTCGGTTTATATAGAACAAAACCCAGCCAAAATTAAGGGAAATAGTAGCGAAGGCGATGCAGTTAGCAGATAATCGCATACCTATCATGAGTGACAGACTCCACAAACACCTCAGGAAGCCGAATTTTACGGGTATCACTGATGATGGTGTTAAGAGATATTTGGAAACGTTGAAGCAACACAATTTTTGTTCGAAAGAACGCATCTTATTTTATGTAAAATGTTTGCGGGAACTCTTTTTTTACCTTGTCAGCAAACGATAGGTGGTTTCGGCTCGATGCATATTTCATCTAAAGAGACGGTAGCAGTTGTGAAGTCATGGCGTGCGTCAAGAGCGTATCAATACCTTTGGATAAAAAATAGCTTTCCTTTGCGCATTCACTATTACGAATTAGTAGAAGATAAGGCTAATAAAAGCACTAGCACGTGTGGTAAGAACGACTTATCGCAACTTCAAAATGCTTTGAAAATATAAAATGATAGTTTAAATGTGAAATAAAAAGGTAGCTTTTCTTTCAAATACCTACGATAATATAACAGCCTCACCAGAAACAGAAATATATACTAAGATTGGATGATAGTTCAGAAATAATAACACAGACATCTTTGAAGTGTACATTCTGCATCTTCGATAGGGAAGACGCTTTGAATCAGGAGGTTCGAGAGAGAAAGTTAATAAAGTTTGAACTCATCGCAGATGGCCGAGAGATTTCAGTAATGAAACCAAAGTTTTTTGTTGATTTTTGTCGTGAAAGTAAATTCAGTAGTAATAACTAGCACAATATATATGACAGGCAGACAGAGAAGAAAAATTATTACACACAGATAAACCGACTGGCGCAATTAATCGGATAATCCACTGACAGCGTTTCTACAGCCAGAAGTGTGATGATTCAGATGGACTCAGCCCAGAAATTCACGAACAAAAAACTAGTTGGCCAGGATGTTGTCCAACTCTATAAACTACCAGTCAACAGAGATGACAAATTAGACTTTAAGGTTTGAAAGCAAAGACAAAGATCACTTATACATTTGGCTAAGAACTTTTGAAGGTTATTTTGTCAAATTGACTTTTCCCCTGACTATCAGACTCTGCCTGTAAGGTGCAGAGGTGCATTCTACGCGCGTGTGGAGACATTAAGCTTGCGCTGCATCTTCAAATTGTATTTTTTAAATCATCCCTAAAAATAGACTGCTGAACTTTCTGAAAGCCTAGACGATTTTGACAAGTGTTCCGAGGTTTTGCACCCATTTTGTTTAATATGAAATTACCTCTATTTTTGGGACATTAACAAGTGTGCCGTTGTCATACCTGCATACAAACAGGAATAAAATATAAAAAAGACGACCTTTTGGTCATTAATCACTTAAACACGAACGTGACCAATCAACTGTCAGTTTAGGCAACCAGCCGGTAAGTTGAGAGAACTGAAAAACTACCTGTAACCCATAAATGCCCTCGTTGAGGGCTAACCCTTCACAGTGGGGCAAAAACTGCACCTACCTCCAAATGAGTGCTGAACGACATTTGGGCTCAAGTATTTAACAGGAAGAAATTGTAATCTCTCTCATCCCTCACTCATCTGGACCGGCTGCTATGGCAAATTCAAGAAGATCGGAGTCGGTAAATGGCGTTTGTGGCGGCGCAGTGTGAGCCTACGGCTTGACATGTCCACACACCGGCTCGTATCCAAAGGCTTGCGATGGGCAGACTGTCCAGTCTGTGACAGCTGTGATGGGTACGAATCGCTAACATCGCTGTTTGGACCCTGATCTGGATCCCATTTTTATGCAGTGCATACACTGTGTGGTCGTTGTAAAGGCAAAAAACGCATCTGAGATCCAAGCAGACTCAGCCTTGTTTCGACACAAATATGAAAGCAGTTGACAAAGTAGTCTCATTTTATATCAGGCATGGCTTAACACCTTCAGAACATGTATTGGCCTCCACGTTAGCTCTCATCAGTAGCGAAAAAAACAACGTGGGCCCTATACACAACAAATGTCTCATTATGGTGTCTACCATCCACTCATGATAATCAAGACTTGGTTTGATGATCTTAGCACTCGATGTACACGTGCAACTCAAACTTCTACAAAAGCCTTTATCTTCCTCTGTAAAGGCTTCAGAAATACTCCCTGATAATACAGTAAATGACCTAACTCATGCAATGTGAAATCGAAATTAGAGTGAGTAGTTTAGCGTACTTTTCGTCTTGTTTTTAGCATTTGAATTCAGTGGTTGGTCAGAAAACGTCATGTCCAGTCTTCAAAAGTGACAAATGCAGGATTTGTAGCTAAATAGGACCTAGCCGGGTATCTAGGAAATTTCCCGTGGCTATGCAAAACCTATTGTTTTTGTGAGTTTTGCTGTAACCGACCTTTAACATATGCAAGAAAGGTTTAAAATGAATGCTTTCTGTAACCGGAAAATATAAGCTTAAATCACCGAAACTCATGTGAAAGCAAATGTAACGAATTGCATTGTTTTCCAGACCAAAGAAATGAATTCACCTTCAGGAACTATTTTTGTGAATTTATGACATTTTCGGCCAATAAACACAATAATGAACTTGTTAACCACTTTTCTATTTACTACCTCCCAAACAGAGGCCAATAACGAAATACATACAAGAACCTGTGGGAATTCATGCCTAGAAAAACTTGTGGGTAAACAGAAGAATGCGATAAGATACTTTTATGTATAACATTTGTTTCGCTTATTCCAAATTTATGAACGACATGGCAAACTTGAAGTTTTTCACAAAATCTTTATATATATATATATTCGAACCATCCAAATCTCACAGTTCTTAAAAAGCACTCATCAGCCTCATTGGTTTATGCACCTTTTGTTGTAAAAGCTTGCCTTAGTGGCAGAAGTCACCTTCGGCGCTCGGCTCGCTACATTTGATGATCTGTTACTGCAAAACATTCTTTAATGTCTACGAACCAGCGCAAAAAGGGGCTTTGAGTGTAGTTTAGGGTAGGGAGAACGAAAAACTGAACTCGCCATAACTACTCAATTAAATAATGGAAGATAAAATAGAAACTTTAGGATTTGCACGATAAAATTGGAAATTCTTATTGACATTCGAGAAAGGTTTCCAGGATATTAGGCCCAACCAGAGCTCGCTCAAGCTAATCGGTGAATTTTGGCATACGGTCTCAAATAAACAAATACAGACGATGGTATCAGTTCTTTTAAATTTCGACCAAATAATCGTTTTCTGTAGAAATTCGGAAGTTCTGAAACCTATTAACAGCTGCTCTCTGAAGTTGAAGCAGGAAATTTCAGCGACTGGGGCGAAAAAGCTATTGGCGTATCAAACTATGGAAAAATGTTTCAAAAGGATCCGTTTGCAACCAGTCAGATGGGCTTGAATAATAGCCCGCTTGAAAGCTGCTCAATTAACAAGCAAAGTCGATTTTATTAACATGTTTAGGAGCTGTGAATATAATAAAATTGGTGCAGTCACATGGCATTCATACTGTATGTCGAAAGGACAATGCCTTTTTGCCGGAGAGGGCGGAGATTGGGTATTAAATGTCCCGAAGCATTTATTGAACTAGATCTAATCATTATATCTCTTTGTCAGACCATTTCAATATGTCCAACTTTTATAAATGTATCTTTGTATATTAAAATACTTAAAAAATTAGTTCATATTTTTCAATTTCCCCTCAAAATACTCTCAATATCTGCTAACAGATTAAGTGCAGGAAACTGTGTGTTAATTAAAACGTGAGGGATTGAGAAGCACGTATACATGTTTTTCTTCTAACAAAATAATTAGGAGAATGAGTAGAAAATTAAAGGGAACGTTGCGTAGGGCTTATTTTAGCCATAAAGTTGTCACTTCATAAAGAACACTAAAACATATTAAATGCATGCAGTAAAGACAACTGAAATGCGAGAATTGCTGCACGCATGCAAATGTTTACATAAATCAAAGTTATCAAGCGTGTGCATTAAAGATTCAAAAGAAATCATCCGAGACATTATGACTTGTGGTTATAAATTTAACTCGAAGACGACACTCTTAGAAAAAAACCATCTTCTATAAAGTGGTATGGTAGCTTGTCAACTGATCGCTTTACGGATTTTCAGAATTTAAAAGCAGGATCACTTTTAAGCGTGAACGCAGGAGTTAAGAATTAAATACATTTTACGTTAATTGCTTCATTTTAATGGGAAACATGGCATTTCTATTTCTATGCCGAAAGTTTTCCAATTTATTTCCAAAGAGCCTTGAAGTTATTTTAATATGCTCATGTAAAATGTCAACCTGATCTCCCTTCCGTATAGCAGGTTTCATGCGGGCCGCAGTTTAACTACGTTGTCCTCAACATGGTCTTTTTCATTAGTTGATAAAAATAGTTCATATTTATTTACTGATTCCCATACACGTTATCCTCGCCTCTCGCTTTATATGTGCATTAAATTCTGTGAAAAATTACGATTTTTAAAGAAAACATGAAGCTCAGACTATGCGCCCCGCTTGCATGTGCAGCGCAAGTCTTCTATCACTTTAAACTAATCCACGCGCAAGTCACCGTCATGGTGGTATGCAGTCCTCAAAGATTCAGGCTACTTTCTTTTTTCACCTTTTAAAAGTCTATAAAAGAAGATCATTTTTCTCCGTAGCAGTAAACATGAACAATTATCCGCAAAATTATCTTTGGTTTTCTCAACATCCTTTTTTTGAGAAATTCGAATCCTACGCAGGTGATAAGAAAATGATTGATTGATATGCTAGTTTATTCTGAACATCTGATATCAGCGATGTAATACAGCATTAAAATGAATGCTTGGTTTCGGCAAATATACTCGCTTAATGATGTTTGCAAAACTCATATGGCTATATTGTGAACTAAAAGAAACTAATGCAATTATTAATTTGCTGTTTTTCAGGTTTTAGTGCAATTACCTTCCAACATCAAGCGAAGCATTATATCTATCAGTCCTTTAACCGTTACATCGACGATGAGTTACTTGTTACCATTCAAACTAGTATAACGTGGTTTTCATATGTGGTTTATAGAATCAGCCTATTTATTCATATCGACCTTCTGACCACGCCCATAAGTCTTCGAATAGACGTATTGACTCCGAGTTAGTGATTCAATTCTGAGAGAATTAAAAATCAACACATTTAGATTTGATTGCATGGATCGTAAGAAATACAGATCGCAATAAGGAAAAAATGCAAAAATTGGACGTTCGACTGATATTTTCCTAAAATGTTATATTAAATGTTTATGTGACGGTATGTTTAAACAGGTATTCTCTACAGGCATACCAAATGGGTCTTTAAAAGAGCTACCATTTTGCATTAAGCTGATTATATGATTCAGCTTCAGTGACCTATATAAAAATGATTGATTCCTTCACAGTGCGCAGAGGTTGGCGCGTTTTATTTTGTAAGGCATGATATGAAGTTGTCACTTGCACAGTTTAAACATAGAGAGATATGCAGTTACGTGACAGAATCATGACCCGTTAAATACCAGTTTCGAAATGGCAATGAGCATCTGAGTAGAACAACTGACTTAGAGACATATCGCAAGTTGTTCAGATAAAAAAAACTAACGTTATCAGGCTAGTTCAAACAACAATAACAGCATCAGCTTAAAGTCAAGACAGGTTCTTGCAAATTTATCTGTCATCTCATTACTCAACCTTGATGGTTTCAATCCATCAGTGGGACCCATCATCCTCCAAGCGGTTTATGGTAACATATTAATACCACTATTGATCTTCTTTAAAGTCAAACTCAGAATTGAACGTTTATGCCACCGAAGGTACTTGACCTCGAATCAAATATTCACCCCGAAAATGTTTGTCCTGAACATTCAACTGTGAGTATTTTCTCTTATGTTTCTTTCGGGATAAATAACTTCATTTGTATTCCGTGATAAATGCATTGTTTAACATAACGTCCGCGAAATCTTACTGATTAGCAGGCTGGATGTTTTCGTTTTTTATTACATTCATCTCAAGTGGAGACGAGCTTTTTGGAAGTGCCTTTTCTTGATCTCAGGGCAGTATAACCATGGTGTTAATTAAGAAAGGCTAAGGTCACTATGTTACGCGATTTTGGGTGTTAAAGTGCATTAGTGTGAGAAAAACAAAATTTCCCCTCTTTTCCCTTCCACATTCGACAGATATATATATATCTTACTGATTAGCAGACTGGATGTTTTCGTTTTTTAATAAATTCATCTCAGGTGGAGACGAGCTTTTTGGAAGCGCCCGTTTCCTGATCTCAGGGCAGTATAACCATGGTGTTAATTAAGAAAGGTTAAGGTCACTACGTTACGCGATTTTGAGTGCAAAAGTGCATTAATGTAAAAAAACAAATTTTTCCCTTTTCCCTTCCACATTCGACAAATTAATATAAGTTGAGAATTACATTGAGTTCAAGCAACGAGGCATGACTTTAACTTTGTAAATTAAAATTTTCAAATCGATGGTATTTTGGCCGAGACATATAGTAGTTAACTTATTAGACAGCAGCTCATTGTACCATCCTTGAACATAAGGCCAGAAAATTAAAAAACGCAATTATGTAGACAGGCTTTGAGTTAGGTTGGGAGATAAAAACATCAAAGTTATTACATTTTCGGTGACAGTGATCTGGATTTGCGAGTCATTATGTGGAGTTTTGCCACAAGCATCTATAGCAAAGGGTTTTACTAATACTTAAGAGGCACCACAGCTGGTCGGGAATAGGGAAAAGGTATTAAAAATCAAACAGATGGATGAATATGCAATGCAAGCAAGAAGTGTGGAGTTTATCTTTAAGGCTCAATCTTCACAGAGGACATTTGTTAATGTAACTTTCAAGCATAATGGGATAAAACGTGAAAAAATTGACCTTATATCAAAAGTTGACTGGAGAATATTATTTTCTCCCATAGCAGTACATTGCTTAACATATTTTCATTCTGCAAGTTCATTTGCTTGCGTGATGATGTGGTACTTTTAGAAAACCCTACGAATTTGACCTATACCACTTTATGCGAAAAGAACGTCCTAAGGTAACGATAGATAATAATTTCTACGCTCAATGTCAGGAGGGACGATTGAAAACATCGTGAAGGACACTCTCGGCTGCAAATGATGTCAACTGCTAGTCTTAGGCTTTCCGGACAATTGCACAGATTGCTAGTGAAAATGGCTATGATGCAGCTTTTGCTTACGATCATAGCGTCAATTTATACGCTTTAAGAAAGCACTTTCTTCCGCAATTTGCAAGAGAGTCGTATTCCTGCCAACAATCTGGAATTTAAACCCGTTGATGATTATGATGCTTATTCTCTTAGTATTGATGAGGTGATGCTTTTTTTGCTGCAAAGAACCGCTCATAGATATTCCGTTTCTGCGTTACTCTTTTGGATTCCCTAATGTAAGCATTTAATTATTAAATTTAAAAAAGCGTATCTCTTAGCATATTGCTCATGATACATTTGCAATAAGATAAAGGATAATAGAGTTACAAGAGACTTGCAGAGACTTCGACTTCGACATTTGTTAATCTACACAAAATATAATTTACTGTAATTTGCATTTGCAGCCCTTGGTGATATTAATTCGGGAACTGATTACGACAAAGTTTACACTTTCCCATTAGACCAAATTTAAAAAGGAGCTGACTGCCTTGACTCTTTTTTTGACACAGGGCATATGTGGAGGATGAGAAGAGTGCAAAAGCGATAAGAACCATGGGTTGGAAGGTCGAAAACTGACAATTACACTCACACCTCGCAGTCAGTTCAATATGTGTTGTGTGGAGTAGCTGACTGGTGGTCTAAGAGTCAGGCAGCGCTGGCTCCTTCTTAAGATGATCTCTGGCTATCTCACACGTGTGAGATGTAAGCCGTTCAACCCCCTGTTGTGCGAAATACTGGTGCTGTGTCTGGATGGCCAGGTCATGTACGCAACGAGCTGTGCTATTTCCGTATCAGGCAACTGACCGGCTCGGATGGTGGTCTGATTGTGGGGCTAGGGGATAGAGTGAGGTCGACAGATCAGCGCATTTTCCTCACTCTCAACAATCTGACGCGCTTGAAACTATCACGGTGCGCTAAAAGCCGTGGCTTGGAAGGTTGCCAACTGACGGGATAACTCGGACCGCGTGGTCAACCCAATACGTGTTTTCTGTGAAGTGGCTGACTGGCGGACTGAGAGTCAGGCTGCAATGGCTCCTTCCTAATATGGCCTTAATGGCACTCCCACTCCATGGGATCCGAGCCAGGTGGGGTGGTTCGCCCAGGGGCGGCTCCGGAATCGCCAGCCACCTGCACCCTCTCATCTCCGATCTCTTTTTGACTCTGTCTTGTCACCGGGCTGAATTGGAGGAGGAGAGAGTGCGGTTGATGCAACGGCAGTCTACTTTCACTACAAACTGACGCACACGCAAGTCACCGTCACGGTGATATGCAGTCCACAAAGATTAAGGCTTTATTTCCTTATTCACATTAAAGATTGTTTTAAAAAACTAGTTTTAAAGCTCCATAAAACAAGATCATTTTTTACCGTATCAGTAAACAGGAACAATGATCCGCAACATTGTCTGTGACTTTGTCTACGTAAGTATTTTGAGAAATTCGAATCCTACGCAGGAGATAAGAAAAGAATTGGTTAAATTGAATCTGGAGTTTTGCCACGAGCATCCTTAGCAAAGCGTTTTACTAATAGTTAAGAGCACCAAAACTGGTCGGGAATAGGGAAAAGGTATTTAAAATCAAACAGATGGATGAATATGCAATGCAATCAAGAAGTGTGGAGTTTAAGACTCAATCTTCACAGAGAACATTTTTTAATGTTATCTCCAAGAATAATGGGATAAAACGTGAAAATTTTACTGTATATCAAAATTTGACTTAAGAATATTATTTACTCTCATAGCAGTACATTGCTTGACATTTTTCATTCAGCAAGGTCATTTGCTTGCGTGATGATGTGGTACTTTTAGAAAACCCTACGAATTTGACCTATACCATTTTAGCGGAAAAGAACGTCCCAAGGTAACGATAGATGGGATTTCCTACGCTCAGTGTCAGAAAGGATGTATGATTAACTGCGGCGGTCAACGACAGTTGTAGTTAGCTAATATCAAAAGTTGAGTGAAGAATATTTTTTACTCCCATAGCAGTACATTGCTTAACATATTTTCATTCTGCAAGCTCATTTGCTTGCGTGATGATGTGGTTCTTTTAGAAAACCCTTCAAATTTGACCTATACCACTTTATGCGAAAAGAACGTCTGAAAGTAACGATAGATAAGAATTGCTACGCTCAATGAAAACATTGAGAAGTACACCCACGGTCGCAAATGAACATGACTGCTCCCCTGATGTTTTCAGGACAACTGCACAGATTGCTAGTGAAAATGGTTATCATGCAGCTTTTGCTTACGATCATAGCCTCAATTTATACGCTTCAACAAGCACTTTATTCCGTAATTTGCAAGAGAATCGTATTCCTGCCAACAGTCTGCAATTGAAACCCGTTATGCTTATGGGGCTTATTCTCTTAGTACTGGTGAGGTGATCTCACACTGTACCTTGGTGTCCAGTAACAACATAGACATATGTTCTGTTGATGCTTCTTCTGCTGCAAAGAACCGCTCATAGAAATTTAGTTTCTCCGTTTCTTTTATGGATTCCCCTATGTAAGCATTTAATAAGTAAATTTTTAAAAAGCGTACCCCTTAGAGTATTCCTCATCATACATTTACAGTAAGATAAAAGATGGTAGAGTTATAAAATTAAAAACATTCGAAAATAGTTAATATGGGTAAGGGGGTTGAGGACGTTCAGAAGTCAGGGGTTACAGACTCGACCGGTCATTAGGTTTCGTCTCTAGGGTTTGGGAACTATCAACGACAAAGGTTTATTTTCCCTCATTACACCGAAATTTAGCAAAGGCGAAATGCCGTGCTTTAAAGAGAAAATACGTAGAACTCCGGAAATGGAAACAGCAACATATATAAACTGACAATTCGTCCTCGCAATCGCTTGAAGTTTTAAAAAGGACGCCACCCGAAGAAATTTACACTAGCGAGTACAGCAGGAGGTAATGAACCTGTAGATGACCCATATTTGGCGGTTAAAACCGGAACTGTGTACACAGATAAGACATGTCATCACGCTAAATCGTCTTTGGTAGCCTCTTCCTACACGATTTACACATTTTGCCTTTTTTGTCTTTTCCTTACCCTTCTCATATTGTTATTTTAGTTATTTAATTTAATTAATTATCCTCACGACACTACGCCACTGTCCATGCTGTTTTGCATCAACTTTTCTGTACAAATTTAAATTTTCTCTTCCCTCGCATGCTTTATTGTTTGCAACTCAGCGGCAGAGTGTAGCTGATGAGCTGTCACACAATATTTTGCGTACAATAATCCCTGCTCTACATGCTTACTTAACTTTTTCTATTTTTAGTTTTTTCCCTCTTGCGAAAATGGTACTACTTTATACACTTTACCCATGAGGATCAGAAACGGTATAGTTTGGGAATTATTTGTGTACCTCATTTCTTCCCATTTTCCACCTCACTAGCAGTGCTTACTTGTAATCACATCTGTTTCTCACATGTTTGTTCTTTCTTTCCCATTTAATCATGCTTATTAATTTATTTATTGTCTCCCGATAAGTTAAGTATTGAAAGGATTTGTTGCGAAATAATTAAAAGCTAACGCTCAGCAAATATAACACGTATATTGTTTCACAGCAATTTGGAGTCACGTTCACAGATCAAAGATTAAATCATGTCGTCTTTGTGCATCGTACAGACACAAAGGTAATTCCCGATAATTAAAATCAATTGCAAAAATAATGAAGGGGACGATGTTATCATAGAAATGACAAATACAATCTTTCCAAAATAAAAGCAAAACGTTTTGAGAATATCTACCTTTACGGTGCCACCATGTCAAAATATCAAACGTATGAGAGGACGAAAAATCAACTTGCAACGATTGTTGCTAACACTGCCAGTGTTCCATTTATTTTCTATTGAAAGCATGGCATTCCGCCTCATGTTACATTCGGTCTATTGGGTAGGTTTAAACTTTGTCGTACGCAGTTTCCGATTACATACAACCAAAAGCTGCAAATTCAACTAACACTAAATAATATCTCCTGGAGGTCAACATTGTTTGATGGTGAAAGTTTGGAATCCACGTGGGGCGTATTTCTCCTGAATATAAAATTAAAAAAAGAAAATTGATGCTCACTGTCCAGTTTAAGCACTAATTCTTAATGTTTGTTGGTTAGTTGCTTAACGCTGAAGGCACCTGTCCAGGTGGAAAATGATATAGAAAATATCATAGATACTTGATGCCCGAATATATACTCAATTCCAGAAATATAAAAGATTTCATTTTTACGAAACATTTATAACAAAAGTAAAGTATAAAATAATCGATATTAAACTATAATTTTCCTGCATTATTTCATTGTGATGATTGGTTGAATGGAATTACTTTTTTCTTAAACATTTAAAATAATGTCCCGTTGTCCAATTAGGAAATATTGTCCTTGTTAAAGTCCTGTTTCCGCGTTTACAAATTTGCATAACTGAGTTATGCTTATCATGCGATAATAATATAAGTGAAAGTTTAATTTAATACACACTTCTCTTTCAAAAATGCTTAATCCTATTTCTGATTTCTTACAAACGACCTTCTGTTTCTGCTGCACAATCTGTACGAAACGCAAATGTTAACTGTGTCTTTGCTGTTCAATGAACGCAAAAGAATGATGGCAAAGTAAAAACTTTCTTTCTACAAAGTCTCTGCTCACAAGTTGATTTTTACGGGATAACTAAACCCAAATTACAGTTTTTTTACATCTATTTTAAAGTGACCATAAATGTTAACTAAATTTTATCTGAGTTATTATAAATATTTGCTTTACGAAGTAATAAATCACGTTGTACCATATTTATATATATATATATATATATATATATATATATATATATAACACAAATGCTACTGAAAGCTCAAACACGTAATAAACGATATTCTGCTGGTGCACAGCACAGCCAAGAGAATGGTCGAGGTTTAAATGTGTTGATTTTTTATCTCTCAGAAATTAATACCTAACTTTCAATAAATCTATTCGAAGATTTAAGGGCGTGGACAGAAGGTCGATATGAATCGATCGGCTGATTTTATCAGCGAAGAGAGAGAATTGTGTAATATTCGTTTGACTGCTAACAGGTTACCAGGCGTACATGTCAGCTTAAGGAGACAGGTGAATATTGATGTACTCCAGGTTAGAGAGTAACCGTTGAGAATCATGAACATCATAAACTTTTGTGTATTACATGCTTAAAGCCCAAAATGTCACCATTTGAACTTTCACAAAATAATATCTTGCCGCGCATATAGCTCTTAGAGTACTAAGCGAAGACTTGCTCCAGTTTGCTTTTGTTATTTCCCTTACGGAGAAATAATAAGAGTTCCTTAAAACACGATGATAGGCGGGGACTGCATACGAGAGAGTGAGAAAGTAATACGCTTTATTTTTAAGTATCGTTCAAAATTTCCGGAAAAAGGCTCCATTCACTAAGAGAATACAAAAAGTTAACATATTGGCCAAAATTCAAAAACACAAAGGGGTTATCTTCTGAAGGGGGTAGTTCTAAGCTCAGCTTCTGTATTTCAGTCTCTTCACACGTAAGTTAGCATGCTAGAAATGGCAAAACAGAGCGCTGATATGCCGATGTATGGCAAACTATATGAAGAAAGCCTCAGCGCATTGGACGGAAAGACTTTACGGCAATCAGCTCAAAGTGGAGGGCATGGGGAGCATCAGCAAGAATTCGTTTTGCTTTCAAATCCACTAAAACATTATAAGTAACAACGGCAGCAGCAGAGAGCATTTAGAAAAAAAGTTTAAAGAGCAACAAATTCTTTTTAGGCAAAGCTGGGAAAAATCACGGGATAAATATAAAGGATGAGGGGAAGAGTACGTGCCCCTAGAAATTGCCAGATAAGGGCTTGAGGCGTGTGATAGGAACGTGAACGACGGATTTAATGTAGAAATTTACCAATTTAGTAAAAAGATATTCAGTATGTAGAAGAATGAAAGATGGGATTGCAGAGTATCGTCAAGATACCGAAAAGAGGATCCTCAATTGGCAGGAGGGCTGAGAATTGAGACTTATACAGCACGTGCCGAAAATTCAACATAAAAGAGGAATTGTGAAATGCTTATCCCAAAAAACGTTCAAAGAAAGGTCACAAATGTTTTTCATTCAATGAATATTTTTACTAACTTCACATTCCTATTTCAGTATAAATCATTGGCCATCGGTAATATTTAGCTTTATTTTAAGTTTAAACCTTTTGAAATACAAATATGATCTTACTCACGCACATTTCTGGCGTTAATATGTGCTGTGGAAGTTCATTTGCCCATATTTTTCATTGCACGTTTACTGGTAGACAGTTTTCGGAGAATATACACTAAAGGACCATTTAAAAAGTAATTATACTCGTGCTGGATTTTTTGCTTGTTAATTAAATGAACTGGCATCCTGTCATTTAGGACTTCAGGTAAATTTTCTGCATCAATTTTTCGCGTTTAATAAATTTACCACTTTTCGTAAAATAGTATTTCTAAAGAATACAAAAGTAATTTGTAAACCAAAATGGCTTTCTTTATAGAAACGGCGGCATCTTCAAATCTGTAAAACTTTAGAGACGTAGTGTGGGCTGCATTCGTTTCACGGGCCTTTTCTTGTGAAATGCGTGAGATAACATGAGTTGGAGCAGCTAATTTATAGGATTTAGTGATCTTCTGGTGTTATCTGCCTTGTGTTCCTGTTTTTATCCACAGTGGCTTGATATATATGTTGCTGACAAAAAGCGTCCTATTTTATCGTTAGACCGTATGTGTCTGCATGAAACTGGTCTGATTATCATCATTTACAGGCAATGTACTCATTTTTCGACATACGAGTTTCGAAGAAATTACATTTGGAACAATGGGTTGCAGTTACAGATGAGAATACTAGCCGGCGGTTTTACTGCTCTTGCGAGTTTTGGAGCGAAAACAAGAAACAAGCAAAGCATCCCTTATTTGTAAGCAGATATTTGTAGTTTTATTTGGACATGTCAAAAGAATATGTATTAAACTGTTCACCTCGGATAAATGCCCAACCAAAACTTTCCAGGATCAGGCACCAACCATGGTTCATTTTCGGCACTTGTCATTCAGGCCACTCTCTCAAAGTAATGTTATGGACTAACTGAGTAATAAACAACATCTTAAAAGCTTTTAAGTAACTTTGACGCAAAAGGTAGTGTTTTGCCAGAACCTTTCGTACTAACCCATCAGTAGCACCTCACTAAACGAATCTAGTTGCACAAATATGCTTGTATAAGTGAGAAGAAAGAAAACATTCGTAGACACAGAACAAATTATTCGCCAAGGTTACATACCATGTATAAAACTCAGGCAAATGACAGAGAAATAATAAAAACCATTCAGGTTTTTCGCACTGCCTATAGCCCACAGGTTCAAGATAAGACAAACGTCGGCATTACGTAATAGATTGTGAGCAATAAGGGGAAGATCACACACGCGTGAAGTTACTTGTTTTTGTGTGTAACTATAGCGCAAGACTAAGGCGTAAGTTTATTATCCATGTTGGCTCATTTCCAAATCTTGCCTGTGCTGAACTAGACGGAACTGCACTGGAACTGACGCAAGTTGTAATTTCACAAATGGATGGTTCATAAATGGACTGTCATAGATGAATAGTTCCGTTTCATATACTTTCGTTGGAGCTCCTTCAAGCTCAGGGAAATAAATCAGAGCTAAATTGGCAGCGAAAGCAAGTTATCAGTTGTTGTGTCACCTTGGTAGCAAGTCAGTGTTACATTGCCCTCCACTGCATTATAGTCTCCAGGTTCACTCACCACCTACTTTCCCAGTGATAGAACCAGACATTCTTGCACGACCAGTGCACCAGTTCACGCAAGAAAATGTGTCGTGCGCAATCCAGGCAACACGCCATGTGTTCCAACGAGTGGCATTTACGTCATGGCTAACAGTGCCTGTCTAAATGTAATTGCCAGCAAAAGCCGATAATGAAAAGGGCTACAATCATGTCCACAGGAATCCATTCAGTATGCGTCTGCCTTTTCAAGAAAACAAACACATGAAAGCTGTTTGAACTGCAGGCGTGACATGTTATCGTAAAGCCTGTCTGAAAGATTATCACTTCTGGCCCCCATTCGTGCCTACTGGTCCCTGTTCTTTAAGATGCAAACGACCATAAGGATATAATTTGCCCAAATTTAGTTGTGGATACTCTTATCCTGCCCACTACTGTTTAAATTCTGTATTGAAAAAAAAAATAGAAAAGTCATCCACATCTGACTCACACGCTTCCCAGCATTCGTTTTCGGAGTTTCAATTTTTGCCTAAAGATACCTTTCTGAAATTCAATTTTTCTTATGAATTAATGCTTAATAATTAACATTTTACGACTGATTTTACTAAATGTCATTCTTGTTTATCGCAGACAGTTACAGATCAACCAGCGAAATTCATTTATATTCAGTGGTTTGGTTAAATTTGAAGCAAATTGAAGTGCATTGATTTCTTCGATGCGGAGTATAATAACCAAACGTGTGCGACGTAAGTACGTTTTAAGTGCTTTCCTGCACCAATGGGAAGTTCAACAAATACAACCCTCTCGCGCAGCGTTTGCTGTAAGCGCTCATTATACCAATGCGAACAGCTCAAACAACGAAGAAAGCAAGTTTGGCACACCTACGTTTCTGCTTATTATGGGTAAAGCGCATACAATAGTAGCAGTTTCGCCAGAGTGGAAACAATGAAATAGTTATGTTAGCAAGCAGAAGAGAATTTATTAGACCCAACAAATTGCGCCACCGCTCACCACCTCGATCAGCTCATTAGTGTGAAATATGAGAGTCCAGTATGAGTTGAACAGAGGTACCGTTTCTCCTTTCATCTGAAAATGCGGACGATGTTTTCATCTTTAAAAAGCCGATGGATGTGTTCTTGTCGGTACATCTCATGAAGAGGAACTTGGATTTGCTTTGCACCCTATGGAAACCGAATTTGTAGCGTTCGGACAACGATTCATCAGCTAATGAGGCTTATTTGATAACCTTCTTAACGTGGGTGCTTAGACACGTTTAGAGTTGTATTCATATTTCAGAAGAAAGTCCAAAGCGCTGCCAGTAATTTTTCGTAGTCGATTGATGGGGTTTTTGATATTCTAGATGGAGCTCATCAAACTCGGTGATTTTTTTCTTTAGGAGTGCCATCTCGCCGTCACTGAGCAATAACGTGAGTACGTTCTTCCATTATTAATCGTCAGCGTATGTACATTGTTGAGGTTAATAAAGGCATTTCGCATTTCTGCAGTCGCTGCTGTCTCAAGCGTCACCATCTGAGGTGGCGGTGGACGTGGCATATGTTTCTCAGTGAGATGCTTACGGGGTGCAAATTGCTCATCAGCTCTTAGAACTATTACTAGGTACTTTGCAAGATGCTGCTTCAGAAATATTCTCAAGTTACAATTTACAGCTATGAAGTCAACCCAGTAAGGCAGTCAATATAATGAGAATCCTTTTAAAATAGTTATATTCTACAGGTCTGTCAACAGTTTTACTAAGCGCATCATTATATGTTATTTTCATTTCAATTTGGTCACATCCAACGTAAAATTTTTAAAGCAAAAACACTGCGAATCTTTTCACTGAGCGAAGATACCAACAAACTAGCAAACAAGACCTTAACCATTATAAATAATTCAACAACGTTTCCGAATAAAGAGGCCTTCAGTAAAATGTTGTTCGAGCATTATTAAGTTCCTGATTCGTTAGATTCTTCTTGCTTATTGGTTCACATATCCAACAGACAAACTCCGCTTGCGACGAATACATAAGGGTGTATTCCACAGAATTTGGAAAAGACGAAGTAGTCCATGCATAATTATTAGCCATCCGCCCAGTACCATTGCCCTATTTTTCTATTTTTAAAATGTAGCCTAAAATTTACAATTTTCGTTACGCTCAATGATATTTTCTGCTCAAAAATTCCTTCGTGGTCAGTCTCACATGGATTTTTCTAAACTGCCAGTAAACAAAGCCCGAATAGATGGATAAAGCATATATAAACTTCCTCGCTAAGAGAAAGGAGAATGATATTGAACATTTCACAACCAAGTAAACCTTCTAGATGTTCACTTAGAGAAGCCACATCGGTGACACTGACCAATGCAAAAAAATTGTAGGAAAATGATATTTTCTTGAAAGGAAAATAATCGTTTAACTATCTGCAACTAGCCGCTTTGTGCTTTTTAAAAGAATACATTTCAAATTACAAATTCACAATAAAGAGTGGAGCAAACCAATGCAATCCTCACATATGGGGGGTGAAATCGTGAATTTAAAAGTAACATTTCTGCAGCAAATTTACTAGATAGGACCGGTCCTCGCTGTATTTTCTCTCACTTTAGATGCAAGTTGGAATCTCATTATCTACAAGACTTTTCTTTCAGATAATTTTATGAGCCGGTTTGTTACACGTTAAGGTCAACGTCTAGAATGTTTCTGTTTGCTTTGTTTGTCGTTCGTTTTGCCGAAAATATTCACCGGACGGTGCAAAACATCGTTTTTAAGTAAGTTGGCAAGTACCTAGCTGGATTGTTCATTTGCTATTCTCTACGAAAATGGCAATAAGAAGGAATTGTCACTAACAAACCCTTGAACGTAACAATTTTACATCTTAAATATACAATATACACACCGTATATATACAATTATATATTTTGTATGCTATAATGATTATTCAGCGTACATGTGAACCTTAAGAGGGGCATAACCTGTTGCAACACTGCTGTAGACTCCGATAATAAGAGAAAATATACTGATTGCTTCAAGCCAAATTTCAGACAGAGTCAGGAAATGTTTGGATCAATGGATCTACTCTACGATCATGCATAAGCCACATTAGAGGACATAGGGCTGATGCGCAGCTCTGGAACCAGCGAAATGCAGTGGCAGGCAATCGTTCAAACACGTATCTAGACTTATTACATTTTCTATTATTTGCATACTGAAGATGATTTTATCAGATATAAAGACCTTACTCCATTTGTATTGACGCCAGATGACCATACAATCAAAAATATAAATGCAGATGTAGTATTGCGCATAGAAGCGTGTCTTCCAGACAGACACCGAGGGATGCAAAGTATTAGAGTTGGCGCAGCAGTTTAAGTTATTTTTATTTCATGTTAGTTTCTTCAAGCATATTCTTTGTAAATGAAAAAATTGCGAGCTTCACCACTGACAGAAGGTACCGAAAAAAGCAAACAAGACCATAACAATTATACATAATTCAAAAACGTTTTCGAATAGACAGCCCCTAGTAACATGTTCTTCGATAGGTATCAAGTTCACCTTGATTATTTTCGGAAACTTCCAACAGGAAAAAGCTGCATATGGCGAATGCCTTAAGGTGCATTACACAGAATTTGGAATAGGCTAAATAAATAATGTTCAACTATTAGCAATCCGACCAGAAATAACAAGTAATTCTTTCTGATTTAATAGTTTAACATAAACTGAACAATGTTAAATGCATCATTATGAGATTTTCTTGTCCAAATTCCTTCGCGGTTGATGTCACCTTGGATTTATCACAACTCCCATTTAACATTGCACGCTTCCGATTTGGAATATTTGCCCTACAATCCTTTCCTTGCCGCGAGTAATCTAAATGATAATGAATATTTAACAGCATGGTTAAATCTCCTTGATGGTCAGTTGCAGTTACCAAATTTGTGGCATTCGTGGACGCAACGCAAATGGAAGGAAAATAATTGATATCCTTGAAGGTACAAACTTTAAGTTATCGTGCAATCCGTAACTTTGCGTGACTTAAAACTACAAATTTACTATTAGACTTTTAACCCTCAACGGTGAAGTAAACGGCTTAAAAGAAAAAAACTTCAATTTACAAGTCCAATTTCTTCAGCCTGGACTGCAATGATCTATCAGCGGTACGGATAAGTACAAACCTTTAAGAGCCGCCATCCAATGTTCTGATTGCTCAAAATAATACCAGCAAGTCCCACCACGGTGCAAAACCAGTCAGTTTGCAAAATAATATATCTTCTCCTTCGCCGGATTATGCAGTCATATAAAACACCACATAAGGGCTCCAAACCTTACGATTTGTAATTTGGAGCATGTGCATAATTGTCCATCCAACCAGCAGATGCAGGTATTTTTCATACAAAAGTATCTTCCCGCGAAAGTCGCCTTTATTGTCCGCTCACAATGCCTTTCCTGAAATGTTTATGGCCAACCAATATGAAAAGTTTTAAAACAAACTGTTAACCTGCTTCACGCGAACTGCCTGAAACTGTTGAGAAAGGCGTGAGCCGTAATCAAGAAAAGCCGACTTAGCGACAAAATGATTTGTGCTTTGGGATAAAATGCGGGATCAGTATGACAATCCAGCAAAAACCAATAAAGTACATGGCATCATTTCAATTACAATTTGAGACGTTTGTTGTCAAAGTATTGGAGCCTGCAGCGTAATTCCCTAGGCAGGCACCTCAATCCTTATATATAGGTTTGCAAATTGTGTTTGTGTGTTCTGCTAAAGAGGAATTTAGGTAACGCCAGTGAAATTGGCTGCAGTCAGCAAAACAAACTATGCGATTCACACATAGTCAACTAATCCACAAAGGGGTCAAAAAAATACCAAGGGCTCTCACCGAGGACAGGGGCCTAGGTGGGTTTGTGCTAAATTCCCTGATGTGGGACATATCCGTTTGATGTAACTATAACTTAAACCTTAACAGCGACTAAAACATTGACCATACCCCTAAGTTTTGAAGCTAAGCCTAAGCAAACTTTCCCGGAGTTTAAAGCGAAGCTAATTGGGTTGCAAACGGTAGTGCCTGGGGACGGGACGGGCAGCACGCTCACCCTTTTTATTTTGAGAAAAAGCCTGCCATTTGGGTTTAACACAACTGCGGCCAGGACACTTTCACTCAACACGATGCAGTGACAATTTGCTGTGTGTTAATGCCTTGCTTTTCCTGGCCTTTATCCCTTCACGTGCGAGGTAAAATAATTCAAATCAACATCCATGGATGTGACCTCCTAAATTTGAAATTATATTTTCTTCATAAAGCTAAGTAGCTGAAAACAATTCTCACCTTATCTTTAAACATTATGTATGCAAGATTGAAAACCCTAATTTCCAATGTTTTTATGAACTAAAAATGACCGCTAGCCTGCCGCCTGCCTAAGTCAACCTCTCTTTCTGTGTCCGTTTTCTAACCAGTCGCTCAGCCAAGCATATTTCCAGCTTGAATGTGCGAGGCATTAATCGTCTATCACTAACTAGCTGACCTCGGGGGGAACAGAACTTCTGTTGGACTCTACGAAAACAGAAATAAGCATGAACTTTAAATTTAAAGCCATAAAACGGCCAGACTCACCGTCAGCTCTCAGGCCATACATTATGACATTGGTTGGCGTAAAAGCTGCTGTCAGGAGTTGGCAGACGCGGTCAGGACAGTGAAGACAAGGCCATTTCGTTGCTAACATCAACACGATTAAGGCACAGCCAGCGTGATTATGTCAGAACAAAACTTGAGCTTGCTAGTTGCCCATCTAGGCGTGGGAGAAACACATGTCTGGCCAGACTTCCCCCTGTACGCGGAACGCTGTAAAAGCATTAACTGCTCCAATGCTGACGGCTCACTCTTAAGGGCGTCGACAGTGTTGTATCACCGTCAAGTCGCGTCTTGCTTCGCATAGTTTAATGCCTGCAGGTGAATAAACATACTTTAGCCATACTAAATTCTACCCAGAAACCTCTACACACAATAAACTTGGGCACACTGAGCTGCACACGCTATCCACGTTCAAAGTTTTTGTATAGTAACTACCACATTTACTCTTACACGCTTACTACACTGACTAACCAATAAAGCTTTCCACTTTTACGAACTCAAGAGTCTCCGGTATGCAAAGTCTCCTCCGAAAGCAAGAATTATTTTACTGCGATAACATACTGGCAGAAAATCTACCGTAAATGGTGCTAAACAATGCACGCTTCTCTCCTTAAAAAAACCTCTCAAGTCTGTCTTGTGAAACTTGAATACCTTACTTAAAAGAACATGCTTGGTACAAATTTATTGAAAGACGTCAGACTGGATTATTGCTGCATATTTATGATCAATCCGCCAGCAAGCTAGATGTAGCGCACAGCCATAGTATTACAAATTCGATTCCGAAATTGACATTCAAAAGAAGGATATACACTGAGAAATTGGGAGGTCCTTGGCATACCAATGATTCTATGCTGCACTTAAATAAATGCCTTGTCCGGAAAAAAACGCACCCGAAAAACCAGACACACAGTGGGCTTACACGCTCCACTGGGTCAGACTGGATGGCGTGAAAGGTGTCGGTCAACAGTGACAGACTTGGTCACCACAGAGAATACACGATACGACGTGCTGAACACACAGCCCGTACGGTTATGCTAGAATAAAGCTTGAACTGGTTATTTTTTCCGCCTAAGGGTGGGAGAAAAACGTATCTGACAAGAAATCCATCTCTACATGGAACCCAAAAAAAGCAAATACTGCTCCTACGCTGACAATTCAGTCTTGAGGCTGGTAACAGT
The DNA here is from genome assembly GCA_017591395.1 of Schistocephalus solidus. Taxonomy (NCBI): domain Eukaryota; kingdom Metazoa; phylum Platyhelminthes; class Cestoda; order Diphyllobothriidea; family Diphyllobothriidae; genus Schistocephalus; species Schistocephalus solidus. The sequence continues at coordinate 134,447 of WEDG01001480.1, forward strand.
GCTCTTAAACCGTCAAGTTGTGTCTGGCAACACATGTCATGATTCCCAACAGAAACCTGAGCATGGCTAAACCACACATTAACTACACTAAGCTCCACATACCCTTCATTACGACCGTCCACCGTATGCTCCAAAAAGTGTGATGCATGAACGGTGATTTGTGCGCAAATATGTTTTAAGTGATAGTAGACTTGCACAGCATCTACCACACTCTCTCTCTTCCATTACCCGCTTGTGCCCGATGTCAAGACAAAGGCAAGAGTACCGGAGCCTGGGACGGGTGCAGATGAAGCATTTCCCACGGAGTGGGAGAGCAAGCTGCAGCATGAGTCTGCACCTACGCGTGCCCATTTTGGCCACGCGTACCCCCAAGTTCGGCCTTCGTTATGGGATTTCATCCCAGAAATAGTAACTCCTGCCACACTCTGATTTGGCCTCCGTGTTAGGCCAGTGCATCTAATCCCGCGCGGCACGTTTAGGGTAAACATGCTTCACACACACTTTTACTAACCTCAACCGCTTTTCAGTCTGAAAATCTAGCCCAACTGAAAAATAGCGACAATTCAAAATTGCCGACAAAGACAAGGGATACTGGAAGAGTTATTCTAGTCGCATTAGCCGTCATCAACCAGTTATACCCAACACCAGTTTGTGACCCGACCTAGACTCAAACCCGCGACGTGTTGAGTAAGTCTGGCTGATAATGGCTACTGAGTCGGAAATGACCATTTCATTCTCTATTGACTTTGCTGGCAATGTGCATCTGCCAACGATACAAGCCCCTGTGCGACTGCTGGTTTGGCTCGATAGTGCGCCCAAAGGCAGAATGGGAGGGGTGAGCTCCATCAGCGATTTTTGAGCATTGATCAAGGAATAATTAGCGGCTCATGCTGTTCCGTATTATGATTGGCTAAGTTCATGAATGTTCATAAAATCAGATAGAACGGTGTGTGACAGGTTATAAGAAATTAACGCAGGTGGGGTATGCTTGAGTCAGGGAGGAGCTAAAACTGCTTTCACGAGAGTTATAACACTGAGCTTTGAACTACATGCATAAACCCTTACACATAATCCGCATATCCTGGTCACTGGATCGAAAGTTATATGCAGTTCCAGGAACGTTCCAGGGGTTTGATGGTTGCCATACCTCTACCGAGGTCACATTTTCACAACCTGCAGCAGTAAGCTTTTAAAAATCTGTGTTCGAGGGGATCCTGGTCAAGAGGCAGTGATTGAAGCGTTGAGAAAAACTGTTAAAGACAACCACACACGCACCGGAAATTTTTTAATTGACAGCCCAATGAAAGATACATGTTTACGCGCAACTTCCATGCTCCTCATAGTTCAAGCCCATTTATGGTTTCATGTGCAAACTGTAGTGGTATCCGTATTAATGTCGCCAAAACTTAAGTATGCACTTCAAAGCCTGCAAATTCGTGGATCCGATGCGTAAATTACTCAACAGCTTAGATGTTTTGTTATTATTCCACCACGACAGATAGGCAGTTACGAACGAAAATGTCAACGAGATACCACAGAACAAGGTGAGCGCAGGGTTGTGGCTTGTACTGGAGTAAGTTTAGAGTAATGGAATACTTGCGCAGCACCGGCCGCAGTCGCTCCTTCGCCACCTATCTGGTCGTGCTGGCACGTTTGAGTCTGGACGTTCAAATGATAGTTAAAGCTCAGGAGGCTGATCAAGTTATACAGTCTGACTTCACGTTCCAAATTTGACTGGGTCCGTTCTCAAGGGACATGTTCGTTCCCATGTGAGTATTGCGTGCTGCCTTTTCGTCCGCAGCGGACCAAACGTCGTCTTCAGTTGACAGCCTTCCAAACTACGACTCTGAATGTGAATGCTAAGTTCATGATGTACAGCTTATTTCGAGTAAATAATGTTTGCTTAGTGACGTAGAGATAAAGTCTAGAGCGTCGACCACACTCTGGGAGCCAGTCAGTCATCTAATGGAATGATTTGGCGCAAGTGATTGCCGTGGCGTGAGACTTCCTCTAGGTGCGCCCACATACACTCACACAATATAAGACAGAATTAATGGCATGCAAAGTTTGATTTCACCTACTTTATCGTAAACAAGCTCTTCTGTTGTTCCATCACAACTGACAATCAACATCACCTTTTCAAAGAATGCCCTTGCTTTATTGATGGTCTTTTCCGTTTAGACGCTAAAGTTGGCATTTTTAAGCAGTTCTTGATCGAGCTGATTTAGTGAATGTCTGCTTCTCCGCTTTGACATCGATCCAAGACTGCGTAACTGGCTAGCGCTGCCAAATATTTGAAAAACCAGTCCTCGGACCTCTGCCAGCATATTTGGAAAAAGGTTCAAGGTTTCCAATCAGACAGTCCTAGACCACCTGATAATGCAGTCTCCAATGGCAGCAATTAGATACTAATGCACCAAGAATAGAAAAATGTCTTTTTAAGGTAGACGTTGCCTGTGAATATTAATAATTAATAACAGGGCACTTCGACAATTTAAAAAAAAATAATTTTTCCCAAGTTATGCAAAAGCTGATTAAATGCTTGATTCAAGGAATATGGTATCACCCAAGCAACTAAATGCGTCTAGCAGTCATTCGGTGGATTTGAGAGTTTTTGCTTAGAAGGTCCTGCTTGGGCAGTCAGATAAGTGTATCAGAATTGGTGAATTCCAAACGGCACAGGGGGTTCGATGGGGAACTTGACACCAGCGTGATTAAACTCACAGCTCCCACCAATGGGCGCCTTGAAGTTCAGTTGGCAAAAGCGTTGGCTGTACTAAAGTCTTCCCCTTGTTGTCGAGGGCTCTAAACTTACCGAAACCACCTAGGTTTCTATAATTCTTTGTGCATTCTAGTTGCCAGATGCTTGCTCAGATAAAAGCAGTAAGATTACACATATAAATATCTGTGAAACTTTTTCCGCCAGGAGATTTGCCGGAGCTGACTCGAAGGAGGACACCCACTGATGCGGCTGCCTTTCCGATTAATGAACTAGTCGAAAGCAATCTTCACACCATGACCTCCACGAAAATGCCAGCAGAAGCGAACGATCATGCATATTCACAGAGCATGTGTAAGGTCATCGGTGATAAACAATTTTTTATGCCCCCTCAAGGTCAATACCAGAATAAGTACATTTATTCATAAATTGTTTTCGCAACATGGACTGCCACGTACAGCCAGGCACCACGGGCACGTGAGAAATGGATAAATCTCTCATTTAAGAGGATAAAGTTATGGTCATCGAGGTGCTTTGAGGACGGTCAGTTGTAGTTCAGATAATCTCCGCGCCAATTAGGAAAAAATAATGGCATGAACTTCAAATGCACAAACGCAGACCCGATAGTGATATCTTACCTAAACTAACTGAACTTGTTGCAAGGGTGAAACATTAAGACTACTGAATCTGTGGCTGCCTTTTCGAACTGGTGGTAGCAGAAAAGCCCCGCTTGAGAAGAAGTAGATACAATCGCTGGGAAAAGAGCTTGTCCCAGCGATTGCACGTACTTCTTCTCAATTTCTTCCTGGGACTCGCATTTTCGCATCGCATTTTCGCATCGAAAAAGGCCCAACTTGCCAGTTGACTGCCAGGGGCACGAGTGACTCCGACTTTGTACAGTGACACCGACCGATTGTTTTTGGTCTTCCATGTTTGACGACAGTCAAATGTACGTTTTTTAAACGGAAGCGCACGCTGAAGTACACACCTTCATCTACTAGTTGTCGGATTCATGGGATTATTTTAAGCACTGCCTTTTGAAAATGTAGTACTGCTACAGCCGCAGTATACAATGTCTTGTTATCCTGCTGTGAGGAATGTCTTGTCGGTCAAATATATCACCCCGAAATATCAACAGATTCCGTGATTCATCACGTTCGTTAATGTGTTGCTCGTAAGTATAAAATAAAAATTTGTTTTCCTGTCCTCTCAGGAGGGCCAGAATGGACTTCCTAACAGCCAGATATAAAACCAGGCAAAATATGTAATTAAGTAAAAACATTAGGGCAGAAGCATACAACCAGACAAAAACCTACCAAAAATAAACAAGGAGGGTGGGCAAGAGCTCATTAGCCTATTAGATAACAGAAAACTTCGTAGGTTAGCAATGCCGACCAAGAAAAGGGAGATTGGAATGAGCATTGCTGGCTAGTTAGACATCATGAGTCAGTCGTGCCCAACCCCAGGTTGTGCTACAGCCAAGGCTCAAACCTGAACTACAGATTTAGCCTCGGGTAGAGCAATACCTGGGGTTGGTTATGATTAGCTGATGAGGTCTAATGAACCAGAAATGGCAATTCCGGTCATCCATGCGTTTTTCGGCATTGCTGATTTGCTTTTAATAAGAAAGCTCCTATGCGGCTGCTGGTGGGGGCTAAAGAGTGAGCCCGAGGGCTGAATGGGACGAGTAAGCTCTCTTGGCGTTCAACGAGCATTCATTAAAGAAGAGTTAATGTCACACCCTCTTTTGAAGGTGGACAGCTTGCAGCTAACTCGAAAGGACTCAGTTGACAGGTACCGTTCTGTGTATTTGTCATGCCAAAAGGTCTGATTAACATTCTCGAGAACCCCACAGAACCAAAGCAATCCGTGAATTTACTGCCTCAGATTTGTAGCTGCATACCGGAGTGAACAGTTAGAGTAGATGTGTTATCTCGTTAAATATTAACCGAAATTTCAAAAGGTATTTACAGTTTGAGAAGATTGCTTTCGTGAAATTTTAAAATTTATTATCTTGCGATGTATCATGAAGACACATAAGGTCATGACAAATTTCCCTTTAGCTATCAGCATAAGTTTTACACTGTAATGAATGACTTCTAATGCAAAAGGAATCGTTCAAATTGATTTTCAATGCCCTAGGAACTGCAAATATATGTATTAGTAAAAGACTATGAAAAAAGTCCTTATTTTCCTTATTTGGCAGTTAATTTTGTCTTCTTCAGAATTTTTAATTTAAAAGGGTATCGCTTGGTTTTGAAAAAGGTTTTGGATTACCAAATAGTTTGGAACTCACCGCACTTTAAACCGGTTTTCAGGGTTTCCGGCCTACGTGCTGTTTATATTAGTTCAAGTAAAGCATATATTTGACTACACTATAGGGTAGACGTCATAAAGCGGTCATACAATTTTGCAATTTATGTTGACCACACTACATGCATTATATAAATTATTCAGAAGTTTCCAGTTATCAGGCCTTATAAGTGAACATTTGCCCATCTTAAAAAACCATAAGTGGAAGCGTTTTATAAATTGTAAACACATCCTTTCTTTAAGTGTACACTCTGAAGAAGACTTATTTTTTTTCAACTAGCTACAACCAGAAATATTCAAACTGGAGTTATTAATGAAATATATTTGAATTGTCAGGTGCCTGTAAAATCACTTTTTTTATAATTTCATATTAATTATTTAACAATTTGTACAGGTGGTCAGAAAGAAACTCACTTAAAAGCGGACACTCTGATACACCTTTTAAATCTAAGGACGTTGCTGCAGGATAATTATTACTAGAACTCAACTTATGTCATCTTCTATCGAATACCCACTAAGGAATTTGTGGGTTTTTATGAGATTGCACATCTTCTGTACATGTGTAGGCCATTAAGGTTTAAAAATTAATTGAGGAGTGTTGACAGCTGCATACTCGTTAACGTTGATGAAAGCAGCAGCAAGGGAGGATAAAATGATGTATCAGTAGCTTCAATGACGAAAATCTGTGTCTGCAATCTCATCAAGTAAGCCGAAAAAGAATTAATTTGCGGAACTGTCATGATCCCAATATATTACTTGGTGTAAATCAAGCAATGTCTGACCATTACGTGCTAATTCTCAAAAATTTGCTTTTACAGTTCACACGTGAGCGCGCACAAAGCAAACGGGAGCTTTAGTTTTTTTCCGTGACAGTCAACTGCTAAAGGCTGAATGCCAAAAAAGCAGTAGGCAGTCTTCTTTCGCGTCATTGGAAGCCAAATCGGCTACAAACCAGCGCATCTTAGGTAGAGAAAGGTACGTGGTTGAGTAGAAAATCCATGAAGCTACGCAAAAACATTGAAATCCTCTGCCAGAATACAACTCGGCATGCAGCCGCATAGATATAATACGCAAATCATAATATATTACTTGTAATGACAAGAACATTGGTTAAAAGAAGGAAAACGTTTCAAGCCAAAGTCAAATACAATTTTCAGCAAAACATTTATTCTATACCTTTGCATAGGTTATTTGAATTGACACAGCTTTCTAAATTTCGAAGTTGACCTAATCTTTCGTTTGCGAGACAAGTTATATTCTATCAACTGTCAAAAACCACATTATCGGCTGCATAACTTATATAAATTATTAAAAACCTGGAAATAGGAAGTTGTCGAAGCCCTCCTGCGTTAAAATGATGCTACTGAACTTGTGCCTGCAAATTAGGGTGCAATATCCTCCAAAATGATGTGAAAATCGGTCGACCGATCGGTTCTCAAAAATGAGAATTCGATATCCATCTCCAACAATAATTTCAAAAACAAAGTTTGATTCAGCTGAATTCCTTTTTTGCTCATTTTGAAGATACTGACAGTTAAGGTTGACTACAAGAAAGATAATTTAATTGCACGCAAAAGTGACTTGCTCTTGAGCTTTTTGTGCTTGTCTAAAAATCAAAATAATTTCCAATGGAACAATTTCTGGACCGTGGCGGTTGACTCTCTCTTCTCTCTCTCTCTCTCTTCTCTGGGAGTGTTGGTTGCAGAAAGTCTACATGCGCTGAACTAATTAATTGTAAAGCGCGCCATCTAGCGCGCCGTCTTTTCTCTCTCCCGCCTCCTTTCGAAGAGAGGAAAAAATAGTGGGCTTGTGCGCAGTGGCTTACAAACTAAGGAGTCAGGTACGCATGTCACCAAAGACCTGGCCCTTGCAGCATGTACCAGACATTTACAGGGGTTGGATGGAATGACGCACGCACGAGACTGCCACAGTGAGAAGCGAACCATTCAAACAGACTGCCTCGTCGTCTCTATCTCTCGCTAAAGAGAAGGACCGAGTTATGTCGTCAATTGGCACCCTTCATAAACACAACAGTTAGAGAGTCAGATTACTTTTATTAGGGAGGGCGCTAATTTATTGTGAAAAAGAGATTGTCTTTGAAAACATCAGTCATTATTGCCTCTCCTATGGCCGAACCCGTAAAGTAACTACTTCTGCAAACCTATTATGTAAGGCATGTACATTTTCGTACCAAAACTGCCTCGCTCTTGAAATGTTGACCGAAATTCCAAAATTTGATTTTGATTCAAAGAAATTACTTTAGTTGCGTTGGAAGGGTAATTATCGTGCAACCTAATTTTAAGTCATTTCAGGCACGTCTAAATGCGAGATTTTTATCAAGTTTACTTTCAGCCTCTCACAGAAAAATTATGGCAAAAAACCACCAGTTAAATAAATATCATTGCCCTTATGAATTCAAATATATTCTACAGAAATATTATATGAAAACGGTCCTTTTATGTTCTTAATTCTTAGCAACTTACGACTCTTATACACTTTGAACTTAAAAATAATAAAAGTTTTAATCTTAATATATATAAAACCTGCATTCAGGGTCTGCAAAATCCATGCAGAAGCGTTTACAAAAAATATTAAACATGATGCGTATCTTATAGGAAACAAGTAAAAAGGGTTAAAGCGAATTATAAAAGAACATTTTTTATGTCTTCAATAATGTCCTAATTATAAGGATTTTTAATCAGAATGTACCCTACGTTCAAGTTAACATTTGAGAGAAAACGTAATGTTTCTTACAAACGAGCACAAAAAGAATATTTTCGTGCACGTTTTCCATTAAATATACTTGAACTCATAAGGGCACGAGACATTTTTGAATAATGACCTACACAATTATATGTTTTTACAAAATATGGTACATTTATGTGACCAAAAAATATACTTGGTAATATTATATAAAGTCCAAAGATTAATTTTTAGGCCTGAAACTTGTCGTTTTGCTAGCTGCGCCTAGAGAAAGGCAAAATATATACCTGGTTATGGCTGATAATGCAGACACAAAATACCAAGCTGTAACCGAATTAACTACTATTTAGGAATGAAGTGTTTTTAAAAGACACCTGAAAAATAGGAAATCAGCCTGTTCTGTCCCCGAGCACATTGATGCCGAGCTAATTAAATGTAAAAATTTGCTTTCCTCATGAAATACCAACCGAATGTCTGAAGTGCGATTTTGATTCCGAAAATCAAGTTTTGATATTCAGTATCTTTCAGTTTTATCCCAAGGGGCTTGAGTTTACGCTAGCTTTTAAATGGGCATCCTTTCGGTGACCTGCAGGAAAAGGACTCTGTAGAAAGCAAATGTTTGCGCGGCATTCATTGCTCTCATTATTTACGATCTCCTTCAAAATTTAAATATATTTTACATTCTTCAAATTCTAAGGCCTCATACCTGCCCATTCATCCATTTAAGATATAAATTATAAAAAAATATTGCATCTACTATTGAGAACTGTATAAATTCTTCATCACATCTGAGAAATAGGTTTTATATAACTTCGAAGAAAGGTATACATAAAGGGGTCTTCGGAAATCCTAACTCTATGAGTAACAAAATTTCGCGTTAAAAATTCTTCTGGGAGCTTAAAATGCTGTTAAAACCGAAAAATACATTTTTCCAATTATTTAAATCGTCAAAGACATAATTTGTTACCAAATGATTACAAGAAAGCATATTATATGATTTTCGTTTATATTATGTATTTGACATTATAGCGGCTTCGATAATTAAGGGGTAAAATTAATGCCATTAAAGCAGTTCTTTTTGGAGAACGTTGTTCTGCAGGTGGCTAGAAGGAAACTCATCCAAAAGCCGGAATCGTAGCATAGCTGAAACATTGTGTGATCTCGCTTTGCGATAATAAATATAGCAACCATACTTTACTAGTAAATGAGTAATCAAATACGCATGTCCTCAAAATCTGGACACAGGTAAAGTAATATCCCACCTAGGTTATAAAGACGGTCTGGTGGCTAATTCCAGCTGGCACAAACATTGCAGATACCTTACCCCAACATTAGCCGTAAGATAAACATCATATAGTGTCCCAATTTTAACCCTAACCATAGATAACCTTTGCCCTTGCAGTTGGCAAAACATGTACCATACTTTGAACAATATGCCCACGACATAGACAAGAAAACCAGGACTGTAACTTATTAATTTCCATCTTTAAACAAACGTAAAATTTGAAATAAAGGATTTTTTGCACCGAAAAATCCACTTTTTATTCATTCAGCATCCGATGAGGTCAAGTGTTCGGGATCATGATTTTTTAAATGATTGATTATTAAATGACGAACAACAGTTTGTTTTTCCTTAGTGAAGCTACACGTTTCCTATTAATAGTCCCTACTAAATGCCTTCAGTGGTTGAGAAAACTCTAATCTCAGCAGAAAATGGTTGACTGGCGCAGACTTATGCCTGGAAGCTAAAACAGAGGGTGATATGGACTTTAGGGATTCCATTTCCAGTGCATCCCACGCAATTCTCACTACAAAAATCTGTCGCTGCTTGAATGTAGATCGAGAGGCTGTCAGCTGGTGCGTTAACGTGGTCGTCCACTCAAGGTTGAAAGTCAGAAAGCTATGGTTAAGGTTATAATTGTGGCTGCTGGGACACGTCCACTTAAACACAAACCTTAACCGATCAATTCTCATTTTTGTCAATTTCTGGCCCATCATGCACAGACCAATTCGTGTGTGAACCCCCATAAACACCGCTCAGTTGTGTGAGGAACGAGGGAGGGTGGCAAATTTCTACGTCATTTTTACTAACACTTTAAGCTAATTCATGGCTGAATGCATCGGCCCAACACACACACTTCATGGTTGTCTCCACAATGGAAGTTTTTTGTGACATTTTAACTGACGAAAAAAAACATATGGCGGCCAACTACGCACACAAACAAGTAAGGATCTTGTCGGGAAATACAACAGTGCATTCTGTATTATGTATTCATAAAACAGTATATTTTGTCGTTTGTATCACGAATTATATTTGGTAAGAGTCGTCAAGTGAATTCTATTTAATATGTTTTAAAAGAAAACAGGGCCAAAAATATTTCTTGATGCACTGGAAGCCTAATTTTATGTGGATTAATTATATGGGCATGAAGTGATTGGCAGGTTAATCGTTTTCATGTCTGCTTCACCCACTTTCCCCATATATAGCACAATGACCTGCTGACATTTTCTTTGCTTCATTATTTCGTGATTATATCTTATGTCTTTCACTTCTTACGTGAATGTATTTTTAACCTTGATTAATGCACCCCCAATAAAATCTATTTCAGAATTTCCGTTTATCTGCTAAAATATTCATTTCCAATTTAGCAGTTCGTTAAGCCTGTATCCGAAAAGTCCCATTTTCTAATACTATCCAATTATTGAAAGGTCAGTGGTCTGCATTCGTTGTAAATGGTCCTCTCCACAAATTGCATAATATATCATAAAGCATTTTATCATCGTCAGCCTGGAAAATCTATTTGGGAACTCAGATATCCTCACCTACAATATTTGCATTTTGAGCGCTTAACCTTCAATCACCAATGCGAAGTCTTGTACATTGCATTTGATGAACACCCTATTTGTCAAGCAAGTTAAATTTTGCAAAATGAAATTATTGAACGCTATGCGACTGTCTACAATGGACTTTGCTTGTGCGCCGTACCATAAGCCGTTCGGTTAGCACACTTACTGTGCTCGGTCCTTAAAAGAGTACAAGTTCGGGCATATTTTCTAGACTTAAATAAGAACACCCGAGTATGAGCTGTGGTCGAAGTTTTTAAAATAATTTTTACTGTGCTCCTTTCGTGCGTCCATGTTCCAGTTTATAGTACTCAAATGGCATATGATAGGAAATGTCTACTGGACATTTAGCTTCCAATAAAGGCTTAAATAGCCATAATAATTTGCGTTTTTCTCTCTGCAATCCACTTGTGCGCTACATCTTTGATGTAGAGAAGGTGTAACGCCACGCAGACAACTTCTTGAGAAAACTGATAATTTATATGACAGTATTATGGTAATAAAGAGATGATTCAGGAGGAGAAACGTCGTGAATTATTGCCATCTTTGAGAAATATTTTTGCAAAAACTCCATCCAACAAGTGTTTCACTCAAAGACATATGTTTTCAGCAACCTTAAATTAGACTTAATAACCTGGAGCTATTGCGAAATCGAGGAAGTAGAAACATACTGACACTATCAAGCCGGTGACGTAGTAAAAACAACAGATTACCGTTCACAACGTGTCATTCCGCCTGATGCCATAAATAGTAAGAGAATAAGATAAGCCGATTAAATGTAAAGTAGTAGTTACTTCTGCCTTTTCTTACACGGTTGAAAGGTAAGTTTTTAAAAAACGTTTCTATATTATTTACATAAACCACAAAACTTTGCACAAGACCATTAATGTTGACCTACTATCAGTGAACTACAACTGAAATTCCTAAGCACAACGAAAACATCCAAATACTGGATTTTTGTTGAAAATTCTATCATTAACACTTAAGCTTTTTTTCAATAAACCTGTTTGCCTAAACAATAAATGTTTTCTTATCGTCTGTGATGTATATTATATCAGAGAAAATTGTTTTTAATATGTTTGAAGATGGTTTGTGTTTCGATCATTTGAAAAAAATATTTTAAATCTGTCAAAACACCGTATAATAATGTGATCCAGGTAATCAGTCAGCTTATTGTAGTGGGAATCTTAAATTCCATAGGTTGCAGTAGGTTGGGCGGGTAATGTGGGATCTACATCAAGATTGGCGGCACGACCAGTGTCGACTCTGTTCACGCCCTTCACCTGCGCCCTACATGCCTCTGGTTTTCTTAGTTCTGTCTTGACAACGGGCCCAGACGGGTGAGAAGAAAGCGAGTGTGGTAGCTGCAGCGCAAGTCTAATAGCACTCAAAACTAACCCACAGCAAGTTACCATCCCTGCACCACTATGCTGTAGAGCATATGGTGGGCAACGTCAAAACCGATGGGCAATAATTCACTCAGTTGACTGTTACATTGCTTATCAGCCCTGTCCTTTTCATACACATTAACATTTCATGTTTTTGTAGCGTTTGATTGGATATTTTTTGGCTAAAGTGCAAGCGGTTATTCCATCGATCGCAAGAATGCAATTTAATGTGTTTTCTGCCTTTATATGTATGTAGGTGGATAAGAAATACACACTCTTACTCTTATCTTCACTTATGGAACGTGTACAAGGACTTTCATCATCTGTGTTTTTCCGTTCAACGGTCGGTACGCTCCTGACATGGCCAAAACGTGACGCGCAAAAATATTAAAACGTACTGATAAACACGCAAAATGCAGGTTCTAAATCAATCATTTCGATTCGACTGCACTTAAGGCAAAATGTTAATAAACAATATATCCCAAATTTTCGTATAATGGGATTACGGAGAAGTCCCAGTACGTAGATATTAGGAAGATATATGTTTAGTTATATGACAGACGGTCAGCTATATGACCGACTTGCCCTTTTACTGTCTTTGCATAAAATCTCTCATGCATCTATATTGAAGTAGTTTTTATGCTTTTTCTGGCAGATTCATCATAAAAACAACATAGGTGTATTCTCTTGACCTTACTTGACCTGCGTGGGCATCTGAAGCTATTTTTAGTTAAGTGTAAACCCTGGTATTGTAAAGGAACTGTTACAACTGCGTACTTTACATGAATGCAAAAAATATTTTTTACGCACTTAAGCTTTCAGAGTGATTGAAGACATACATCATTGCATTTAAGTTGAGAATGGTTCATGGTCAATATATAATTGAGGCATTTCAGCCAACGGTCACAATAAATGTGCATGAGGGCAACATTTCTAGTGCAAAATTTTCCGATATAAATGCAGACTTGAATATTTTTGCATTTACAGACAGCGCATAGATTCAAGAAATTCAACTAAGTTAAAAAGAAAGCTGTAATAGTAAGCGTAGACAACCGAGATCAAAAGTGGAAACAAAAAATATCCTATAAACGCAAAATAACCTTTTTGAAAAAATATCCTATAAACGCAAAATAACCTTTTTCATTAAACTTTAAAACAAATTAGAATGTTTTTTTCAGAATTCCCTACTGGTAAGCTAAATAGAAAACCGTTCAGGTAGTCTGAAAATTCACCTTGTATAACAAAATGTATTATACATAAAAAATAGTTGCCAATATACGAAAACTGACTGCAATTGTTTCCTGTTGTGCGAAAATAATTAATAGTTTATCCTTTGGAGGTATGCATTTCTTAAGGATAAAACACAAATTCTCGATCACACTAACATGCCAGATTATCCCTGAACATTAAAATTTCAAGTTTAACTGCGATAACGGAGAGTAGTATTTGTATAACTAGGATCGGCGGATAGGACAAACATACTTGTATCAAAGTTAATTTCTTTTAAGCTTATTGTTAGATGAAAGCACATTTATGCAAACCAAATTATTTCACCTATCTTGATGACAATTCCGGCCAGGAAAAAGCGGTTTTTTCTACTGATATGAACTTCATACAAACTGCATAACCTAAATAGTACTTTGTTACTTGCCAAATGGTAAATGATTTCTAACCTTTCAGTAGTTCAACCAAAAAAGAGTCGATTTTGCCGTCGACCGACGGATAGGTAAGTAACGCTCATATTAAAACAACGCAGCTCAAATGTGACAGTACCAAGTTTGTTCCTGTTTTTAAACTGTTCTTACCTTTTCTGCACCAGATCAAAGACTGTCTCATCAAAACGCTGTCATCACGAGGACATAAGGCCTGGCGTTGTTGGTGCAGGTAGATGCAGAACATATAATTGCATAAACAATAATGAACATATTAATCTAATTGGTAAATGCCATATTGTACATTGCCGGTATTCTGGAAGACTCTTTCCAGAGAGTATACACTAAAGGACCGTTTCAAAAATAATTCTAATTGTGCTGTGTTCTTTGCTTGTTTATTACATGGAACAGTATGCTGTCATTTAAAGGTTTGTGTTTATTATCTGCACCGATTTCGCGCTTTTGGATTTTGCCCCTTCTCTACAAACCAAGTATTTCTTATCCAAAAATATTAGTTTTTAAAACCAGAATACGCTCTTAATATAAAACCGGTCGCATCCTTGCTTCTGTAAAACTTTGGGAGACGTCTTATAGGCTGCATTCGTGTTACGTGCCTTTTCTTGTTACATCAGTGAGATAACATGAGTTGGAGCAGGCTAAGGCCTACATGAAACCAGTCCTGTACACAGTTTATATGTATCTTTATTCACAGGCAGGGCACTCATGTGTTATCATAAGCGTTTTTGAAGTAATTAATTTTGGATCTGCGAGTTACAGTTAAACGTTATAACAACAGTTGTTGTTATAATACTCCCGAGACTTTCGCAGCGAAAACAAAAACCCATAATCACATCGCAAATGTTTATACAGATTTTCGTAGTTTCATCTGCGATTGTCGAATAAGTGGGTAATAATATGTTCAACTAGGAAAATGCCTAACCAACGGTTTCCAATATCATGCACCGACAATGGTTCTATTTTGGCGCTTGGAGGTCATATCAATCTTTTCAAACAACGGTATGGACAAACTGAGTAAGAAACAACATCTGAGAGTTTATCAGGCACTTTGACAGAAAAGATATCGTTTCACCAGATCACGTCGTGCTAATCGAATTGCAGAAAGTGAATTTTATTAGTGACATGAAAGGCATAATTCGTAGACCCATAGAAAGAATTCTTTGCAAACGTTACATAAAAAATGGACAGGAAAAGGACAGGGAAATAATAAAAACACCATTCGGGCCATTTGCCCACGGGTTCAGGATTAAGCAAAAGTCAGCATTCCATTATAGGTTGTTAACAATAAGGTGAAGATCACTCACGGCTGAATTGTATTGTTTCTTCAAGAAAATAAAGTGCGAGAGTAAGGCGTGATTTAAATTTTTTTTTGATTCATTTCGCAAACTTGGCTGTGCCGGAACGAGACACAACTGCACTGTAACTTTCGGAATTTCGATTGTCAATGATAACTAAAGAAGTTATAATTTAATAGTTCGGTTTCCGTTTCTTTTCATGGAAACTCTTAGAGAGCCCATGAAAATACAGCAAAGCAAAATTGGCAGCGGAATCAAAATATCAGTTGTTGTGTCACCTTGATAGCAAGTCGGTGTTATATTGCCCTTCACTGCATGAAAGTCTCCATCTCCACTCACCCCGTCTCTCCCAGTGATAGAACCAAACATTCTTGCCCGACCAGTGCACCAGTTCACGCAAGAAAATGTGTCGTGCGCAATCCAGCCACCATGCCGTGTGTTACAACGAGTGGCATTTACGTCATGGCTAACAGTGCCTGTCTAAAAATGTAATTGCCAGCAAAAGCTTATAATTGAAAAGGCTAAAATAATGTCCACAGGAATTCAATCAGTATGTGTCTGCTTTTTCAAGAAAACAAACACATGAGAAACCGCTTGCCATGCAGGTGTTACATGTTATCGTAAAGCCTGTCTGAAAGATTATCACCTATTGCACCCATTCGTGCCTACGCGTCCCAGTTCTTTACAATGCAAACGACTATAATTATAAAATCTGCCCAAATTAAGTTGTGGATACCGTTATCGTGCCCAAACCTGCTAACATACTGTATTAAAAATAATAAAAAAGTCATCCACATCTGACTCACACGCTTCCCAGCATTCGTTTTCGGAGTTTCAATTTTTGCCTAAAGACACCTTTCTGAAATTTAATTTTTCTTATGAATTAATGCTTTATAATTTACATCTAACGACAGATTTCCCTAAATGTCATTCTTGTTTATCGCAGACAGTTACAGATCAACCTGCGAGATTCATTATTTTTCAGTGGTTTGGTTACATTTGAAGCAAATTGAAGAGCATTGATTTCTTTGATGCGGAGTATAATAACCAAACGTGTGCGACGTTAGTACGTTTTAAGTGCTTTCCTGCACCAATGGGAAGTTCAACAAATGCATACCTCTCGAGCAGCGTTCACAGGTAGCGCTCGTTATCCAATTTTGAAAAGCTCAAACAACAAAGAAGGCGAGCTTGGCACACCTACGTTTCTGACTAAAATGGGTAGAGCGCTTACAAAAGTATCAGTTTCGCCAGAGTAAAAAATGTTAAAATAGTTAAACTATCAAGCAGAAAGAATTTATTGAACCCAAAACATTATGCCTTTACTCACCATATTGATCAGCTCATCAGTGTGAAATATGACAGTATAATTTGTGTTGAACATAGGTCCCGTTTCTCCTTTTTATCTGAAAATGCGAACCATGTTTGCATCTTTAAAAACCCGATAAATTTGTTCATGCCAGTACATCTCATGAAGAGGAACTTGGATTTGTTTGGCACCCTATGGAAACCTAATTTAAAAATAGTAAGAATTAAATATGAAAGGACAGCAGTATTTATTTAACCCAGCAAATTGCTCGACAGCTCACCAGGTGCATTCTGTTGCTGGATAACAAACAATAAAGCATGAAATAATGGAGAAAATTTAAATTTTTAGATAATAGTATATGCAAAACAGTAAGTTAAGTGGTATAGTGCCGTAAGGATACTTAATTTAATTATTAACTTAGAATAATATGAGAAGGACAAGTGAAGGAAAGGACGAAGCAAGGTGAAAAGTATAAAGCAAGGAGCTAGAGGTTACCGAAGATGGTTTAGACTGATATATCATTAAACTGTATACAGTGGTCAGGTGTCAACCGCCGAATATTGGACGCTATCAGGTCCAATAACGCCTGCTCAACTCGCCAGTGTCATGTTCATCCCGAGGAAAAATGCATCAAATAATCAGATGTCAATGGCTAAGCAAGGTAAAATATGTCAAAACCAGTGGGAATACGCGTTTGGTTTTTCTAAAGGCAAGCAAATAGAGAGAAAAGGGAGGGTAATCTACCAATGAACAAAATAAATGTTTTGTTGCCGCAACATGACATGGCAAGATGCCGGTTCGAGGGTTTAGAGCTTTACATGGGACAGAAAACTTTGAGAGCTGGAACAGGCGCCTTCTATAAGTGCACGGTTGGATTAGTCAGCCGCATAACCACCACCTACGCCTGTCCCAAGTACCCGGTGGAAACATACCCGTGGAGTAACTGGTCATTCCAGGATGTAAAGATATTGCCAATCGATTGAAAACAGTTGAAATCGAGAAATATTTACAGTATTTCAAGGCTGATCTGAAGGAACGAGTTGCATGTCTATTGAGAATTTCTGCTACGCAATACCCTGATAGAAATATTTTAGCTTCTTTTTAAGGTAAATGTTGGTAAATTGATACGATACATCCGAGGATATCATACTATTCCCATGGAAATTTTACTTTCTTATGCTACCAACGATTAAAACTCGTTTTATGTGTTTGTGACGTTAGTCTGCGTTCAACTGGCTCAAGTCTGTTAGCAAGCCGCTGTACAATTAAAATACTACGAGTGCCACATGTGTGATATGGATTTGAAATATAATGTATTTCCCTGTAAATATTTGCATTTAATCCCGGTCTTTCTTCACCACAACCCAGGTACAGAACTTAATTATTATTATTCTGGATTCTTCCGGGTTTGATCTCTGCTAATAAATTTAATGTTATGCTCTTGTGCAATGAATATTTTTGCACGGGGCTGAACAGTTCGAATCAACAATACACGCTTACCGCATTAAGCACGCAAAACATGCCGGTGTTGAGTATCGTATAGTCACAAATGTAAATGAAATCACTGAAATGGAGTGCAGCGATTATGTCCAGGTTGATAAACTTACATAAATGGCCTAAAAACCATCGGATAAATATAAGAGCAAACTCCTACTACGAACATCTATCTTGGGGTGACGTCCCTTTTAAAATTACAAGCGATTGCAAGGACGAAAAGTCAGTTCACATCTGTTGATGTTCTAACTACCGGATTTCCACTTATTTTCTCTTTAAAGCACGGCATTTCGGCTTTCCTCAATTTCCGTGAAATGAAGGAAGTTAAAACCCTGTCGTACAAAGTTCACAAACCCGGTCAAGACTATAATCCCTGATCTCTGAAAGTCCTCAACCCTCTTTCCCATATTTACTCCTTCTGGATCTTCAACATTTTGAAACTCTATCATCCTTTATCTTAGTGTAAATGTATCATGAGCAATATGCTAAGAGGTAAGCTTATTTAAATTTACTTATTAAATACTAACGTAGGGGAACTTATAAGAGAAATGCAGAAACTTAATTTCTATGTGCGGTTCTTTGCAGCAGAACATATGTCAACGTTCTTACCGGAC
The DNA here is from genome assembly GCA_017591395.1 of Schistocephalus solidus. Lineage (NCBI taxonomy): Eukaryota > Metazoa > Platyhelminthes > Cestoda > Diphyllobothriidea > Diphyllobothriidae > Schistocephalus > Schistocephalus solidus. The sequence continues at coordinate 152,793 of WEDG01001480.1, forward strand.
ACCAAGGTATGGTGTGAGATCACATATCAAACACTTAGAGAAAAAAAAACATTATAAGCATCAACGGGTTTAAATTCCAGACTGTTGGCAGGAATACCACTCTCTTGCAAATTTCGGAAGAAAGTGCTTCTTAAAGCGTATAAATTGAGGCTATGATCGTAAGCAAAAGCTGCATCATAGCCATTTTCACTAGCAATCTGTGCAATTGTCCGGAAAACCTTAGAGGAGCATTTGACATCATTTGCGGCCGAGAGTGTCCTTCGCGATGTTTCCAATCGTCCCTCCTGACATTGAGCATAGCAATTCTTATCTATCGTAACCTTCGGACGTTCTTTTCGCATAAAGTGGTATAGGTCAAATTCGTTTGGTTTTCTAAAAGTACCACATCATCACGCAAGCAAATGAGCTTGCAGAATGAAAAAAATGTTAAAAACAATGTACTGCTATGGGAGTAAACAATATTCTTCAGTAAACTTTTGATATTAGGTAAATGTCTTCACGTTTTATCCCATTATGCTTGAAAGTAACATTATCAAATGTCCTCTGTGAAGATTGAGCCTTAAAGATAAACTCCACACTTCTTGCTTGCGTTGCATTTTCATCCGTCTGTTTGATTTTAAATACCTTTTCCCTAATTCTGACCAGCTGTAGTGCCTCTTAACTATTAGTTAAAACCCTTTGCTAAAGATGCTCGTGGTAAAACTCCACATAATGATTCGCGACTCCAGATCACCGTCGTCGAAAATTAAATAGATTTGATGTTTTTTTTCTCCCAACCTAACTGAAAGCCTGTCTACATAATTGCGTTTTTTTAATTTTCTGGCCTTATGTTCAAGGATGGTACAATGAGGTGCTTTCTAATAAGTTTGCTACTACATGTCTCCGACAAAATACCATCGATTTGAAAATTTTAATTTACAAAGTTAAAGTCATGCCTCGTTGCTTGAACTCAATGTAATTCTCAACTTATCTTAATTTGTCGAATGTGGAAGCGAAGAGGGGAAAATTTGTTATTCTTAGACTAATGCACTTTTACACTCAAAATCGCGTAACGTAGTGACCTTAGCCTTTCTTAATTAACACCATGGTTATACTGCCCTGAGATCAAGAAAGGGGCGCTTCCAAAAACCTCGTCTCCACCTGAGATGAATGTAATAAAAATCGAAAACATCCAGCCTGCTAATCAGTAAGATTTCGCGGACATTATGTTAAACAATGCATTACTCACGGAATATATATGAAGTAATTTATCCCGAAAGAAACATAAGAGAAAATACTCAAAGTTGAATGTTCAGGACAAACAGTTTAAGGGTGAATATTTGATTCGAGGTCAAATACCTTTGGTGGCATAAACGTTCAATTCTCAGTTTGACTTTAAAGAAGATCAATAGTGGTATTAATATGTTACCATAAACCGCTTGGAGGATGATAGGAACCACTGATGTACCGAAACCATCAAGGTTGAGTAATGAGACGACAGATAAATTTACAAAAACCTGTCTTGACTTTAAGCTGATGCTGTAATTGTTGTTTGAACTAGCCTGATAACGTTAGGTTTTTTATCTGAACAACTTGCGATATGTCTCTAAGTCAGTTGTTATACTCAGATGCTCATTGCCATTTCGACACCCGTATTTACGGGTCATGTTTCTTTTTTACGTAACTGCATATCTCTCTATGTTTAAACTGTGCAAGTGACAACTTCATATCCTGCCTTACAAAATAAAACGTGCCAACCTCTGCGCACTGTGAAAAAAATCAATCATTTTTATATTGGTCACTGAAGCTGAATCATATAATCAGCTTAATGCAAAATGGTAGCTCCTTTAAAGACCCATTTGGTATGCCAGTATAGAATATCTGTTTAAACATATCGTCACATAAACATGTAATATTACATGTTAGGATAATATCAGCCGAACATCCAATTTTTGCATTTTTTCCTCATTGTGATCTGTATTTCTTACGATCGATGCAATTAAATCTAAATGTGTTGATTTTTAATTCTTTCAGAGTTGATTTCTTAAATCGGAGTCAATACGTCTATTCGAAGACTTATGGGCGTGGTTAGAAGGTCGATATGAGTAAATCGGCTGATTCTATTAACCACATATGAAAACCACGTTATACTAGTTTGAATGGTAACAAGTAAACCATCGTTGATGTAACGGTTAAATGACTGATAGATTTGATGCTTCGCTCGATGTTGGAAGGTAATTGCACTTAAACCTTAAAAACAGCAAATTAATAATTGTATTACTTTCTTTTAGTTCACAATATAGCCATATGACTTTCGCAACATCATTGAGTGAGTATATTTGCCAAAACCAAGCATTCATTTTAATGCTTTATTACATTGCTGATTTCAGATGTTCAGAATAAACTAGTAATTCAACCAATCATTTTCTTATCACCTGCGTAGGATTCACATTTCTCAAAAAAAGGATGTAGAAAACATCAAAGATAATTTTGCGGATAATTATTAATGTTTACTGCTACGGAGAAAACAGGATCTTCTTTTATAGACTTTTAAAAGGTGAAAAAAGAAAGTAGCCTAAATCTTTGAGACTGCATAACACCGTGACAGTGACTTGCGAGTGGATTAGTTTTAAGTGATAGAAGACTTGCGCTGCATCAACCGCACTCTCTCCTCCTCCACATGAGCCCGGTGTCATGAAAGAGTCAAGGAGCTCGGAGATGCAAGTGGGCACAGGTGGCTGGCGCGACCGGAGCCGCCCTTGGGCGTACCACCACACCTGGCTCGGATCCCATGGAGTGGGAGTGCAATAAAGGTCATATTAGGAAGGAGCCATTGCAGCCTGACTCTCAGTCACTTCACACAAAACAAACATTGTGCTGACAAAGTGGTCTGAGTTATCCCTTAAGTTGACAACCTTCCAAGCCACGGATTTTAGTGCACCGTGATAGTTTTGACCGCGTCAGATCGTATATAGTTAGGACAATGCCCTAAGCAATCGACCTCAATCTCCCCCTGTCCCCCCACAATCAGACCACCATCCAAGCCGGTCAGTTGCTTAATGCGGTAACGGGCACAGCTGCTTGCAACCTCGTCTACGTGTACTGTGTACATGACCTGGCCACCCAAACACAAGCACCAGTATTTCTCACAACAGGGAGTTGAACGGCTTACATCTCACACGTGTGAGATAGTCAGAGATCATATTAAGAAGGAGCCATCACGGCCTGACTCTCAGACCACCGGTCAGCCACACCACACAACACACATTGAACTGACTGCGAGGTTTGAGTGTAATTGTCAGTTAGCGACCTTCCAACCAATGGCACTAATTGCTTCCGCAGCCTCTCCTCCCCCACCTATGTCTGGTGTCAAGAAAGAGTCAAGAAAACCGGAGGTGGTGGAGGGCGCAGGTGGCTGGCACGGCCAGAGCCGCACCATCCTACTAGCACTTGATCGACATTGAACATAAAATATGAATAGTTAGATCATGGACTGAGCACGTGTTCAATAAACCAGAAATGTCAAGGGTCAAGCGATGTTTATTTGATGAAAAATTAAAACTTATTGTAAGAACCTAGGACATTAAATGCCATAGAAAATTTGCAAAAACTGAGCGCAGCACACAGTCAAAATATTTAAACAGTCAATAGCTAATATATATGTCCTTTAAGCATGGACATATTTCGTTGTGATTTGCTGTAGAATTCCAGTTTCTTCGAATAACATCGTTTGATATTTTTATTAATCAACGAATCTAGACGAATATTTTGAAGGCTGCACTAAAAATTAATTAAACGGTCAGGTACATATATGAGGATCAAAATAGGAGTGGAAAATGTCTGGCATTTGATGAATATTAACATCAAAAGTACGCGGACCCCTCCAGTTTGTGCCTGCTTACCATAATTAAAAATGTAACAGTTATTTTTCTGTTAATGCGTCTGCTTGGATAACAATTTCTACGGGTTTTGCGGAATGTTTAAATGAAAAGTTTGATTTTTTGCAGGACGATAGTCAATTTTTTAAATCGTACCTCAAAAACCCCGGATAACAAAGGGAATAGTTGTGTATGGATCAACAAGCAAATTTTAGGAGCCAAAAGTCAATCCCCAACGCAAACTTGTGCAAATGGTTTTCTCAAATTATTCAATGCATACTCTCACTAACTGTGTTGACAGCAAACATCTTCATGCCCACACAAAGTTTGTAATTTAAGTCAATCAATACTGCATGCATTTCAAGCGCGTAGGTTTTCTCGTGCAGCGGACTATTTGGGCTTTCAGACACATTAATGAAAGTTTAATTTTCAATAGCAAAAGTCGAACCTCATGGATCATTGGTTGTTTGAGAATGCAACTATAACGCCACGCAAACAAAACACCTAGTCTAACAAAAACTCCCATTTTTATGGCCACATGCAAGCGGGGCGCATAGTCTGAGCTTCACGTTCTCGTTGAAAATCGTAATTTTCCACAGACTTTAATGAACACAAACAGCGAGAGGCGAGGATAACGTGTATGAGAATCAGTAAATAAATACGAACTATTTTATCAACTAATGAAAACGACCATGTTGAGGACAACGTAGTTTAACTGCGGCCCGCATGAAACCTGCTATACGAAAGGGAGATCAGGGTGACATTTTACATGAGCATATTTGAATAACTTCGAGGCTCTTTGGAAATAAATTGGAAAACTTTCGGCATAGAAATAAAAATGCCATGTTTTCTATTAAAATGAAGCAATTTACGCAAAATGCATTTAATTCTCAACTCTTGCGTTCACGCTTAAAAGTGATCCTGCTTTTAAATTCTGAAAATCCGTAAAGCTATCAGTTGACAAGCTACCATACCACTTTATAGAAGATGGTTTTTTTCTAAGAGTGTCGTGTTCGAGTTAAATTTATAACCACAAGTCATAATGTCTCGGATGATTTCTTTTGAATCTTCAATGCACACGCTTGATAACTTTGATGTATGTAAACATTTGCATGCGTGCAGCAATTCTTGCATTTCAGTTGTCTTTACTGCATGCATTAAATATGTTTTAGTGTTCTTTATGAAGTGACAACTTTATGGCTAAAATAAGCCCTACGCAACGTTCCCTTTAATTTTCTACTCATTCTCCTAATTATTTTGTTAGAAGAAAAACATGCATACGTGCTTCTCAATCCCTCACGTTTTAATTTACACACAGTTTCCTGCACTTAATCTGTTAGCAGATATTGAGAGTATTTTGAGGGGAAATTGAAAAATATGAACTAATTTTTTAAGTATTTTTATATACAAAGATAGAGTTATTAAAGTTTGACATATTTAAATGGTCTGACAAAGAGATATAATGATTAGATCTGGTTCAAAAACTGCTTGGGGACATTTAATACCCAATCTCCGCCCTCTCCGGCAAAAAAGGCATTGTCCTTTCGACATACAGTATGAATGCCATGTGAATGCACCAATTTTATTATATTCACAGCTCCTAAACATGTTAATAAAATCGACTTTGCTTGTTAATTGAGCAGCTTTCAAGCGGGCCATTATTCAAGCCCATCTGACTGGTTGCAAACGGATTCTTTTGAAACAATTTTCCATAGTTTAATACGCCAATAGCTTTTTAGCCCCAGTCGCTGAAATTTACTGCTTCAACTTCAGAGAGCAGCTGTTAATAGGTTTCAGAACTTCCGGATTTCTACAGAAAACGATTAGGTGGTCGAAATTTAAAAGAACTGATACCATCGTCTCTATTTGTTTATTTGAGACTGTATACCAAAATTCACCGATTATCTTGATCGAGCTCTGGTTGGGCCTGAAATCCTGGAGACTTTTCTCGAATGTCAATATGAATTTCCAATTTTATCGTGCAAATCCTAAAGTTTCTATTTTATCTTCCATTATTTAATTGAGTAGTTATGGCGAGTTCAGTTTTTCGTTCTCTTTACCCTAAACTACACTCAAAGCTCCTGTTTGTGCTTGTTCGTAGACATTAAAGAATGTTTGGCAGTAACAGGTCATCAGATGGAGTGTCTGGCGCCGATGATGACTTCTGCCTCTACGATAAGCTTTTACGACAAACGCTGATAATTGTGTTTATGCTCGCTTATTAAGAAATGTGTGATTTGACATTTTTAATGACCAATACGAATGTCTTGATAAACTGACAAGAGAGAAGACATTTTATTTTGCAAAGGAACTAGCACTTCACTACGTGGGGTCTTTATTGAATAAAAAGAAGTTGTGAGAGTAAATGTAGGTTAACCTGATGTATCAGCTAATAAAATTAGTTGTCAGAATTTTCAAGAATGCTCACCTGCGATATCTTATATATTTTTTCATCGGTAAATCAGATTTGATAGCAAAACATTTCGAAGAACTATCAGCCGTACAAAGCCTTCTACAGGACTTAATGTTCATTGTTTATCAAAATGCATTTTTCCCTCCATAAGATGTCTTTTTAAACTAGATTTATGAAAAAACAAACAATTCTGAAGCTATATTCAGATTACATTTGTCAGCAAATAAAAGGGAGATTGATATGGTCATAAGTGGCTTTTTAGCCAAGGGGCGATTTGTGGCTGGTAGAAATCACCGCGGCTACCAGGTGACAACTGAGCCTTCAGTCCTCGAACGGTGACGAGCTTTCTCAACTGATTATCCACAGATTATATCAGTTAATATGGCCTGACTTTCACATATCCTGATGTTCTGTACCACTTTTGATCACAATGAGAAATATTAGCATGCAATCATTGAGTTTTAAAATGGATTTAGTTTTCATGACATAAAATGGAACTTCAACAATTTGATTGCTTAATATTAGCCCATAGCTTCGTTATAGGGACCTTGACTGACATTTATTGGTTGACTAATGAATACAAATGCAGTGTTTATGCTATCCAATAACTCACATTCGAAACTATCTGTACACATTACGCTAGGTTTCTGACTAAATTAGGAATTCAGCCACTTACTTATGCTTAATATACGCTGCTGTTATTTGAAAAACCAGAATCCCTTAAATGTAGATAGTGAATGAATAGGAACGTTGGTCTGGACTTGCGAGCATTACATGAAATTTCCGTTCCAGCCGAATGATACAGCACATTATTCAGAAAAGGCATCACAAAATAAGTTGTGAGATGGTGCTCCAAGTGGGCGTTACAACAAATACAAATATAAAGAGTCAAGCTTTGGCCATTTAATGAGTATTTTAAATTTACACTGAATACCATGTCATTTCATATCATAGAGTCTTAATACTTTTGAGTCAATTACGCGGCCTTCATAAGTAAACACTGACTAGCGGTTTGCTTGTTTTATGCGTCTATCATATAGACCTGACTACCGCAATTTTCCAAAGTGACGGTTTTTTTAATGTATAAATAGCCAAAAAGCAATTTATAAAGAACAAGATTACCTATAAAAATTGTCCTTTAAGTGTGTACCTTACTTAAGTTGTCGTTTGTTGTAGAATTCCATGTTCTCCGACTACGGCAGAGTGATTTTTACGTTATTTAGTGAATTTAATCGAAACTTTTCAAGAAAGGAATAAATTGCACCTATAACGCTGCGCATTAATTCAATACACTACATGCCCAAGTATCACTACAACGTTTAAGCGATTAACTGTTCACAGTGAAAGTCAAGGTTTTTATAAATTTGGTCCATGTCAGAGTATCACATGAGGAGTGTACCGTGTCCAGGCATGGATGAATGATAGCATAAAAAAAGAGTCCAGACTGCTAATTTGAGTATCCCAACCATGGCCAGAAGTGTGGCAGTTATTTTTCGGTTTCAGGGAAACTATCGTAAGTTATGATATTTCTTACTTTTAAAAGATTGACTTTGCACGGTGAAAGTCAAGGTTTTTTACCATTTGGTCGTTTTTAATGTGCAAAAGGAAACCCCTTATACCACAAGTAGTCCGAAGTTTATCGAAAAGTGATTTTGAGTACTTAAATGTATAACTCCAAAGCAAAATATGGCAACGCATTTATTTTAAGCCTCCGATGTACACATTCAAGTACTTTGTAAATTGTAAAGACCTGCATGCGTAAAACAATTATTGTGTTTGAAATATCAATAATGCACACAATTCAGATGTTTTACATTTCTCCACGAAAATGCACTGTAACTGTCCAAAAATCCCTTAAAATAGTTCTCTTTAATTTGCTCCTTATTTTTGTGATTATTTTGTTAACTACAAGAACACCCATACGCACCGCAATATGTTTGCCCCAACGACTTTTTAAAAATAATTACTTCTCACTTACATTTTCCCGAATTTAATTGGCAATTAGTAGATCAATCGAAAGATATGAACTGAGCTGTCGTAGTTTTAAAAAGCTGAAAATGATGATAAAACATTTTTTAATTCCGTGTGATTCACTCTTTATATTGTGAAAAAGTTGGTTTATAGAATGCGAGTTTACAAAGTGCTGTGTAAAATAGTAAATTCAACTGCAGACTGGTAATCACCTTCCATTTTGAACAAGAGCGGAAAACTTGCGCAATAGAAAAGCAAGTGAAATTACAGCAAAACGTTATAGTATAACACCAATTTGTATTTGATTGACAGCTTCTGGATGTGTTTTAAAAACGAGATTGCTTTTTAATGAGGTAGCTGACTAGCTGGCTGCCATGCTTTATGCTGGAGCAACCTGACTGGTTGCAAGCAAATTTTGATAAAACGTTTTTCCGTGCTTTGATTCACCCTTTCTGTTTTTTATAAACCAGCCACTGTAGCTGTTTATATACAAATTCTCAGGCAATACAGTCCCACCAACAGAGAACTTTTACTCTTTTGAATTTTTAAAAGGGCTATCACTGCAATACTCCATGTTGTTTCAGGGAGAGTAGCATGCGTGTTCTCCCTTCTATCCATTGCATGAACCATGTTGACCATCATTTACGGTAGATTCTTAAAATGGCACCATTCATGGGATCACTTTGCCGGTTGTGCATATGATATAAATCGTTGTTTGTTGTGCAGTGGGATTCGAAGGCAGGACTTTAGTGCAGCCAAAGATCTAGTTACCTGAGCTATGTGACCCCACCGGCGGGAGGCAAGAATTTAATCACGCTGACGTTACCGCTCAGCCAATGACATCGCATGGAATCCACCAATACTGATGAGGTAAAATGTCTGTCCAGGCAAGATTTTCAAAGCAATCAACCTAAAGAGCACCGGATGCCTACAGGTGCCATTCATTTTTAGCGAGGTTTAACAGATCTTGAATCAATCCTTTAATCCAGTTTCTCACAATTGGAGCAAATTATTATTTTAAAGTCTGCCTAAGCTTCTTTTACCTATGATTTTTTTCCACAAGTGAAATCTACCTGAAGAAGATATCTGTATCATCGACGTGCCACAGTATCTAAGTGCTATCAATAGTCATTTCTAACATCGAGTTGGAGACTGTATTATCAGGTTGTTAACATACCAGTCAGTAAAATAGTTTAGTAAACGATGGGCTGGGTAAAAACTACTAGGACCACAGGTAGGTTAATGCTTTTACAATTTAAATCTCAGCAAGAACCCTTACTAATGGGCACCGAAATGGCATTTGATGAAAGCCATTCCTAGCAAACAGGACCACTTTTTGGTAGACAACAGTGTGCTAACCGCTGCGTTGTAGTTGCATTCAAACTTCAATCATATCACATTAAGGTACGACTTTCCTCCACGAACCGAAGTTATGAATAGCTTCCCTAGGGCACTTCATTGAATCATTCGTGATCTAACTAGTGTGGGAACAGCACTCGCCATTTTAAAAAAAAACTCTTTGGCGGGTTGCACATGACGAGGTGCGTTGCGCAGTTACCGCTCCTTTGCAACCATAAAAATAATTTCGTGCGAATTAGAGAAATTCACACTTGGAGTGCGGTGGCTGTCTCTGAAGGAGGCTAGGCACAACAGCGGAGTGGTGGGTAGCACCGGCTGCCAGCGGACTCCTGTCCTTTCGTGGACCTTGCAGCCCAAAGAACACCGTTTAAACTGGAAAAGATTCGTGCACTACAACTGGCTCTTTGCATCCTGTGAAAAAAACTAAAAATTTGAAGGCGTTTTCCATTCTAGCTGAAAGGATTTCTGTCGTCTGCCGTCACTTCACCTCCGCCGACTGACCGAGAATGACTTCTTGTTAATTACGCCAAAGGTGTCACGCCAGAACTTATGGCTACCTACATATTCTGAGTCTACATTTGTTTGATTGTTTAATTCCATAAAGAAAGACCTGTCTTTAAATCGCCCCATTTTGAAAATGTAAGTACGTTCAGCTTTTCACCTATTTAAAAATTGCTTTCAAGTCCAAATTGAAATGAGGTGGAAAAAACGATACTGAGCAGGAGAAACCCTGAACAGCTATGTAATATATGTTCTAATAAGACAACATTCAGAGGGGTCATAATAAGTAGATGCGATCGCTGCGAGTCCCAAGGCATAACGGAAGAGAATGTCATGTTACCGATCGATGAGGCATCCAGCTACCAAGGCCAATATTCCCGATCTAAACTCACGAGACAACGATTCCGTAGCTCAATGGTTAGAGCGCTGGACTTCTAATCAACATGTCACTTGGTTGATCATCGGTTAAGGCACTACACAAGTTAGGGTATGATTGGCTGACAGCAGCTAATGAGCCAGAAATGGCCATTCCAATCTCTCTTGTCGTTGCCAGTAATGACAGTTAAATACCTATGAAGAAACTGCCAGCTGACATTCTAGATATTTTGGTTGTAATTGCAGGTTGCGCCAGTTCGTAAGCTCATTAGTTCAATTAGTAACTAACAGCGACCGTGTCTACTTCTTTTGGATAACTTCCTGGAAATCGCATTTTGTCTTGCATCTGCCATGCAGATGAATATATTTTTCTGTTTCAAATAATACGAATATATACCTTTCGTTATTCCATGGAGTATCCAATCATAAAAATAACGAAGTTTTTGTTAGTCAAGTTTCGCCTGACCTGCAGTAATCTGTTAAGTAAAAGATACCCTTGAAAAGTCAGGCGTTAACAATAAGATGGGGAATTGAATCAAGAGCTATGTGAAGAATTTATAAGTGTCTTGGGCGTGTGCGTTTGTGTGTGTGCAGGGAGGTGATGTTTCTTCATACTTATCATTCCCAAGCCATCACCTCAATGGCGTAATCGGCGTGATGAGGACGATGGAGTGTGGATTGAGGAAGAGGTGTGATAAGATTCGTTTTAAGCGCTGGCTGTACGCCAAAAACGTGGAATGCAAGTAACCGTTGTCAGGGTGTGGCGGCGGCGTGCTAGTACAACTTGCAGTCGACCAGGGAAGACTGCGTGTGTTCAAGTCTTCTCATAGCAAAGTGTCGGTTTTCCAAATCGAATAACCGAGACCTTGGCTTTTGCGAGCACCCATTTGCGTAGGCCATTAGAGTAGTATGCTGGTAACCGATAGATTATTTTGAAGGCCGATTTTGCGTAACCCTGATGTTGTGTATCGATTAAATATGAACTTGATCTTGAATGATGATTCCTTTTGTAAAGCCAAGTAAATGAATTTCCATATTCCTAATCTATACCGGCAAAACGACGAGGTCGTTGCGCAATGAGTTATCGCGTTGGACTTCTAATCAACATGTCAGGGCCTTGAGCCTTGGAAATATCACCACCTGTGGTTGGTAATGACTGACTGATGACAACTAATGAACCAAATATGGCCATTTCATTATTCCTGGTCTTGGTCAATACTGATAGTCCAGTACCTATCACCAGCATGCTGGCTGACCTTCCAAAATGTTGGCGATTACGGAAAGTTACTCTAGTGCACGAGATTGTTTGTTAATTTCGTAAATACCTCATAAAACAAAAAGCATAAAAACATGTTTTTGCAACTATACCCACTGATTTGTTCACAATCTAAGTCTTACCATAGTCATCGCAAGATATAACAGCCGGCTTATCTCATAAAGCGTGCACCAAAATTCTAAAATATATATTTGCTTAGAAAGGACCACTTCAGTGTACTTGTAATATTAATTATCAAAACATTCCAGCACCCGAAGGAGGCCACCTATTGAGCACAGTAAAAAATTGCTATCAATGCAATATGAAACTCTCACATTAATCGCCAATACTCTTATAATTTCAAATAGATTGAATAAAAAAATATCGATGCGTTTTTGTGCGTTTTTGGTCAAACAACGAGGTGTCTGAAAAATTGGATGCGTGAACGCATGCCTGTCTGTGTACTGTACATCTTTTATTCCAACTTTACAATGTCTTTATTTTTCAGAAACGAAAACATACATACATATAAACTCAAAAATAACATTGAATATTTTTGTAAAAATTTAACATACACAAGCCCACATGATTAGACTAATTTAGAACATTCTTGGAGAAATCAGACATTCACGGCTATTTCACACAGATTAAACAAGTTTGCCAGCATGGTTAATGATTTAATTAAAAACATCTGTTCTGACTCGCTTTATAAGTACCACAAGAGCTAGGTTCTCTTCGTTCATGTCGCTGTAGTCCACCAACCACACAGTCCATCCCGTCCATATTTTCCATTTTGGGGTCATAGCAATCATCAGCAACACGTGACCAATGCCTTCGCCTTCTACAAAGGATTTTAAATTACCACATCCTTAGTGTCCTCCCATTTGTCGGACATTTTTTGTTTGCAGAGACCATTAGCACGTCTGCCATCGTCTGGGATTGGTGGCTTAGAGTGAGCACATATGATCACCTAAACATGTTGAAGTATATTTCCAGCAGCTGGGAAACAGACTTTACGGCAGATTCCCATTCAGGAATATTAGGGGGCGTGCCTCAAATATTGCTAACGCATTTGTAGAAAAGAAAGACTGAATTTTCAAACTGCATTATCTAGGAGATGCAGTGAGTGAATTATAAATGCAATGGCTGAGGACAGCATGTAAAATTGCTTTCTCCACGACGGCTGAAATTGTCGTTTGTAAAGGGTGTCAACTGATCTAAAATGTATATTTAAATTACCAAAAATGCTAAAACCCCAACGGCAATTGGATTTGGGCTTGGGGTTTAGAAAATGCATGCACGAAACATTGAGCGTATTTTAACTCATAAACTTTCTACGCTATTAATAAGGCACCATATAGATAACTTGACGTTTCAGTCAGCTGTTTGTGATAGTTGAATCGGGAGCCGTCACTGTTATCCTCTCTACTTTTTATCGCTCCGAACTTATGTATTAACACCTCTCGAACAACTGCTGTCTGACTGTCGCTAAACATCCTGTCATGCTAGCCAATGTAATTCAATTCTTTCCATTTTCCCTCTGTCTATTTCATCGGACGATGTGTTGATGTCACCAAATTTAAAACTACCTAGTTCTACTTAAATCTCAAAGAGCATTTTACTTTTCAATAAATGTCATGTGTAAAATTCAAACAATGAAGTGCCTGCATCCTTGGGGTAATTTGATAGTGACAGGATCTCCGCAACAAGAAATTTATAAACCTGCTATTTTGAATGCTCACTTGATTCAGTTCTCATTTTGGGGGTTAAATAAAATGGCATCGTTATCCTGAAACTCGTATCGTTGCCCCTTATCTGTAATACTATGATTTAGTTCAATTTTATATTATAATTATATAATATGATACAAGTAGACGGATAAAATTATGCTTTAAAGAGGAATAAGAGGTTGACAAATTACTAATAAATTCGGCTGACAGACAAAAGTAGACAGACAAATTAAAAAGTGTTGGTCTGCAAAAGGGATGAATTCTGTTAAGAAAAACCTCCAAATTAATAAAGACCACCTTCTTGTGCTCAAAACCAAATGTTGGGTAGGCATTTTTCAGAGTCTATATGGAGCGCAGCTTGCGAGAACTAAAGAGGCGAACAGAGAGAAAAAGCCTTATTTTGACAAAAAATATCAAACCTTGCCAGCGACATAAAGATTTGTACGCGGCAAGTTCAATAACCAAGTTCTGAACTGGAAAAAAAAACGCTGTTTAAATTAATTAAACAGCTGAAAGTTATATACGTCTCAAACATATTTTTTGACGTGTGAGATTAAATCAGACATACTTACGTTTAATCTCAAACTCACTTTCTCTCACCTATGATAGGGAATGATCCAAAGCTGAAATGAGTGGTTTTTTCTATTCTAAGCTACAAACCGGACGAAAAATATACGACGTGATTTTACCTGAAATGCTTTGCTTATGTTTATTTTCATAAAAGATTTGAGTGCCAATATCACTATTCTGACCTCTTATTTAGGATAATTATTTTTATACAGATAGTATATTGGCTACATTATTAAGCAAGTTTTTGCGTTTTCTATTTCTTTTTAATTTATTGTACTTTATGATATAAGGCTGACTCCCTCTAATAATCAGTAAAAAAGTAAACTGTTAAGTCATTTGCATCATGTTCCCATGATAAATATAATCATTTAAATTATATCAGCTGCTTCCTTCGTACGGATACGCATTTGTAACATTTCAGAGATTGAGTAGTTCTTATAGCACAGCGGGCAACCTGGAACTGTCAGAAAACTTATTTATTATAGTTTTACTAATATTAATTTACTTTTGAATTTCTTATTAGGGTTTGGGTAAATCTGATGCAACTTTTCTTCCACTGGGCACCATGTACCCATACGAACAACCGAATTATCCTCACATTTTAACTCATACTTGCTCAATCAGTTTTTTAACTAGTCAGAAAAATGTAAACATCTCTCTCAAAACTGAAGACAGATAATTTCCGAAAAAGCAATATAAATAAAACAAACTCAAAAAGCTAAGCACTGCCCTGTATTTATAGTGCAAATTATATTTTTATGAAGAAATCTCCTACCCTTTTACCGAATATTCAAGTATTATGGTCAACTTTGTCATGCGTATTCTAAAGCTGTATATTGTAATGGGCGAACAATTGATCTGAAACTTTAAACTGGACACCATACATAATAAACCTTACAAATGATTGAAAAGGTATGTATTATAAGTTTCTATGCATAACTTTGAATAAGCATTGTCTACGATTGGATCTTAGGAACATTTCTCTGTCTCACTGTCCCAACTGAAATTTTAAATAAAACCGTTGGTGTTGAATCGAGTTTGAAATTACAAAATATCGTTTTTCTCGCTCGAAGTGACCTTAAATCGACTATCAAGACGTCAAATGCTAATGTTAATAATAATTTACTTCAATGATACCATATAGGTATCACATACATTAGCCAAATACCAGAGCTGCGTTTTTCACCTACCTTGTATTATTGCTAAAGAGAGACGTTCGAGGTTTGCTTCACTTGTTGGTCTCCCAATCTGAACCGTCCGTTTTCTGAGATTTGAACCCTTGTTTCAATGGCGCCGTGTTTAATTTCCCAGGAAGATAATTCAATAAACCTCGGAAAAGATCCTTTTGAACAAAACCTTGTGGCATCAGTCAGAAAGTTCATATGAATATTTGCGCCGACAACTATCAACTGCTTCGGAAGAACCACGTAAAATTACTAAGCGGCTGAAACGCAGTCAGCAAGTGTACACAGTCTGTTGACAGCTTATGCATATTATCTGATCCTTTATGTTTGTTATTGCTCACTTAAAATCACTCCCAGAAGAGATCATATAATGATTCATGTACCCTAAGAAAATATTCATAACGCTTGAGCTTAGTGAAGTCCTCATAGATGTCATTTTCAGCACTAACTTTAACCATTTTAACTGCAAATTAATGCTTAAATTATTGAATGATGATGATAATCTAGTCGACACTGAATCAGCAAAAGTCTCCTTCGATAATAAAACGAACAGTAAATTGACTAAGAATCTACCCGATATCGCATGATGAGTAAACATTGAAGTTTGGTTAGGGTGAAATGCCATTTTCCTCACGGCATGCATTAAGCGGGGTTACAATTACAGAAATAATAAACTGATTTGAATCCATCGGCGAATAGTCACTTATGCAAATCTCCCCCCCCGGATTAATAGAGTGGGAGTTCCAGAATATCCGTATGCTTGCTGACAATCAATCAATATGGGGGCATGTCAAACTAGTACATTTGGTTATAAAAGAGCTCTGATGCACAACATATGATCTACATCAAGTAATGTCATGGCGAAAATCAAGATGACTATTTTCAGTCATATCAACTTATGGTGTTCACTGAATGCGTTCAGGAAACTGACCTGTTTTTTAAAAGAATATTTTTTACCATATTTTTATAGCACCAAATTTATAAATACAAGATTCTCCTATATGTGATCTTTTATTTTTTTCTAATAAATCTCCTATACCATGTCTATGCCAATGCACATATTCATTAAACCAGGAGATGTATTATAAAGGGGAAGCTTTAACCAATCCAAATGTTGCCCAAAGCAAATTGTTTGTTCTACGTAAAAAGAGGAAAAAGGAGGTAAACGAGTATGCTATTTAAAAAACAGAGGCGTTTTGAATTTTTTACAATTCCGATTTTATAATATTACGATTTTGTAACTTACAAGACCATAATGCATTGACGTACGCATATTGTCTTCTCACTTTCGAACATTTCAAAACTAAATGGCGAAAAAATCCTTAATCCTAAAATTCGTTAAGCTTAAATAAGCTAAAAAATTGTTTCAGCCAATTTTTGCTGATTTTTAGCATGGAATCAGAGTAAGTACACCTATGCAGTTTGACTTTTCTGTATTTTCCGGGTAAGTAAAAAATGGTGAAATGTTCTACGTTTTCAACGAAATTACCTTTAAATACGAGATTTGTGGACGGAAATCACCTACCGTATATACCGCCGAGAGGTTTTTACACGGAAAATTTAGGAGGATCATCCAAAGGCTCCGGGCTTCTCCCCTGAGGTAATCTTATGTAAGGTACATCAAAATTGAAAGATATTGATCCGTGCAAACTTCATGATCCATATTGTCGAACAGAGTACACAGAGAAGCACACTCTAAATTATCTAGCTCAAAATATTACATTTACTTGTCTGTAAGTAAGACTTAAGCCAAATTCCGCTAATATTCCTTAACTGAATCCCGAGCAATTGAAAAAGAAATTCTATAAAAGAAATCTGGTAAGAAGGATTAGAATGACACAATTATATGTTATACAAATTTCACACAACATTAATCTGCAGAATATATTTACGAAACCAACCGGCATAAAGAAACAATTCGATGTAAACATGCTTTTTTATTTGCTAGGTTGATTGCATGAAAACAATATGTGTTTATAAAATCTGCGTTAACGGACTTAACATGCCTTTTCGGGATTAAGACATTCCTGGTTCTCACAGAAATTTGAATGTTTCTAACAAATGAACGAGTACTTCCAGTCATTTCATTTGCTTTCTTATGTACGAAAATGTGCATCGATATAAAGATTGTTTTTCAGTTGAGGCAAGTGGCAAGTTTGGTACGCGCTTCATTGTGCAAATTCTGGCACAACGTCTTGCACACCTGCCCAAACCATACTTAGATTATTTATCAGTTCGTTCCTTCTCATCTTTGCCATTTAAGGGTTATTCATTTGTTTTCAAGGATTCATTTGTTCCTTATGAAAGCGACGTGTTTTCGAACAAACGTTACTTTGCATAGGCTAGCCTAATTAAAAGTTAACTTTCGAAATTATGTTACCAGCGTTTCATGCCATCGTACATATAGAAATTTATTAACAGCAGGTTGTGTATTGCATAAAAAAAGCCAGAAACCCCAGGCTAGTGTGATACAGGACCGATGGTAATACAGTCTTTGTGGTAAGGCATTATAGTGGGTAAAATAATGGGGATACGTTTCTTGTAAAATTGCGAACGTTGTTCTTTTTTCGCGTTGAATTTACGAAACCAATACAGTGCATCTGTTATGAAAGCTCCAAGACTTTTTGTAGCTGCAGATGCTAGCATTTTCAAAGACCTAAATTGTTTTCCATTTTCATACTCTTAAGTTTTGGCAGAATCCAGTTGCTTAGACATCAGTGTAAATAAGATAATTGCCCTGGCGCAAATAATTCGTAATTAACACAGTTTTACCCCGTTGCCCATAAAGCGCAGCATTAAACTGGGGTTTCTGGCTTTATTGGTGCTGTTCCTAACCTACCATAACCGAATATTTAATAATTATGTGTTTTCAGCCTACTGAATCTATAAGCTTCTGCTGATAATTTGACACGATAAGCTTGGGTGCAAAACGCGGTTTCCAATGGCAGCACTGTACAGTTAATTGCGTGAAGTGCATTTTAAAGTGCAGTACTGTCAAATAAATCTTCATCTAATGCGAAATCAACTTCCAGCGAACGTGAGAACCACTTGTTCGCGTTCAAGCATCTGACGCAGTTATTAGGTTATAAGTAATGATGGAAACATATACATATGATAATGGTACATCACAGGCCAGAGCATAAGCGTTAGCCAAAGTCGAAAAAGACTCTGCGACGTGTTTTGTATGAAGTGCGTAATTCAAAGCAAACACCTGAGGCCACTTTTTAAATTCGGATAATGAAACTGAGGGTTCGAAAAACCCTTGAAAGTGCATTAAAGACTGATTTAGGTAAAGTAAGCGTATGAAGCCAATTTTTATTTCATAGTTGCATCGCAACTTGGTGGATTTAATTCTAATTCTTAATGAACTTGTTAAATAATTATTTAGCAAACCAGTAAAAAAGGTCTCATTGTCATGGTGCATATACAATTGCTGTCAAAAAATACTTTTTGAACGTTCAAATTATCTACTATCACTTTCAACAAAGCTACTAAATCACCGCAAGATACGTTCAACATTAAAACCAAATTCGTCCCCACTACCCATAGGGGCTACCTCCAAATTATACGAGTTTCCCAGCAACGTTCTAGGGTCTGCCGGAAGTTCAGGTACGAAAGGCCTAAATATATCCATAACGACTCGCATTTTCAGTGTTTAACTGACGTGTCGATTTCAGGATCCCTTCGGCTCCGCCGCGACTCCAAAAAAGACAAGAAGACACACTACTTAGCGTCACACATGCCTGTGCTATTATCAAGCATACTGAACGACAACTGATCTGCCCTCCACCTTTTACGAACTTCCTCGTCAATTTCACTTAAAGTGTGGTCCCCATATCGCTGAATTCGCCATCTTCACGTTCTTTTAGACTCCTGTATAAACATAGTTATCAAAAATGTAACCAATTCAGGCAGATATAAATAGATAACAAAATAAACAGAGAAAGGTTTGTCAAGTCAAGCGTCACACGCGCACGCTGCGAAAAAAATGGTGTGCATTCATGCGCGTGGGAAGTGCATACGTGACTTAACACTGCCAACCAATCAACAGTCAGATAACGTCAGCGAGG
This sequence comes from Schistocephalus solidus, assembly GCA_017591395.1. Lineage (NCBI taxonomy): Eukaryota > Metazoa > Platyhelminthes > Cestoda > Diphyllobothriidea > Diphyllobothriidae > Schistocephalus > Schistocephalus solidus. Next base: position 172,078 of record WEDG01001480.1, read on the forward strand.
GAACCAATAACATGTCAATGGCTCGAATGGCGAAAATTCGCTATTCGCGATATCGCCTCGATATACGCTTGCTACTTGGGAAGGAGTATGATGTCATGAAAGAAAAAGTATGAGTTGCATAGGCATACAATGGGCTTCTATGTGAGCGTTTTTCATAAATTGTCAATTATTTGTAAAAAATATTAATGAGCGTTTTAAATCGTAGAGGGCATTGTACATGTATCAGCTTACCTTTTCGGTTTTTACAGAAAACATGTCCTATCTCCGCTTCCCCATCAGAAAACACTTTCTTCCTGGGTAGCTAATGCAACGATCACCCATTGAAAATGGATATAGTTCTTGTACCAGCAAAGTCTAAAGAGAAGCGACAATCTCAAGAAGTTTATGGTAATATGGACGTTCGCCCCCTATCGGCGGCTAGGGATTGCTGACGGAAGTGAATAAGCTTATTCAATGAAACAATTTTAAAGAAAAAATATGGTCCTTGGACGAAGCGGTTTATTCACCTGACGTTTAGGAATCTCACTCGAAGCTTTATCAGTGGCACGCACCATCTCCGCTTGACTACTAAATTCACTCACATAAGGACCTCGCAAAAACGATGAAGATAGGAAGTCGGCGTGTAAGTTAACTGACTCTGAGCCAAAGAACCATGACTCAAACCGTTCACGGAGGAGACAGCTGGCATTCCTTACGAAATTTGTGGCCTGATAAGACCGGAAGGTGCTGTCTTGTCCCGTCAAATAGGCCATTATTTGAGGTCAAGCGTCCTTTATCTCACTGCTGCTGCATGTTTAACTAATTGCGTCTCGAGTCTTCGTTTCATTTCTTTGAGGTAGTTGATTTTCCATAACCGCAACACACCTGATAAATGACTCTCAACATGTCCTACCGTTTCAGTGTGTGAAAAGGTTTGAGGTTAAAAGTTTGAACTTTGACAGCCATGCCATCCGTTTTGCAGTGGTGCTTCTTAACATGCCGACGTAGCTTCCTTACGCAAATATGTTTATTGCTGCTTTATTAATTTTTATTTGATTTGAAAACCTGCGTTGTATTATCGTTTTTCTACAAACGTTAATGTGAAGCCCAACACAATTTTTGTGTTAGATGAGGACCAAAAGCATGACTAACTGGTCGCTTTCTGGTGCAGTTGGGAACAGGGCAATTATTTCGGTAAAAAACTAGAAAAGTTATCCCTACGCGGCTAATTCGAACAAGCAAAAACAGGCACAAGAACTTACACTTGCAATCATTCAATGGGTCCTGATGTCACCTTCAGATTAAATAAGGTCAATATTATCGCAGGATATAACAACCACGTACATTACGAGATGCTTGAGACATGGCTTTTCAGCACTTGGTCAATTCCCAGACACATTAATCTCCTGCCTTTTGACTTAGTGCTTAGAATGCCGGGGAAGTCTTTTTAGGCAACCTAGGACGACAAGCCACATTGCAGGCTATTCATTTCGCTAGAAATCGACAAAGGTGCTGAATATACAAAATGTACGACTTATATACGGGCTGGGAGCCATAGTCGCATCCACTATGACCTCCAGCACTAAATGCAGGAATGGCTAATTAAAGCATGCATAGACTTGTGTGGTGACTGTGTCTTATAAATCCAGCATTATCTACATCATGAGCACCCTTATCTGTGACTATGATGATATGACTAGTGAAAAACCGAAATTTCAGGCCAATATATATCTTTCAGCAATTGTGTCTTCTTCCTTACTGGAGATAACGATTCGCATGTGGCCTGATAAATACCTGGTCACTTTGGGTAATGCCTACAACGTATCGCTATGAAATGCTTCGCCGAGTCACCATTTCTCGCTGCGGTACGCGCCAGCACTGATATGTTTATTACTGCGGTCTATTGTAAATTAGGTGCTTAAAACTAACAAATATGAATAAAGTATGCGTTAGGAAAATTCGGCGTAAACCCACCATTATGCTCGGACCCCATGGTAGATGAACATACATGAGCGTATTCACGGCTTCAAACGGCAGGCCGAAAAAAACCTTATACCGGTGAACGGCATTTCTTTCAGAATGTCAACTGCGAATGGGTGAGTGAGTGCAGTAACAGAAAGGTAAGTGTTTATCAACCAATGTAACAGCCACTGTTATTTATGTAATTTAAGTCTAAAAATCTTATGCCCATCAAAAATGAGAATGTCTTAAGAGTTTTCCTTCAGTATACAAGGTATTTAAACATTCTTTCTTTTGAAATTACAGCGGCATCCTAGGCATTTGATATCATCCTCTTTAAACCTTAGTTAGAATGAAGATGCAAAGATTGTAATTTGCTTTCCACTTACGAGCAATTGGAAGAACAGAGCCATCTTAAAATAGTGAGCCAGTCTAGAAAAACATTCCCATAGTTACTCGCAAGGTTGCTGGGCATTAAAATTTTCTCAAGCAATCCGTGTATACAGATCCGAAGTTAAACACTTATTCGGAGCCAGTCAACATGCTGTCAAGAATGGTATTCCTTCTGGATTTAGGTGTCTACTACGAACTGGTTACGGGATATAGGATACCTCACAGGGCATTTCACGCTTTTGACTTATAGAAGTGTTTTCTGGTTTCTGGATGTGAATAATGCTCCCTGTTGAATCATACAAAAGTATCCATTAAATGCCATACGTAAATCTCATTTGTATATTTTTTTTCCGGTTTTATTATTTATGTCCTCATTACAGCTTCATGTATACAAAGCGTTCTATTGGTTCTCACGTACAAAGAAACAGCCAATAACCGGAAGTTAATTTTCCAGAAGACGAGGAGTTATTTTCCAGTACTGCACTTAACCATGCAGATTAAGCGAATTTATGTCCAACGTTCCCGGTGGAAGTAGCATTAAGTACTCAAACCCATCGCGGGAAATTATTCTGACATAAAACATAGTGAGGCAATGGACTAATCCGTTGAAAAGCTTTGGTTTTTCTACGCATAATGGAATTTTGCCTTTTTGCGTAACGCGGCAATGTACGTTTACTAAGACCAAACAAGCTAAAGGATTTTATATGTAGAAGAAATCTATTCTATGAAATGCAAATTAGTCCAGAATACACAATTATTTGCACATTAATAAAAAAACCTCAAGCAACTGAACGTAGAGAGAACATGCATTTGTTTCCAAAGATGTGCATCAAAATGCTACAAGATATGCCACACCTAGACTGAATCACAAAAAATCTGCAGGTTAGCGAGTAACCACGACGAATTTCTCTGTCATTTCCCATGCATTCTCTCAATCACTAAAATCTATATTTTGAAAAACATTCAACTAAAATTAGTGTTTGAGGAAATAGTTGAATAATTATTTGACCGCTTATATATGACAATATTTTTGGTTGGTTTGGCTCTCGGCAAAACCAAAATGAAAATTTTATAAGAACCTGGAGTATGCCCCGGCAGGAAGCTGAGTAAACAAAAGATGCTCTCGTTTCAAAATACATTAACACGAACATTATCTACCGACTAATGATGTGTGAAGTATGATTGACATTAATTAGTTCTTGGCAAACATCACTCTCAGAATATAGTGCAATGTTTCGATTTTTATATTACTTTGCGTCCAATTGCTTTGCATTAATATATTTTCACTTAATTTCATCGTCAAATACATTCCATGAATGTAAGGGTTATTCAGCTCACGTGGTATAAATCCGGTCAAAAAACTGGATACAGTCATATTCATCTTTTTTTTTGTTACAAGAGATTTGGATCTTGGATTTTGGCAATGCAGTTTTACGCTGATTTAAATATGTACTCAAAGAAACAAGGAATAATTAGTGATTCTGTGTATTAAGCAGTCCACTGCCTGATAATGTTCAAGCTGGCACAAGTCGCATGTAGTCAAAATTTTCAAATGCATTTTAGTTTAGGAATGATGAATGTAGAAGTATTTTTACGAAGCGTCCCTGCGCCCTTTTGCATTAAGGCACACGTTATATCTCATTGAATATGGCAGTTGAGTGGTCAAAATTATAGTATTTATTAGAAGAGGATTTCGGTAGATTTGAATATTTTCTTTGACCCAGTTGTGAAAAAATCAGCGAGGCTACCGATAGGGCCTCGTAGCTCAGTCAGCTAAAGCTTTGGCTGTACTAAAGCCTTCCCCTTGCTGACGTGGGTTCGCGGCTTACTGAGTCTGCCAAGATTTCCCACAAGTGTGTCAAAGGAATAGTACTTTTCATATTGTAGTAATATTCCGAGATGCCGGCACACCGGGATACCCGATTTTGAACAATAAATTTGGTCTCGCCTGGAACTTGGAGGTTCTTTCAAAATAAAATATATTTGTAAGTAATGCTTTACATATTTATTCTTTCCTGTACACATTGTATAGAAAATCTCGTTTTCTTGGATGCCCAAATTAAATGAAGACTAAAATTGGAGTTTAAATAGGTTTTCGTTGTAAAGATTTCGTATATTAAAGAAGGCCCATTCCAATCGCGTGGGATCTGTTCGTTTAGTAATTTCCCCTTAACAAATACGGCAAACATTTATAAACACTTTGTACTATCTTCTTAATGCTAAACTGGTTAATGTGATTTTATTTTTACAGAAGGCAGCAAAATCGGACCCTGTTCATTATGGCCACTTCTGAGAAAATTTTATTTCAAATAGTCCAATACTGTAAACACACAAAACATCCCTGAAGTTTCAAAATCGATGCAAAGTTCTGTCTGGGTGCATTCATTAATATACTGGCATCCTCAAGTTTCCATGGTTTTTTATTATAAGACTGCGCTGGGTTATTTGACTGTCAAAAGATCTCACGTTTTGTTAGCCTCTAGGGTCTTTCTGACACCAGCTATTTTCGCAGTCAGAGAGGTCAGTTTTCTCGGGTCATCTACAGTTTTTCCTAACTTGCGCAATACGCATCCCCTACCAGTAGCAAAAGTGGCACTAAGTTTGTTTATGCAAGGGACCAGATTTCGTACGTGCTGCAACAGAAACTGAACAAAGTTAAATGGAATATTGACGTTACCAGCCACTTAAAATAGCGAACGATTAGTGACCAATTTAAAAAAAACTTAAAAAATCAGTTGAGCGTTTTCTATTAAGCTGTCTGCGTCAACGGCGGTGGCTTAAAAATAGTTTTTATTGAATAAAAATTGGTTCAGTTGATTTTCTATGTTACTTTTTATTCAAATATTCTTGTATTCCAAGCCTGAAAAATAACATATTTTTTTCTTGATTCCGTTTTTATTTAAATGCACGTACACTTTTAAATTTTATAATCGAGTAAGAGCATAATATGTTTGTAGGAAGTTTGTATTAAATGACTTTTTGCGATCTTTGAAAGACTAGTTACAAGAAATTTTCCCACAAACGCAAAAAACTGCATTTCAGGCTAAAACAATTCAGTAATAGAAAACTGTTTAACCATCCACGTTTGCTCCACCAGTGAGTGCGAAAGCGGAAGAAAGCGTGATATTTTAACAAATAAATAAAAGAAAAAATATTTTATATATGGTTTTAATAAAATATATTTGAATTTATAAAATTCAAAATCAGTAAAATAAAATCCATAGTGTATGTGCTGTCATTTTTGCAAGTGCTATTTTTCAGGCTGCCAAAAGTAGATGCATTAAAAGCCGATATTTCAGATTTTCTGAGTTATCTTTGAATTAAGCTGCACGTTACTCAATATAACAAACCAACATGTGAAAATGTCCTTCTTATCCAAAACGCCTTTTAGGAGAGAGACCAATGACTGTAATTTAGGTTCGCTGAAAGAACTGAAGGCGTTTAAGTGTTTTTCAAATGCAACGTCAGTGTCACCTGGCAGTGCAAATTTGCGATCGAAAGCAATGATTCTCAGTTGAGCATACGCTAGTTGATATTTTATTTTATCCAGAAAAATGCTCTTGATCCGAACATAACAGTTAGTGCAAAGTAGTCTTCACACGGGTTTCCGCAAAGCAGTCATTCTTTAGACAAGAAAATGTCACATTGCTCGGCAATGCTGGATAGTACATATGCATATAAATGAATTCCAGGGATTTCTATCAGTTAGTAAGTTGCGTTTTGTGCACCAGGTCCACTTCTTATAAACCATTTTTCTCTGAACAATTGTTAAATGTAAAAATGCTTATTTTGCCTAGAGGGCGGAAAATGAATAAAAGAACTCTGCTTGTCCTCACAGAACACGTGACCTAATGGCAACGAATCGAACGTTTTAAAGGCACATTTCCCTGTCTAATGTATAGAATTAACATAACGTACGGTACCTCGTTAGGCGATCAAAACAAACACAAGTGTCGTGCTTCCGAATTTGCATTTTTAACGGAAAGTCTAATACAACCAACGAATCAAAGAATTGTAATTTATTTAAATGGGAAGCATAAAAAACAGAGGTTAACATATTGAGCTTTTCCATGCAAAGAAATTGTCAAAACTGTGGGAAGAATTGTTTTACTAATCAGATGAATTTCAAAACCAGGTACAATAATTAGACAGATTATGTGTCAGAGTAGCATAATAATTTGGAATAAAGGTAATTTCACTCAATTATGCACAAAGAATTCAGAATAATTCTAGCTCAAGTAGCTACTTGGAGGAGAATTCAGTCAAACCTGGTTCGTTATTGATGAAAGTAAACCATACATTAAATGAGTAATAGGTGTCACAGATACCAAGAAAAGGCGATTATCAAGAGTGCACTATCATTTTATAATAATAGGGAAGCAATAACCTGTTCCAGATAATTTGGGTGGCTTGCCAGACACATATTTTTGGATGAATTAAGGGCAGTGTATATAATACCTAATTGTTACACAATTTTACGTGAGCATGCACTGGGAGAGAATGCAAATTTTCACAGCAGACGTTAAGTCTACTCTCTGAAGAGAACGTTTTAGGAAAATTCTAACTGACGAGCATGATACAATAGATTTTACTCACTCAAGGAATGTCGCGATTTTAAGGAAGGATGGTAGTATGTTACATATTTAAGGTTTTTAATTTTGCTTTTCGGACTTATCTGAGGAGCAGAAATCTGTTTGTTAAAGATGGAAAAGCAGACATGTCATTTATCACTTTAGCCTTCAATTCCCATTACATTGTTGGTTGTTGCTGACGCCAGATTAAATTGTCTTTTTTTAAACTGTTGGTTGTAATTGTAATCGGACTCATATTTTAGGAGAATCCTTGCACACTGACATATGTCTCTTTGTTTGAACCGCAGGGAATTCCTTAAGGTAAGTAAGCTACGATGCACGTAACTTGGAGAACACAGCTTGCGATGCTGAAATGAAAACTGGCCCGGTTTACCACCGACGTCTCACTTGAAAATGGGAATGGTTTCCAATGTCCAATAAAACCACCAATAACCTATCACTCTTTGTTTAGCAAATAATAGTTATGTGAAGTGCATATTTAGTATTAAAATAATAAACTATATATAACGAATCGAGTGAAATAATGCGTAGACATGCAGTGGTAATTTTCAAAGCAGAAAAATATATTTCAGTTAAAATAAGGAAACCGCCATGCGTTCTGTTGAATGTATATTTAATACGTACGTTTTTATAGGGGATGCATCCGATAATTAGCTTGTTTTGCCTAAGCACATTCCCAGTTAGATGAGTCAGAGCCTCACAGAGCAGATCGCATATGCTTCACTCCTCAAATGTCATGGACACTTAATGTCCAATTCGAGAAAATCGAATAGTACAGACCAGGCTGTGTAGGCATAATAAGATGGCGGATTAAAGAGACTTGGCCGGAAAAACTTTAAAGGGAACATACCTTAGGCCAGTTTTCGATAAAAAGGACGCATTTCCAATAAATAAGTAGAGAATCAGGAAGCATACCACTGATCATGCTACATGGAATATGGACAGACTTTGGGGAACGATGAGTAATTATAAATGGAAGAGGGAATATATCTTTGACACGATATTGCACGAATGCCAGAACATTATCTACGACAGAGGTTTTTTGATCGATTTCGATAACGCTAAGTAGGGCTTTGGACCGCATGTCCTCGTCTACAGGCTGTGATAAGGTGCTGCTCAGATAGCTTGCGAAACTGTTGGAAACCCTGCCTCTGAATGCATCTGCTAACTCAATTCACTCGCACTAGAGGGAGGTTGGCAAACAGAAAGGTCACAAATGCCATGTCGATAAACATTGCCCACACAGAAAGAAAGACTGGAATGGCCATTTCTGACACATTGATTATTATCAGCCAGTCATACCCAACCTCGGACGATGTACCACCCGAGCCTTGAACACGCGACGTGTTGCTCAGAAATCCAAAACTCGGACAATTAATCCACCGGCTCGTTTTCTTGCCAGTTTATATCACTTATTAACGTTTACCCTACTCTACGACGATGGAGGCCGTAACAAGTGACGGTCGATTGAAACAGCAAAGGGAAAACTTCTACCACAACATCGATTGGATTTTCAGATAATGCAGAACGTCACTTATTTGGTGCATTCATTCCGCAGTGAATACAAAAAATCTTAAAATCTGACGGTGAGGTTTTTTTGTATTGCCGTTTCGATGTTTAGATCTGTATATTTTAAAAAAACAGCTTGCATTGCTGCTTGATAATATGACACGTATAGTTACCATTGCAATTTATATATTTTATTTATACCTGTGCTATGTTCCCAAATGTAATAATGGATTCTCACAACCGTGAAAAGTATTTCTTTAAAAGCAAGCGTGCAGTGATCCTTACAAATGCGCAAAACTGGCAGCTTACTTATTTTTTCGTTAGTAATATCAACTGTAAAATTATGCTATAATCTATGCCGTGGTAGCACACGCGTTCTTCGAAACGCTGATGCAACACGCGACAGAATCCTGCATCTCCACTTACTGCATCGCGAAGGCATTCTGTGTTTTGAGGTCATGCTTTCGAATCCTCATGAACAGAGCTGCACAATAAATCCGTTGCGAAGTCTGAACAAGGTAGGTTTGGTCTTTTCATGGTGTGAGCCAAGTTGAATGTCAGGTTGCTTCCCCAGGACGAAGTTTATTTGCCTTTGCTGATAAGCAAGCGTTCGGCAACACTTCAATCCCTGCATAATGATAGTTCAGAAGGAATAAAAATAGAAACTGTAATATGTCCACATATTTAGGAGCGAATTTGAAGGGATGGTTGACTTTCGCTGACGAACGCTCACGACTAGCTAACAGAGCTCATTCGTCCCGTTCTGCCTTGAGCCATACCAGCAGCCGAAAATTGGCTAGTAGAAGTTAAGCTGGATGAACAATGCTAACAAATTAAAGTGAGACTGAAAAGATCATTTCTGGCTCTTTAGCCCTCATCGGCCAGTCGTGCCCAACCCCAGGTGGTGACTTAACCGACGCTTGAACTGGCAACCTGTAGCGTTGGAGTTCTGATCTGCAGGTCACGGATTCGAGTCTCGGGTGGGGCACCGCTTGGTACTGGGTACGACTGGCCGATGACGGCTATTGAGCCAGAAATGGGCATTTCCGATAGTTGACTGATAGTCTTCGCTCCCAAAAAATGTTCACCAAGTAGGTTGATACCAATCACAAAATTCTCTCTGTAGCTGGTAATATAGTCCGAAATGATGCAGTTGGTCTGAAGGTGTGCAATTATTTCGAAGAAACTTGTGTTCATGTTAACTTCCTCGAGTTCATTACTGTCCCGCGCCATGTCCCATTAACAAAACATCCAATTGTGACCATCCTGTGGGGGTTATTTTATGGCTTGGAGATTATTTTAGTCCCCAAACTGAGGAGTTTTTCAAGGTTCCATCTTAACTTCCCCACCTCGTATTTTTTCAATAATTGTTTGCCCTCAAACGACCCAACATCACTTATGTTGCACCGCATAGCATTCCCATGTGTCCGGGGAGAGGTCCATCAGGTGGCAAACGTTTTGGATATTTGTGTAGTCTAACTTTCTTCGGAGACTGATCAAGTATGCTCACCGCTTTCATTATAAGCCGCTCTTTGCCTTGTGCCTGCCTGGCTGCGTCGGACCCGTATTTCACCGTAACTTGCTTCTCCGTCCGTTGATCAGCTGTGTTTAGGTTGGCCGGCCGGCGTTGTTCCCACACATCCCCGTTGAACGCGGAGATAATTGGCGGCCCCAGTTGACCTGCACTGTGATGGTCTCCTGTCAAAAGGTTTCGTAAGACCAGGCAACTTTATGAAGCCGTTGGTGAACATCTAAGTTTTTATCTGTGTTTATGAGTGATCCTCAATTCAGCCCACGTTTAAGTGTGAGATGCTGCCTACTAATGTGCATAATAATACGTCAAATGACTTGAAATTCGGGTATATCAGTTTTTTGAGAATTTTGCTTACAAGCGAGGTGTACGGATGTAATTTTGACAGCAAAGCTGCAATTTGTAACCCAACATACAGCTTAGAGTTAATTATAAGAAATCCGGTTAAGATCGCTCATGCAATTTTCAATTTAAAGCTTCATCCTGAAGATCAGTAGGCAGTGCGCAACAAAACTTTCGATGGCCTCACATGTACGATAGTATTCATGCAATGGCGGATTTCCGAAGCGTAAAGTCGTGCACCAGTGTAATTTTTAATAGAAGACCTTCCCCATTCCCGGTCTTCTGGCGTCTGTCTTGGCATCGAACTCAGATTGGACAGAGGAACATAGATTGAAGTAGATGTAGTAAAAGTCACCATCCATAAACCACCCTGCTTTGCAGCACACGGTCGACTATATTGCCACAATCTTCAAGCTTTCTTACATTCCGACAAGATATGAAAATGGCAACAGATTTGAAGTGGTTTCTGATTTAGTTAAGTCTAAACATTTTTTAAAATAAACACTGGTGCCTTAGTTAACTGATCAAGTGCAGCTTTAAGCTGACTAGGGTGATGGAGGCGATGAAGGAGAAACTTAACGGTCTAAAAGTGACACCTTTCATATAGATTTATTTGGTTATGGAATGTCGCTTTCTTTAAACCGTTGCGCCGACCGGCCTCTCACTACGGTTTGTTTTGTGCCGTCCTCATTGGCCGCGGTAATATTTGGCGGCCCCAATAGCTGCACACCATGACGGCCACCTGTCAGGCTGATACGTAAAACCAGATAACTGGCAGACAGATTACTGCGGTCGTAGATCCCCAGGCCTCTTTTGTCTGTCTTTACACGATATCTACGCCCCGGCCCACGCATGCAACGGGGCCAGCAGATGTATCTCTTGTCTCTGAAGGTGGGTAGACGATGAAACTATCCAAAACATCAGAGACCAACTGAATCACGCCCAGTGAACGCCTCTGCTTTCTTTGGCGTACAACCTTCCACACCAATTCCTGAATCGATTGATAGATTTCCCAACGAGTTGTCCTCTTTCTAGGACCGTGATTTTACTCTGTTTTCAAATCTTTCATTCTCCCTTCGAACTGAAATCCTTTTTCCTTAAAATCAGTAAAATCGATCATCTCATTCATCATTTGCGTTCCTATTACAGACTTCAATCACTAATATAGGAATTTATAGAAACCTACATCAACCTCTAATTCTCTACCGTTATTCTGTTATTTTGCCTGCTTATCAAATTCTAGCAGAGGTTGTCTATCC
>WEDG01001481.1:0-40466 GCA_017591395.1 Schistocephalus solidus
TTCTTAACCAGATCGGTGAAAATCAAGAGCTTTCATAATCCATATTTCCGATTACGACCGAACTAAAACAACAGACCCGCTGCTCAATGGTACAGTGTTAAAACTCAATTACAAATGTCGAGGGTTTTAATCCTGTGTATTCCACACCTGGGATTGAATTATTAATGGCTGATGACGGCTAATAAACCGAAATGGTCAATCCAGTCTAATTATTAGCTGTCGGTCCCACCTTATCATTGCAGTTTCAAAGTCATATGCGACTGCGCGAATCTTAAGTGAGGCTCCAAAGGCAAAACTAAACAGTTTTCCTTAACCAGATCGGTGAAACACACACACTACTGTCAATATTCCCGATCGCATAACCGACAAAGACAACGGGCCTGTGGCTCGGAATGGTAGATTGTTACTGCACTGACCAAAGGTCACGGGTTCGTGAAAATGCTGGGTGATCCACAGCCGAGTGATGGGGTATTATCTGGCTGATGATGAGGGCCTAATAAGCCGTGAACATGGCCATTCCTGATCTCCCTTGGTTCTTGGTCGGTTCTCATTCTCAGCAGATTTCATATGTCATGTCGCTACGCTGCATGCCCACAGGGGCTCTTAAAAAGTGAGTCTGCCAAGGCCACAAACTGAAAATAAGTGTTTCCTTTAACCAGATCCGGTGAACAGTCACACTTTCAGAGTCCATATTCCCAGATCGCAAACGCCAAAACAAAGGGCGCTGCTCAAAGGGTAATTAGTGTCACCTCAATGACCAAAGGTCGCGGGTTTCGAATCCTGGGTGGTCCTGACCTGGAAGTGGGTTTTAAATGGCTGATGACGGCTAAAAGGCAGAAATGCCAGATCCAGTCTCTTGTCCGGTATGTCCGGTGTCATCGTATCAATGTTTATAAGGCAGCTCGCTTTGCAGGCCTGCCGCGAGGCACTTTTAGTGAGCGCTCAAGGACACATCGGAACATACAGCGTTTCCTAAAGTCAGATCGGTGAACACCAATATACTTTTATAGTCCATATTTCCGGTCGCAATAGGCGAAATAACAACGCACCCGTGGCTCAAATGGAAGAGTTACACTGAGGACTCTGCGCGTGGCGTATCCGAGTCTGAGTGATCCACCTGGGATTGATGTGTAACGTCTGTTGACGGGCTTATGAAGCCAGAAATGGCCCTATCCGGTCTCTGATGGCTTCGTCGCTTTCCATCGTTATTAGTATATATGTCAAGTCGCCATGCGACTGCACAAAGGCTCCGGGAGGTCAGCTCAAAGGCCATCGGAACATAAGTGTTCCTTACTCATATTGGCGAACACAATCAGCGTACGCACACTATAGTCTATCTTCGATCACAACCGACAAAACACACCGGGCTCGCGGCTCCAATGGTTGAAGTGATATACCTGCATGATCAAAGGTCGCGGGTTCGAGTCCTGTGTGATTCACACCCATGATTGGGTATGACGTCTGTTGACGGCTTATAGGCCAGAAATGGCCATCTGGTCACCCACACTTGTCTTTGTCGGTTCTAACTTATCAATAAATATGTCAAGTAGCTATGCGAAATGCCATAGAGGGCTCTAGAAGTGAGCTCCAAGGCAAAACGGAACATAAGTGTTTTCTAACCAGATCGGTGAACATCAAGACTCTCTATAGTCCATATTTCCGATCGCAACCGACAAAACAACAGGCCCTGCTGTCTCAAGTGGTACAGTGTTACACTCACTACCCAAATCGTCGAGGGTTTTAATCCTGTGCATTCCACACCTGGGATTGGGTATTAATGGCTGATGACGGCTAATAAACCAGAAATGGTCAATCCAGTCTAAATTGTCTTTGTCGGTTCCACCTAATCAATACGGATTTCAAGTCGCTATGCGACTGCACGCGAGGGATCTTAAGTGAACGCCAAGGCACAACATAACAAGTTTTCCTTAACCAGATCGGTGAACACGACACTTTTATATTCAATATTCCCGATCGCAACCGACAAAACAATGGGCCCGTTTCTCAACGGAATAGTGTTATACTCAATGAACAAAGGTCACGGATTAGAAATCCTGTGTGATCCAAACCTAATATAGGGTATAGCTGGCTGATGACGGCTAATAAGCCAGAAATGGTCATTCGTGTCTAACTAGTCTTTGTCGGTTCCATCTTATTAATACATATTTCATGTCACTATGCTACGGCAAGTAAGGGCACTAAAGTGAGCTCCAAGTCATAACTGAACAAGTTTTCCTTAAACAGATCGGTTAACACCACACTTTTATAGTCCATATTCCCGGTCACAACCGACAAAGACAACAAACCGTGGCTCAATGTAAGATTTTTACACTCTCAAGGACCAAAGGTAGCGTTTTCGAGTCCTGGGTGATCCACACCTATTATATGTATAACTGTCTGATAACGGCTTATAAGCTCAGAAATGGCCTATCCGGTCTCCAATGGCTTCCTCGATTCCATCTTATTAGTATATATGACAAAGTAGCTATGCGAATTCCCACAAAGGGACTCCGAAAAGTCAGCTCCAAGGGCACAACGGAACATAAAGTGTTCCTTTATCATATCGGCGAACACCACACTTTTATAGTCTATATTTCCGATCACAACCGACAAAACAACGGGCCCATGGCTCAATGGTAGAGTGTTACACTCAATGATCAAAGGACGCAGGTTCGAATCCTGTGTGATTCACACCTGGGATTGGATATGACTGGTTGTTGACGGCTTATAAGCCAGAAATGGCCATTATGGTCACCCTTGTCTTTGTCGGTTCTAACTTATCAATAAATATGTCGAGTAGCTGTGCGAATGCCCAAGAGGGCTCTTAAGTGAGCTCCAAGGCACAACTGAACATAAGTTTTTATTAACCGGATGGGTGAAAACCCCACTTTTATAGTCCATATTCCCGATAGCAAACTGTAACACAACGGGCATGTTGCTCAATGGTAGAGAGTTACCCTCAATGAACAAAGGACGCGGGTTAAAATCCTGGGTGATCCAAACCTGGAATTCGGTATGTCTGGCTAACGACGGCTTATAAGCGAGAAATGGCTATTACGGTCTCCCTTGTCTTTGTCGGTTCCATCACAATAATATATATGTCAAGTCACTATGCGACTGCCCACAAAGGCTCTTAAGTGAGCTCCAAGACACAACGGAACATAAGTGTTCTTTAATCATATCGGCGAACACCACACTTTTATAGTCCATATGTTCGATCGAAAACGACAGAACAACGCGCCCGTATCTCAATAGTAGAGTGTTACACTCAACGACAAATGGTCGCGGGTTCGAATTCTGGATGATCTAAACCTAGGATTTGGTTTGAATGGCTGATGACGGCTAATAAGCCAGAAATGGTCATTCCTGTCTCCCTTGACTTTGTCGGTTCAATTTTTTTAATACATATTTCAAGTCGCTATGCGACTGCATGCGAGGGCTCTAAAGTGAGCTCCAAGGCATAACTGAACATAAGTTTTCCTTAACCGGATCGGTGAACACCACAGTTTACTAGTCCATTTTCCCGATCGCAACCGGCAAAAAAACGGGCCCTTGGTGAAATGGTAGAGTGTTAAACTCACTGACCATAGGTCGCGCTTTCGAATCCTGGGTGATCCAAACCTGGGGGTTGGGTATGAATGGCTGACGATGGCTAAAAAGCCAGAAATGACCATTTTGGTCCGCCTTGTCTTTGTCGGTCAGATCTTATCATTATATATTTTAAGTCGCAATGCGACTGCCTGTGAGGTATCTAAATTATACTCCAAGGCAAAACGGAACATTAGTGTTCCTTAACCAGATAGTTGAACAACAAACTTTCATAGTTAATATTCCAGATCTCAACTTACAAAACAATTGGCCCACGGTTCAATGGTAGACTGTTACACTCAATGACCAAAGGTAACGGGTTTGAATCCTAGGTAATCCACACCTGAAATTAGGTATGAATTGCTGACGACGGTAAATAAACCAAGAATAGCTATTCCGGTCTCCCTTTTCTTTGTCCGTCAGATCTGATCAATATATATTTCGAGTCAGTATGCGAATGCCCATGAGGTCTCTAAAATGAGCTCCAAGGAAAAACGGAAATACGTTTTCCTCAACTTGATCGGTGAACACAACAATTTCCTAGTCCATATTCCAGATCGCATCCGACAAAACAACGGACCCGCGGCTCAATGGTAGAGTGTTACACTCAATGATCAAAGGTCACGGGTTCGAATCCTGGGTGATCCAAACCTGGGATTCGGTATGACTGGCTAATGACGGCTTAGAAGCTAGAAATAGTCAATCACGTCTCCCTTGTCTTCGTCAGTTCCATCTTATCAATACATTTTTTTAAGTCGCTATGTGACTGCAAGCGAGGGCTCGTAAGTGAGCTCCAAGGCATAACTGAACAGAAGTGTACCTTAACCAGAAATGTAAACACCACAGTTTACTAGTCCATTTTTCCGATCGCAACCGACAAAACAACGGGCCCGTGGTAAAATGGTATAATGTTAAACTCACTGACCATAGGTCGTGCTTCCGAATCTTAGGTGATTCACACCTGGGGTTGGGTATGAATGGCTGACGACGGCTAAAAAGCCAGAAATGGCCATTCTGGTCGGTTCCATCTTATTATTATATATGTCAAGTCGCTATGTGCCTGCCCGCGAGGGCTCTTTAGTGAGTTCCAAGGTACAGCGGAACATAACTGTTCCGGATCGGTGAACACCACACTTTTATAGGCTATTTTCTTGATCGCCACCGTAAAAAACAACGGGCCCGTCGCTCAATAATAGAGTGTTACACTTAATGAACAAAGGTCTTGGGTACGAATTCTGGGTGATCTTCACCTGGAATTGGGTATGACTGGCTGATGACGGCTTATACAACAAAAATGACCATTCGGGCCCCCCATGTCTTTGTCGGTTCCATCTTATTATTATAATGTCACGTCTGTATGCGACTGCCAGCTAGGGCCTTAAAGTGATCTCAAGGCGTAACGTAACATAAGTGTTCCTTAACCAGATCGGTGAATACCACACATGTAAAGGCCATATTACCGATCGCTTCCGACAAACAACGGGTCCATGGCTCAATGGTAGAGATTTAGACTCAATTACCAAATGTCACGGGTACAACTCGTGGGTGATCAACACCTGGGATTGGGTGTGATTGTCTGATGAGGGCTAATAATCCAGATATGGCATATCGGGTCTCTCTTGTATTTGTCGGTTCCATCTTAGCAATTTATATGTCAAGTCCTAAGCGACTGCCTGCGAGGGCTGTAAAGTGAGCTCCAAGGCAAAACGGAATAAAAGTGTTTCTTTACCAGATCGGTGAAAACCACACTTTTATAGGCCATATTCCCAATTGCCACCGAAACAACAACGGAACCGTCGTTCAATGGTAGAGTGTTAAACTCAATGAACAAAGGTCTTGGGTACGAATCCTGGGTGATCTACACCTGGGATTGGGTATGACTGGCTGATGATGGCTTATACAACCGAAATGGCCATTCAGGTCCCTCTGTCGTTGTCGGTTCCATCTTATCATTATAATGTCACGTCGCTATGCGACTGCCCGCGAGGTCATTCAATTATTCTCCAAGGCACAACGGAATATAAGTGTTTCTTTACCACATCAGTTAACATACCACTTTCAGAGGCCATATTCCCGATCGCTACCGACAAAACAACGGGCCCGTGGCTCAATGTTTCAATGTTACACTCAATGACCAATGGTTTTGGGTACGAATCCTGGGTGATCTACACCTGGAATTGGGTATAACTGGCTGATGACGGCTTATACAACAGAAATGGCCATTCGGGCCCCCCATGTCTTTGTCGGTTCCATCTTATCATTATAATGTCACGTCTGTATGCGACTGCCAGCTAGGGCCTTAAAGTTAACTCCAAGGCGTAACGGAACATAAGTGTTCCTTAACCAAATCGGTGAATACCACACATGTATTGGCCATATTACCGATCGCTTCCGACAAAACAACGGGTCCATGGCTCAATGGTAGATATTTAGACTTAATGACCAAATGTCACTGGTACGAATCCTGGGTGATCGACACCTGGGATTGGGTATGATTGTCTGAACAGGGCAATATAATACAGAAATGGAAAATCCGTTCTCCCTTGTATTTTGTCGGTTCTATCTTAGCAATATATATGTCAAGTCATAATGGGACAGCCCGCGAGGGCTCTAAGGTGAGCTCCAAGGCACAACGGAGCATAAGTGTTACTTAACGAGATCAGTGAACACCACACTTTCGTAGGCCATATTCCCGATTGCTACCGACAAAACAGCGGGTGCGTGGCTCAATGGTTGTGTGTTACACTCAACGGCCAAAGGTAGTGGGTTCGAATCCCAGGTGATCCACACCTGGGATTGGGTATGAGTGGCTAATGACGGCTAATAAGCCTAAAATGGCCTTACGGTCTACCTTGTCTTTGTCGGTTCCATCTTATCGATATATATGTGAAATCGCTATGCGACTGCCCATGAGGGGTATTAAGTTAGCTCCAAGGCACATCGGAACGTGAGTGTTCCTTAACCAGATCGGTAAACACAATATTTTCATAGGTTATATTCCGGATCGGTACCGAAAAACAACGGGCTTTCGGCTCAATGGTTGATTGTTACATTCAATGACCAAAGGTCGCGGGTTCGAATCCTGGGCGACCTACACCTAGGATTGTGTATGGATGGCCGATGACGGTAAATAAACCAGAAATAGCAATTCTGGTCCCCCTTGTCTTTGTCTGTATGATGTTTTTAATATGTATGTCATGTCACTATGCGACTGCCCGAGAGGTCTATTAAGTGAGCTACAAGTCACAATGGAAATAAAGTGATCCTTAACCAGATCGGTGTACACCACACTTTCATAGTCAATATTTCCGATCGTAACCGACCAAAAACGGGCCCGTGGCACAATGGTAGAATGTTACACTCGTTGACCAATGGTTGCGGGTTCGAATACTGGGTGATCAACACCTGGGATTGGGTATGTATGGCTGATGACGGCTAATAAGCTAAAATGCATTCCGGTCTCCCTTGTCTGTTTTGGTTCCATCTTATCAATATATATGTCCAGAGTTGCTCTGTGCCTTCCGCGGACTCTTTAGTGAGCTCAAACGGCGGAGACATAAATGTTTTCTGTTAACCAGATCGGTGTAAAAACACACTTTTATAGGCCATATTCCCGTTGCCACCGATGAAAAACAACAGGCCCATCGTTCAATGGTAGAGTGTAACACTCAATGAACAAAAGGTCTTGGGTGCGAATCTGGTGCTCACCTCGGAATTGCGTGTGACTGGCTAATGGCGGCTTATACAACAGAATTGGCCATTCAGGGCCCCCATGTCTTTGTCAGTTCCATCTTAACATTATAATGTCATGACACTCTGCGACTGCCCGCGAGGTCTCACAATTGATCTCAGGCAAAACGGAATATAAGTGTTTCAACGATCAAGTGAACGTTACCGGAGGCCATGTACTTTCGGTCGCAACCGACAAAACAGCGGGCTGCGTGGCCAATGGTAGAATGTTACATACAGACAATGGTCATGTTCAAATCCTGGAGTGATTAAAACCTGTGATTGGTTATGACTGACTGACGGCTAATAAACCAGAAATTGACATTCTGGTTTTCCCTTGTCTTTGTCTGTTCCATCTTATCATATTAAAATCGCTATGTTCCTGCCCACGGGGTTCTTGAGTGACCTCCCAAGGCACGGAAAATAACTGTTCCTTAACCAGATCGCTAGAACACCACACTTTAATAGTCCATATTCCGGATCGCTACAGAAAAGAATAACGGGCCCTTGGCTCAATGGTGGTGCCTGTTACACCCAATGACCAACGGCCGCGTGTTCGAATCCTGGGTTGCACACTGCGCAGTTGTGTAGATGTCTGTTGAAGGCTAATAAGCCTGAAATGGTCATTCTAGTCCCCCTTGTCTTTTTAAGTTTTGATCTTTTAAATTTATATGTCAAGGCGCTGATTTACCATGAGGGGACACAAAGTGACTCAAATGCAAAACGGAACGTAAGTGTTCTTAACCGATCGGTGAACACCACACTTTCATCAGTCCATATTCCCGATCGCAACCGACAAAAGCAGCGATGCCCTCAGCTTGAATTGTAGAGTGATGCACTCAACGTCCAAAATGTCGCGGTTTTCGAATCCTGGGTGATCCTAAACCTGGATTGGGTTTTAACTGGCTAATGACGGCCTTTAAGCCCGAAATGGTCAATCAGTCTGCCTTGTCTTTGTCGATTCCATCTTATCAATACATATTTCAAGTCGCTGTGCCCACTGCGCGGGGGCTCTTAAATGAGCGCAAAGGCCAGAACTGAACATACATTTTCCTTAATCATAGTGGTGAACACCACACTTTTATAGATCCTATATCCGATCGCAAAAAGACAAAACAACGCCCGTAGCACAATGGTAGGAGTGTTTCCCTCAACGACCAACGGTCGCAGTTTTGTGAATCCTTGGTGATCCACACCTGTGATTTGTTATGAATGGTTGATGACGGCTAATAAGCCAGAAATTGTGATTCATGTGTCGCTAGTCTTTGTGGAGTTTTCAACGTGTATATACATATTTTGAGTCTCTATGCGACTGGAAGTAAGGGCTCTAAAGTGAGCTCCACGGCACATGAACTTTAGTGTTTTCTTAACCAGATCCTCGGTGAACACAGCGCGCTCCTGAGTCCGCATATTCCCGATGGCAACCGACAAAACAACGGGCTCGTTGCTCAATAGTAGAGTGTTACATTCATTGAACAAAGGTCGCGGTTTTCCGAATGATCTGGTGATCCAAACCTGGGATTGGATATGTCTGGCTATTGACGGCTTATAAGCCAGAAATGGCTTTTCCGGTCTCCCTTGTAATTGTGGGTTCCATCTTATCAATATATATTTCAAGTCGATATGCGACTGCACGCAAGGGCTCTAAAGTGATCCCCAAGGCACAAGTGAACATAAGTTTTCTAAACCGCGGGTTCAAATGAGTGGGTGATCAAACCTGGAGATTCGGTAAAGTCACGCTAATAAAAGCTTATATGCGAGAAATGGCTATTACGGTCTCCCTTGTCTTTTGTCGGTTCCATCAAAATAATATATATGTCAGAGTTGCTGTGCGACTGCCCACAAGGGATTTTAGAGTTAGCTCAAGGCACAACGGAAAATAAGTGTTCGCTTAATCATATCGGCGAACACCAAACTTTTTATAGTCCATATTATCGATCGCAAACGACAAAACAAAGCGCGTATCTCAATGCTAGAGTGTAACACTCAACGACCAAGGTCGCGGGTTCAAATCCTGGATGATCTACACCTAGGATTTGGTTTGAATGGCTGATGACGGCTAATAAGCCAGAAACGGTCATTTCTGTGTCCTTGTCTTTGTCGGTTCCATAAATACATATTTCAAGTCGTTATGCGACTGCGCGCGAAGGCTCTAAAGTGAGCTCAAGGCACAACTGAACAAAAAGATTTCCTTAACCGGATCGGTGAACACCACAATTTTATAGTCCATATTCCCAATCGCAACCGCAAAAACAACGGGCCATTTGCTCAATTGTAGAGTGTTAAATTCAATGAACAAAAATCGCGGTTTCGAATCCTGGGTGATCCAAACCTGGCATTCGGTATGTCTGGCTAATGACGGTTTATCAGTCAGAAATGGCTATTCCGGTCTCCCTTGTCTTGGTCGGTTCCATCTTATCAATATACATTTCAAGTCGCTATGCGACTGCACGACGAGGAGCCTAAAGTGAACTCCAAAGGCACAACTGAACATAAGTTTTTCTTAACCGGATGGCTGAAAAACCCCCATTTTATAGTCCATATTCCAGATAAAAACGGTTACACAACGGGCCTGTTGCTCAATGGTGAGAGATACCCTCAATCAACAAAGGCCACGGGTTAAAAATCCTGGGTGATTCAAACCTGGAATATGGTATGTCTGGCTAACGACGGCTTATAAGCGAAAATGGCTATTCCGGTCTCCCCTTGTCTTTCGTCGGTTCCATCAAAATAATATATATATTTTCAAGTCGCTATGCGAGCGCTCCCTAGGAGCTCTTAAGCGAGCTCCAAGGCACTAACGGACATACGTGTTCTTTAATCATATTGGCGAACACCACACTTTTATAGTCCATATTCCCTATCGCAAACGACAAAACAACGCGCCCGTATCTCAATAGTAGAGTGTTACACTCAATGACCAATGGTCGCGTGTTCGAATCCTGGATGATCTAAACCTAGGATTTGGTTTGAATGGCTGATGACGGCTGATAAGCCAGAAATGGTAATTCCTGTCTCCCTTGTCTTTGTCGGTTCCATTTTTAAAATCACAAATTTCAAGTCGCTTTGCGACTGCACGCGAGGGCTCTTAAGTGGCTCAAGGCACAACTGAACAAAAAGATTTTCTTAACCGGATCGGTGAACACCACAATTGTATAGTCCATTTTCCCCGATCGCAACCGACAACGGGCCCGTCGCTCAATGGTAGAGTTTTACACTTAATGAAAAAGGTTTTTGGATACGAATCCTGGGTGATATTCTCCTGGAATTGGGTATTACTGGATGATGACGGCTTTTACAGCAAAAATGGCCATGCCCGGCCCCATGTCTTTGTGCGGTTCCATCTTATCATTATAATGTCGTCTGTATGCGACTGCCAGCTGGGGCCTTCAAGTGATCTCAAGGCGTATCGGAACGCAAGTGTTCCTTTACCAGATCGGTGAACACCACACATGTATAGGGCCATATTACCGATCGCTTCCGACAAAACAACGGGTCCATGGCTCAATGGTAGAGATTTAGACTCAATGACCAAATGTCACAGGTACAAATCCTGGGTGATCTACACCTGGGATTGGGTATGATTATCTGATGGTGGGGCTAATAATCCAGAAATGGCATATCCGTTCTCCCTTGTATTTTGTCGGTTCTATCTTAGCTAATATATATGTCAAGTCTTAAATGACGACTGCGCGAGGAGGCTCTTTTTGTAGTGAGCTCAAGGCACAGCGGAACATAAAATGTTTCTTAACCAGATCGATGTAAAAACCACACTTTGTAGCAATATTCCCCGAGTGCCACGATAAAACAAACGGGCCCATCGTTCAATGGTAGAGTGTAACACTCAATGGACAACGGTCTTGGGTACGAATCGGTGATCTACACCTCGGAATTGGTATGACTGGCTAATGACGGCTTATACAACAGAATTGGCCATTCAGGGCCCCCATGTCTTTGTCGGTTCCATCTTAACATTATAATGTCATGACACTATGCGACTGCCCGCGAGGTCTCACAATTGATCTCCAAGGCACAACGGAATATAAGTGTTTCTTAACCAGATCAATGAACATTACACTTACGGAGGCCATATTTTCGATCGCAACCGACAAAACAGCGGGCCCGTGGCTCAATGGTAGAATGTTATATGCAATGACCAATGGTCGCATGTTCAAATCCTGGGTGATTAAAACCTGTGATTGGTTATGACTGACTGACGGCTAATAAGCCAGAAATTGACATTCTGGTTTCCCTTGTCTTTGTCTGTTCCATCTTATCAATATATATATTAAATCGCTATGTTCCTGCCCACGGGGGTTCTTAAGTGACCTCCAAGACACAGCGGAAAATAACTGTTCCTTAACCAGATCGCTGAACACCACACTTTAATAGTCCATATTCCGGATCGCTACAGACAAAACAACGGGCCCTTGGCTCAATGGTGGTGTGTTACACCCAATGACCAACGGCCGCGTTCGAATCCTGGGTTGTTCACCTGGGATTGTGTATGAATGTCTGTTGAAGGCTAATAAGCCTGAAATGGTCATTCTAGTCCCCTACCATCTTTTTTAAGTTTGATCTTTTAAATTTATATGTCAAAGGCGCTATGTTACTGCCCATGAGGGCTCTAAAGTGAGCTCCAAGGCAAAACGGAACGTAAGTGTTCCTTAACCAGATCGGTGAACACCACACTTTCATAGTCCATATTCCCGATCGCAACCGACAAAACAACGTGCCCTCGGCTTAATTGTAGAAATTGATGCACTCCAACGTCCAAATGTCGCGGTTTCGAATCCTGGGTGATCTAAACCTGGGATTGGGTTTAACTGGCTAATGACGGCCTTTAAGCCAGAAATGGTCAATCCAGTCTGCCTTGTCTTTGTCGATTCCATCTTATCAATACATATTTCAAGTCGCTATGCCACTGCACGCGAGGGCTCTTAAATGAGCGCAAAGGCAGAACTGAACATACATTTTCCTTAATCATAGTGGTGAACACCACACTTTTATAGTCCATATATCCGATCGCAAAAGACAAAACAACGCGCCCGTAGCACAATGGTAGAGTGTTTCCCTCAACGACCAACGGTCGCAGTTTTGAATACTTGGTGATCCACACCTGTGATTTGGTATGAATGGTTGATGACAGCTAATAAGCCAGAAATTGTGATTCATGTCTCCCTAGTCTTTGTCGTTTCAATCTTATATATACATATTTTAAGTCTCTATGCGACTGGAAGTAAGGGCTCTAAAGTGAGCTCCACGGCACAACTGAACATAAGTGTTTCTTAACCAGATCGGTGAACACAACGCTTTCCTAGTCCATATTCCCGATCGCAACCGACAAAACAACGGGCCCGTTGCTCAATAGTAGAGTGTTACATTCATTGAACAAAGGTCGCGGTTTCGAATATTTGGTGATCCAAACCTGGGATTGGATATGTCTGGCTATTGACGGCTTATAAGCCAGAAATGGCTTTTCCGGTCTCCCTTGTAATTGTGGGTTCCATCTTATCAATATATATTTCAAGTCGATATGCGACTGCACGCAAGGGCTCTAAAGTGATCCCCAAGGCACAAGTGAACATAAGTTTTCCTAAACCGCGGGTTCAAATAGTGGGTGATCCAAACCTGGAATTCGGTAAGTCTGGCTAATAAAAACTTATATGCGAGAAATGGCTATTACGGTCTCCCTTGTCTTTGTCGGTTCCATCAAAATAATATATATGTCAAGTTGCTATGCGACTGCCCACAAGGGATTTTAAGTTAGCTCCAAGGCACAACGGAAAATAAGTGTTCCTTAATCATATCGGCGAACACCAAACTTTTATAGTCCATATTATCGATCGCAAACGACAAAAACAAAGCGCACGTATCTCAATGCTAGAGTGTAACACTCAACGACCAAAGGTCGCGGGTTCAAATCCTGGATGATCTACACCTAGGATTTGGTTTGAATGGCTGATGACGGCTAATAAGCCAGAAACGGTCATTTCTGTGTCCCTTGTCTTTGTCGGTTCCATTTTTTAAATACATATTTCAAGTCGTTATGCGACTGCACGCGAGGGCTCTAAAGTGAGCTCCAAGGCACAACTGAACAAAAGATTTCCTTAACCGGATCGGTGAACACCACAATTTTATAGTCCATATTCCCAATCGCAACCGCAAAAACAACGGGCCATTTGCTCAATTGTAGAGTGTTAAATTCAATGAACAAAAATCGCGGTTTCGAATCCTGGGTGATCCAAACCTGGCATTCGGTATGTCTCGGCTAATGACGGCTTATCAGTCAGAAATGGCTATTCCGGTCTCCCTTGTCTTGGTCGGTTCCATCTTATCAATATACATTTCAAGTCGCTATGCGACTGCACGCGAGGGCCCTAAAGTGAACTCCAAGGCACAACTGAACATAAGTTTTTCTTAACCGGATAGCTGAAAACCCCCATTTTATAGTCCATATTCCAGATAAAAAACGGTTACACAACGGGCCTGTTGCTCAATGGTAGAGAGATACCCTCAATCAACAAAGGCCACGGGTTAAAATCCTGGGTGATCCAAACCTGGAATATGGTATGTCTGGCTAACGACGGCTTATAAGCGAGAAATGGCTATTCCGGTCTCCCTTGTCTTTGTCGGTTCCATCAAAATAATATATATATTTCAAGTCGCTATGCGACTGCCCACAAGGGCTCTTAAGCGAGCTCCAAGGCACAACGGAACATACGTGTTCTTTAATCATATTGGCGAACACCACACTTTTATAGTCCATATTCCCTATCGCAAACGACAAAACAACGCGCCCGTATCTCAATAGTAGAGTGTTACACTCAATGACCAATGGTCGCGTGTTCGAATCCTGGATGATCTAAACCTAGGATTTGGTTTGAATGGCTGATGACGGCTGATAAGCCAGAAATGGTAATTCCTGTCTCCCTTGTCTTTGTCGGTTCCATTTTTAAAATACAAATTTCAAGTCGCTTTGCGACTGCACGCGAGGGCTCTTAAGTGAGCTCCAAGGCACAACTGAACAAAAGATTTTCTTAACCGGATCGGTGAACACCACAATTGTATAGTCCATTTTCCCGATCGCAACCGAAAACAAACAACGGGCCCGTCGCTCAATGGTAGAGTTTTACACTTAATGAAAAAAGGTTTTGGATACGAATCCTGGGTGATCTTCTCCTGGAATTGGGTACGACTGGCTGATGACGGCTTTTACAACAAAAATGGCCATTCCGGCCCCCCATGTCTTTGTCGGTTCCATCTTATCATTATAATGTCACGTCTGTATGCGACTGCCAGCTAGGGCCTTAAAGTGATCTCAAGGCATATCGGAACATAAGTGTTCCTTAACCAGATCGGTGAACACCACACATGTATAGGCCATATTACCGATCGCTTCCGACAAAACAACGGGTCCATGGCTCAATGGTAGAGATTTAGACTCAATGACCAAATGTCACAGGTACAAATCCTGGGTGATCTACACCTGGGATTGGGTATGATTGTCTGATGAGGGCTAATAATCCAGAAATGGCATATCCGTTCTCCCTTGTATTTTGTCGGTTCTATCTTAGCAATATATATGTCAAGTCTTAATGCGACTGCCCGCGAGGGCTCTAAAGTGAGCTCCAAGGCAAAACGGAGCATAAGTGTTACTTAACGAGATCAGTGAACACCACACTTTCATAGGCCATATTCCCGATCGCTACCGAAAAAACAACGGGCACGTGGCACAATAGTTGTTTGTTACACTCAACGGCCAAAGGTTGTCAGTTCGAATCCTGGTTGATCCACACCTGGGATTTGGTATGAGTGGCGAATGACGGCTAATAAGCCTCAAATGGCCCATCCGGTTTTCCTTGTCTTTTTCGGTCCCATCTTATCGATATAATGTCACGTCGCTATGCGACTGCCCGCGAGGTCATTCAATTGATCTCCAAGGCACAACGGAATATAAGTGTTTCTTTACCACATCAGTTAACTTACCACTTTCAGAGGCCATATTCCCGATCGCTACTGACAAAACAACGGGCCTGTGGCTCAATTGTACAATGTTATTTTCAATAAACAATTCTCTTGGGTACAATTCCTGGGTGATCTACACCTGGAATTGGGTATGACTGGCTGATGACGGCTTATACAACAGAAATGGCCATTCGGGTCCCCCATGTCTTTGTCGGTTCCATCTTATCATTATAATGTCACGTCTGTATGCGACTGCCAACTAGGGACTTAAAGTGACCTCCAAGGCATTACGGAACATAAGTTTTCCTTAACCAGATCGGGCTAATACCACACATGTATTGGCCATATTACCGATCGCTTCCGACAAAACAACGGGTCCATGGCTCAATGGTAGATGTTTAGACTTAATGACCAAATGTCACTGGTACGAATCCTGGGTGATCTTCACCTGGGATTGGGTATGATTGTCTGATGAGGGCAATCTAATGCAGAAATGGCAAATAGGTTCTCCCTTGTATTTATTGGTTCCATCTTAGCAATATATATGTCAAGTCGTAATAGAACAGCCCGCGAGGGCTCTAAGGTGAGCTCCAAGGCACAACGGAGCAAAGGTGTTACTTAACGAGATCAGTGAACACCACACTTTCGTAGGCCATATTCCCGATTGCTACCGACAAAACAGCGGGTGCGTGGCTCAATGGTTGTGTGTTACACTCAACGTCCAAAGGTAGTGGGTTCGAATCCCAGGTGATCCACACCTGGGATTGGGAATGAGTGGCTAATGACGGCTAATAAGCCTTAAATGGCCCATCCGGTCTTCCTTGTCTTTGTCGGTTCCATCTTATCGATATATATATGAAGTCGCTATGAGACTGCCCACGAGGTCTCTTAAGTGAGCTCCAAGGCACAGCGGAACGTGAGTGTTCCTTAACCAGTTCTGTGAACACAATATTTTCATAGTCCATATTCCGGATCGGTACTGACAAAACAACGGGCTCTCGGCTCAATGGTTGATTGTTTCATTCATTGACCGAAAATTTGCGGGTTCGAATCCTGGGCGACCTACACCTAGGATTGTGTATGGATGGCCGATGACGGTAAATAAACCAGAAATAGCAATTCTGGTCCCCCTTGTCTTTGTCTGTATGATGTTTTTAATATGTATGTCATGTCACTATGCGACTGCCCGAGAGGTCTCTTAAGTGAGCTCCAAGTCACAACGGAAAAAAAGTGTTCCTTAACCAGATCGGTGTACACCACACTTTCATAGTCAATATTTCCGATCGTAACCGACCACCAACGGGCCCGTGGCACAATGGTAGAATGTTATACTCATTGATTAATGGTTGCGGGTTTGAATACTGGGTGATCCACACCTGGGATTGTGTATGTATGGCTGATGAAGGCTAATAAGCCAAAAATGCACATTCCGGTCTCCCTTGTCTGTTTTGGTTCCATCTTATCAATATATATGTCAAGTTGCTCTGTGCCGTCCCGCGAGGACTCTTTAGTGAGCTCAAAGGCACAGCGGAAACATAAATGTTTCTAAACCAGATCGGTGAAAAACACACTTTTATAGGCCATAATCTTGATTGCCACCGATAAAAACAACGGGCCCGTCGTTCAATGGTAGAATGTAACACTCAATTAACAAAGGTCTTGGGTACGGTTCCTGGGTGATCTACACCTCGGAGTTGGTACGACTGGCTGATGACGGCTTATACAACAGAAAATGGCCATTCCGGCCCCCCATGTCTTTGTCGGTTCCATCTTATCATTATAATGTCACGTCTGTATGCGACTGCCAGCTAGGGCCTTAAAGTGATCTCAAGGCGTATCGGAACATAAGTGTTCCTTAACCAGATCGGTGAACACCACACATGTATAGGCCATATAACCGATCGCTTCCGACAAAACAACGGGTCCATGGCTCAATGGTAGAGATTTAGACTCAATGACCAAATGTCACAGGTACAAATCCTGGGTGATCTACACCTGGGATTGGGTATGATTGTCTGATGAGGGCTAATAATCCAGAAATTGGCATTCTGGTTTCCCTTGTCTTTGTTGGTTCCATCTTATCAATATATATATTACATCGTTATGTTCCTGCCCGCGGGGGTTCTTTAGTGACCTCCAAGACACAGCGGAAAATAACTGTTCCTTTACCAGATCACTGAACACCACACTTTCATAGTCCATATTCCGGATCGCTTCAGACAAAACAACGGGCCCGTGGCTCAATGGTGGTGTGTTACACCCAATGACCAACGGCCGCGTTTTCGAATCCTGGGTTGTTCACACCTGGGATTGTGTATGAATGTCTGTTGAAGGCTAATAAGCCAGAAATGGTCATTCTAGTCCCCCTTGTCTTTTTTGTTTGATCTTTTTAATTATATATGTCAAGGCGCTATGTTACTGCCCACGAGTGCTCTTAAGTGAGCTCCAAGGCACAACGGAACATAAGTGTTCCTTAACCAGATCGGTGAACACCACACTTTCAAAGGCCATATTACCAATCGCTACCGACAAAACAACGGGCCCGTGACTCAATGGTAGAATGTAACTATCAAGTCGCTATGTGCTTGCCCGCGATGGCTCTTAAGTGAGCTCCAAGGTAGAGCGGAACATATGTGTTCCTTAACCAGATCGGTGGACACCTCACATTCATAGGCCATATTCCCGATCGCTTCCGATGAAACAACGATCCCGTGGGCCAATGGTATAGTTTTAGACTAAATGACTAAAGGTCCCGGGTACGAATCCTGGGTGATCT
Source organism: Schistocephalus solidus (assembly GCA_017591395.1). Lineage (NCBI taxonomy): Eukaryota > Metazoa > Platyhelminthes > Cestoda > Diphyllobothriidea > Diphyllobothriidae > Schistocephalus > Schistocephalus solidus. Next base: position 18,062 of record WEDG01001481.1, read on the forward strand.
ACACATGGGATTGGTTTTGATTGTCTGATGAGGGCTAATAATCCAGAAATGGCATATCGGGTCTCCCTTGTAATTGTTGGTTCCATCTTAGCTCCAAGAAACAGCCGAACATTAGTGTTCATTAACCTAATCGGTGGTCACTTCATATTCTTAGGCCATATTCCTGATCCCTACCGACAATACAAAGGGGCCGTGGCTCAATGGTAGAGAGTTAAACTCAATGACCAAAGGTCGCGTGTTCGAATCCTGGGTGATCCACACCTGGGATTGGGTATGAATGGCTGATAACGGAAAATAATCCAGAAATGGCCATTCTGTTTCCCCCTTGTGTTTATCGTTTCCATCTTATCAATATATATGTCAAGTCGCTATGTGCCTGCTCGCGAGTTCTCCATAGTAATATCCAAGGCATAGCGGAACATCAGTGTTCCTTAACCAGATCGGTGAACACCACACTTTCATAGTCGATATTCCCAATCGCAACCGACAAAACAACGGGCACGTGGCTCAATGGTAGACTGTTACACTCAACGACGAAAGTTTGTGGGTTCGAATCCTGGGTGATTCACACCTGGGATTGGGTATGTATGGGTGACGACGGCTAATAAGCCTGAAATGACCCATCCGGTCATTCTTGCCTTTGTCGGTTCCATCTTATCGATATATATGTGAAGTCGCTATGCCACTGCCCGCGAGGGCTCAAAAGTGAGTTCCAAGGAACAACAGAACATGAGTGTTCCTTAACCAGATCAGTGAACACCACACTTTTATAGTCCCTATTCCTCATCGCTACCGACAAAACAACGGGCACGTGGCTCAATGGTAGACAGTTACACTTTATGACCAAATATCGTGGGTCAGAACCCTGGGTGATCCTCACCTGGGATATGTATGACTGGCTGATGATGGCTAATAAGACGTGAAACAGCTGTCTACGTCTTGCATGTTGCACCTTTAGCAACAAACCTGTGCATTGTATGTGGTATGTGTCTTATTAAACAACGTTCGTTTATCGCCAATTGCAGGTCTTTGCGCGGACAAAATGGGATCGAGTGCGATCCTGACCACATCAGTGAGTGTCATGCACTTGTAAGCACGGACCGCAAGCTAAGACCCCTAAACGTGGGCCTTGGTCACAAGTCAGAGTTCACTACCCGGCACTTGTTGATCCAGCCCGAAAGGTGACTACCGCCGGGGAAACATTGGGATATGTTTACCACGTCAACTGTCTAACCTGTTCGGCCAATTACTGCGGCATGACGGATCAATCGACTGCGATCGCACATGCATGAGCACAGTCTAGCTGCAAAGCCAACAGACGTGTGATCGCCCGTCTCCATGCAAAGCCTCAAAAAACATTACCATTCGCCTTTGACGTTGCACAATTTGTCGACCGATTCGAACGAAAAATGGCAAAAGAGATAATCGAAGGCTGGCAATATGACGCTTATTCCATCAACCACAAGATCGATCTACAGGCACCATATGAGGCTGTCAGGCACCAATTGACCAAAAAAGCAGAACCAAGGAAAAGATAAAATGATGGATTTATCAGGCGTGAACCATTTATACTGATTTAACTTAAGTATTTAGCCTTTTTGTATATCTCCGATTATGTGCTTAAGTACAAGTATGAAACGTCAGATGACTTACCCATCCTCTCTTTAAACCACATTGAATTATCATTCGATATATAGATATATGGATATAGATAAAGATATAAGTCACATAACATGACCGACAAAGACAAGGGAGACTGGCTAAGGAAATGGCCATTTCTGTCTTATAAGCCACCATCAGCCAGCCATACCCAACCACATGCGCTGCGGCGTCCGAGGCTCAAACTCGCGACCTGTTGGGCACAAGTCTAACGCTCTACCCACTGTGCCACGAGCTCAAAGTCTTGCGGGTTTTTGATCGGGAATATTATCTATGGTAAGTAGGTACTCACTTATCGGTGAGCGCCTACTTACCGTATATATATGTACATATTCACCTTATATCAACATTTTGTTTTCGATTCATCGAGGATTATTGAACAAAGTTTATTTTACAAATAATCTTGTTGAAACTCCTAATCTGCTGTGATCCCAGTCACCCATTAGCCTTATTTGCTCTATATTGTGCGTATTAGGCATCTGTGGCGCAAATTATGTTAAGCTTAGTAAGCCAAAGCGCCTTATCCTCTCTCCTGTCTTATTTAAGCTCTTATGACACCGGCGTTACGTTTGTTAGATGGGGAAGGCTGTTGTAGATTCGATTAAAAGTCTTTCAAACAGCCAGCGCAAATATCCTGTGTTGCTCGCATTTCTTCTCAAAATACATTCAGCTTCCAGTTCGAAAGTATACACTTGCGTTTCAAAAAAATAAATCCAGTACATTCTTCGCGTGTGCTCGACAACAGCAATTCAGAGATAGAACCGAGACTGAGTAAAGATCTAAAAAGATTCGTCAACCCTTTAATCGAAAACCAGGAATATGAACTCTATTAATAGAGGCCTGCTTTAATTAATGACTGCTATTTACTATCCAGAATAGGTCTCCATAGAGCGAAGTCCCCAAACTAAGAAATGGAAGCACTGCACACTTGTTATGCGTTCTTGCTAAAAGGAGATGGCTACAAGCACCATGGAAATTTCTGTTACCTGCGCTTGTTTAGCGCGCGTACACTTCACACTCCCCCATATATGGGCCTCAGTGTAGTGTGAAGTGCGTTGTCTCATTGCTCAGGTCATATCACTGAGGATGAAGGAGATAGCAAGCCCACGCAAGGTACAAATGCGTGGATTTTTCCAGGCTTGTGCAAAAGCGTTACTCATCGTGCGGTCGTTGTCTATCTCCCTTCTATATGCTTTAAATCGTACTTGAGCTCACTCCTAGGGTACAAATAAACGTTCTCTCCAAAGCAGTCGCGGAAAGTATTGCCACACGTTTTGCCGGCAAAGATTACTTGTTTCCTCCTTCCGCTCCATGAGCCACTGCGCTATAAAATTATTAAACAATTATTTCTACGAAAGTCAATTCTTCAAACAGGTGTTTTCATATGTTCCTATTGAAACTTATAGACGTACAGAGAGAAGTGAAATATGAGGGTAGACAAGGTTTATAATTGTTTATGGTTCAAATAATCGTTTCTGGTATGCGGACTCCAGAGAATAATCGGGTAAATAATTTCTGAAATTATTAAGTGAAGGTCATGGAATCAGGTGATTCGGATATGACTTTTTACGGTCAGACCCGAAATGTCAATGAACATTTGCGTCGAAGACAATCAACCACTGTGGAATAACCAAGTAATGCCCATTCTTCAAATAAGTTGTACTACAAGAAGTATGAAACTTATATGACAAAGACGTTTTACCGTAATTCCAAAATATGTACAAGCTAAAAGGCCAGAAACGTGTTTCGCCGATGTTTCTGCTGCTTTGTGACACAGCGTTTATCTGTTAGAATCCACTGATGAGAACTTGTTCACCGTTATAGGAATGAAGTCCATCAATCGCGATTTTATTTCCATTATCCTCACATGAGACCAGCTATTAACCAAAGAAAATCTTATTCACTTCCGAAATACACCTCCTTGGTTGAAGGTAACTTCATACATTAAAACCCTGTGTCACCTGCCAATAAAACCGAATGATCCGTCGACTAAGATGGTAGGTATTACAGAGTCCCCTGAGCTTGCCCAGACATACTTAATCACTGCCTTACAACCTGGCAACCAGCCGCCAATGTAAAAGCACTTGACCTTTGAGGTGTCTTTCTGTTTTTTGTTTGAACATGTGTGCTCGAGCCATCACACCTGAATATATCAGTTCTATGGTTTTCAACCCAGTTTTCCCTCAATTCTACTTCCACCACCACGCTATCCAGGTTCCCTGGCGGACAAAACCGTTAGCCTCAAAGACAGTCATTCACAAGCAACGAATATTTATAACTTCCCTATCAACTCAGTAAGCTTACTATGACTGGCTCTCACTCGACACAGTCATCCACAGTCATCCAAGGCCATTGGCAAGTGCTATACGAGGGACACTGAGGGTCATAAATCTGGAGTCCTCGGTATCTGGTATATCATATATATATATATATCGCGTTCATCATCTCCCTGAGCCACTGCGCTATAAAATTATTAAACAATTATTTCTACGAAAGTCAATTCTTCAAACAGGTGTTTTCATATGTTCCTATTGAAACTTATAGACGTACAGAGAGAAGTGAAATATGAGGGTAGACAAGGTTTATAATTGTTTATGGTTCAAATCATCGTTTCTGGTATATGGACTCCAGAGAATAATCGGATTAATAAATTCTGAAATTATTAAGTGAAGGTCATGGAATCAGGTGATTCGGATATGACTTTTTAGGGTCAGACCCGAAATGTCAATGAACATTTGCGTCGAAGACAATCCACCACTGTGGAATCACCAAGTAATGCCCATTCTACAAATAAGTTGTACTACAAGAAGTATAAAACTTATATGACAAAGACGTTTTACCGTAATTCCAAAATATATACAAGCTAAAAGGCCAGAAACGTGTTTCGCTGATATTTCGGCTGCTGTGTGACACAGCAACGAGTGGTTCGGGTCCTCAGTGAGTCCCCCAGCGTTCTCTATGAGGTTTCTGGTATATTGACTCCATAGAATAATCAGTTTAATAATTTCTGAAATAATTAAGGGCAAGACATGGAGTCAGGTTATTCGGACATAATTTTTTAGGGTCAGAGCCGAAATTTCAATGACAATTTGGGTCAAGGACAATCAACCACTGTGGAGTAACCACGTAATGCCCATTCTGCAAACAAGTAGTACTACAAGTAGTATGAATCTTATATGAAAAAGACGTTGCACCATACTTCCGACATATATACTAGATAAAAGCCCAAATGCGTGTTTCGCCAATGTTTCTGCTGCTGTGTGACACAGCAACGAGTTTTTCGGCTCCTCAATGGGTCCCCCAGCGTTCTCTACGCGGTTTCTGGTATATGGAATCCAGAGAATAATCGGGACAAAAATTCTTGAAATTAATAAGTGCAGGACATGGATTCAGGTGATTTGGTCATGACTTTTTAGAGTCAGACGCGAAATTTTTAATGAATATTTGTATCGAAGACAATTAACCACTGTGGAATAACCACGTAATACCCATTATACAAACAAGTAGTACTACAAGTAGAATGAATCTTATATGACAAAGACGTTGTACCGTACTCTCGACATAGATACTAGATAAAAGCCCAGACACGTGTTTCGCCAAAGTTTCTGCTGCTGTGTGACACAGCAAGGAGTGTTTCGGCTCCTCAATGGGTCCCCAGCGTTCTCTACGTGGTTTCTTTTATATGGAATCCAGAGAATAATCGGGGAAATAATTTTTGAAATTATTAAGTGCAGGACATGGATTCAGGTGATTTGGAAATGACTTTTTGGGTCAGACCCGAAATTTCAATGAACATTTGAGTCAATGACAATCAACCACTGTGGAATTACCACGAAATGCCCATTCTACAAACACGTAGCACTAATAGTAATATGCATCTTATATGCCAAAGACGTTATACCGTACTTCCGACAAAGATACTAGCTTAAGGCCAGACTCGTGTTTCGCCGATGTTTCTGCTGCTGTGTGACACAGCAACGAGGAGTTTGGCTCCTCAGTGGGTCCCCCAGCGTTCTCAATGCGGTTTCTGGTATATGGACGCCAGAAAATAATCCGGTAAATAATTTCTGAAATAATTAATGGCAGGACATGGCGTAAGGTTATTCAGACATATTTTTTTATGGTCAGACCCGAAATTTAAATAAAAATTTGGGAAAAGGACAATCAACCACTGTGGAGTAACCACAAAATGCCCATTATGCAAACAAGAAGTACTTTAAGTAGTATGAATCTTTTATTACAAAGACGTTATACCGTACATTCGACATAGATACTAGCTTAAAGCCCAGACACGTGTTTTGCCGATATTTCTGCTGCTGTGCGACCCAGCAACGAGTGTTTCGGCTCCTCAGTGGGTCCCCCAGCGTTTTCTTTTTACGGTTTCTGGTATATGGAATCCAGATAATAATCGGGGAAATACTTTTTGTAATTATTAAGTGCAAAACATGGAGTCAGGTGATTTGGACATGACTTTTTAGGGTCAGACCCGAAATTTTAATGAATATTTGTGTCGAAGACAATCAACCACTGTGGAATAACCACGTAATGCCCATTCATCAAACAAGTAGTACTACAAGTAGTATTAATCTTATAGGAAAAAGACGTTATACCGTACATCCGAAATAGATGCTAGCTAAAAGCCATGACACGTGTTTCGCCGATTTTTCTGCTGCTGTATTACCTAGCAACGAGTGTTTCGGCTCCTCAGTTGGTCCCCCAGCGTTCGTTATGCGGTTTCTGGTATATGGACTCCAGAGAATAATCGGGGAAATAATGTTTAAAATTATTAGGTGCCGGACATGGAGTCAGGTGATTTAAAAATGACTTTTTAGGGTCAGACCCGAAATTTCAATGAGCATTTGTGTCGAAGACAATCAACCACTGTAGAATAACAACGTAATGCCCATTCATGAAACAAGAAGTACTACAAGTAGTATGCATCTTATATGAAAAAGACCTTATACCGTTCTTCCGACATAGATACTAGCTAAAAGCCCAGACACGTGTTTCGCCGATTTTTCTGCTGCTGTGTTACCTAGCAACGAGGGGTTCGGCTCCTCAGTGGGTCCCCCAGCGTTCTCTTTGCGGTTTGTGGTATATGGACTCCAGAGAATAATCGGTTTAATAATTTCTGAAATAATTAAGGGCAAGACATGGAGTTAGGTTATTCGGTCATGACGTTTCAAGGGTAAGACCCTCAATTTCAACAACAATTTGGGTCAAGGATAATCAACCCTTGTGGAGTAACCACGTAAAGCCCATTCTGCAAACAAGTGGTACTACAAGTAGTATGAATCTTATATGACAAAGACGTTATACTGTACATCCGACATAGATGCTAGCTAAAAGCCCAGACACGTGTTTCGCCGATGTTTCTGCTGTTGTGTGACACAGCAACGAGAAGTTCGGCTCCTCAGTGGGTCCCTCAGCGTTCGCTATGCGGTTTCTGGTATATGGAAGCCAGAAAATAATCGGGTAAAAAATTTCTGAAATTATTATGTGCAGGACATGGAGTCAGGTGATTCGGACATGACTTTTAAGGGTCAGACCCAAAATTTCAATAAACATTTGGGTCGAAGACAATCATCCACGGTGGAATAACCACGTAAAGCCCATTCTTCAAACAAGCACTAATACAAGTAGTATATATCTTATATGAAAAAGACTTTATACCGTACTTCCGACATAGATACTATCTAAAAGCCCAATCACGTGTTTTGCCGATTTTTCTGCTGCTGTATGACCTAGCAACGCAGGGTTCGGCTCCTCAGTGTGTCCCCCAGCGTTCTCAATGCAGTTTCTTGTATATGGACTCCAGAAAATAATCGGTTTACTAATTTCTGAAATAATTTAGGGCAGGACATGGAGTCAGGTTATTTGGACATGAAGTTTTAGGGTTAGACCCGAAATTTCAACGAACATTTGGGTCAAGGACAATCAACCACTATGTAGTAACCACGAAATGCCCATTCAGCAAACAAGTAGTACTACAAGTAGTATGAATCTTATATGACAAAGACGTTATACCGTACATCCGACATAGATGCTTGCTAAAAGCCCACACACGTGTTTCGCCGATGTTTCTGCTGTTGTGTGACACAGCAACGTGGGGTTCGGCTCCTCAGTGGGTCCCCAAGCGTTGTCTATGCGGTTTCTGGTGTATGGACTCCAGAGAATAATGGGTTAAATAATTTCTGAAATAATTTAGGGCAGGACATGTAGTCAGGTTATTCGGACATGATGTTTCAGGGTAAGACCCGAAATTTCAACGAACATTTGGGTCAAGGACAATCAACCACTGTGAAGTAACGACGAAATGCCCATTCTGAAAACAAGTAGTACTACAAGTAGTATGAATCTTATATGAAAAAGACGTTGCACCATACTTCCGACATATATACTAGATAAAAGCCCAAATGCGTGTTTCGCCAATGTTTCTGCTGCTGTGTGACACAGCAACGAGTGGTTCGGGTCCTCAGTGAGTCCCCCAGCGTTCTCTATGAGGTTTCTGGTATATTGACTCCATAGAATAATCAGTTTAATAATTTCTGAAATAATTAAGGGCAAGACATGGAGTCAGGTTATTCGGACATAATTTTTTAGGGTCAGAGCCGAAATTTCAATGACAATTTGGGTCAAGGACAATCAACCACTGTGGAGTAACCACGTAATGCCCATTCTGCAAACAAGTAGTACTACAAGTAGTATGAATCTTATATGAAAAAGACGTTGCACCATACTTCCGACATATATACTAGATAAAAGCCCAAATGCGTGTTTCGCCAATGTTTCTGCTGCTGTGTGACACAGCAACGAGTTTTTCGGCTCCTCAATGGGTCCCCCAGCGTTCTCTACGCGGTTTCTGGTATATGGAATCCAGAGAATAATCGGGACAAAAATTCTTGAAATTAATAAGTGCAGGACATGGATTCAGGTGATTTGGTCATGACTTTTTAGAGTCAGACGCGAAATTTTAATGAATATTTGTATCGAAGACAATTAACCACTGTGGAATAACCACGTAATACCCATTATACAAACAAGTAGTACTACAAGTAGAATGAATCTTATATGACAAAGACGTTGTACCGTACTCTCGACATAGATACTAGATAAAGCCCAGACACGTGTTTCGCCAAAGTTTCTGCTGCTGTGTGACACAGCAAGGAGTGTTTCGGCTCCTCAATGGGTCCCCCAGCGTTCTCTACGTGGTTTCTTTTATATGGAATCCAGAGAATAATCGGGGAAATAATTTTGAAATTATTAAGTGCAGGACATGGATTCAGGTGATTTGGAAATGACTTTTTGGGTCAGACCCGAAATTTCAATGAACATTTGAGTCAATGACAATCAACCACTGTGGAATTACCACGAAATGCCCATTCTACAAACACGTAGCACTAATAGTAATATGCATCTTATATGCCAAAGACGTTATACCGTACTTCCGACAAAGATACTAGCTTAAAGGCCAGACTCGTGTTTCGCCGATGTTTCTGCAGCTGTGCGACACAGCAACGAAGGGTTCGGCTCCTCAGTTGGTCAACCAGCGTTCGTTATGCGGTTTCTGGTATATGGACTCCAGAGAATAATCGGGGAAATAATGTTTAAAATTATTAGGTGCCGGACATGGAGTCAGGTGATTTAAAAATGACTTTTTAGGGTCAGACCCGAAATTTCAATGAGCATTTGTGTCGAAGACAATCAACCACTGTAGAATAACAACGTAATGCCCATTCATGAAACAAGAAGTACTACAAGTAGTATGAATCTTATATGAAAAAGACCTTATACCGTTCTTCCGACATAGATACTAGCTAAAAGCCCAGACACGTGTTTCGCCGATTTTTCTGCTGCTGTGTTACCTAGCAACGAGGGGTTCGGCTCCTCAGTGGGTCCCCCAGCGTTCTCTTTGCGGTTTGTGGTATATGGACTCCAGAGAATAATCGGTTTAATAATTTCTGAAATAATTAAGGGCAAGACATGGAGTTAGGTTATTCGGTCATGACGTTTCAAGGGTAAGACCCTCAATTTCAACAACAATTTGGGTCAAGGATAATCAACCCTTGTGGAGTAACCACGTAAAGCCCATTCTGCAAACAAGTGGTACTACAAGTAGTATGAATCTTATATGACAAAGACGTTATACTGTACATCCGACATAGATGCTAGCTAAAAGCCCAGACACGTGTTTCGCCAATTTTTCTGCTGCTGTGTGACCTAGCAACGTGGGGTTCGGCTCCTAAGTGGGTCCCCCAGCGTTCTCTATGCGGTTTCTGGTATATGGACTACAGATAATAATCGGTTAAATAATTTCTGAAATTATTAAGTGCAGGACATGGAGTCAGGTTATTAGGACATGATGTTCTTGGGTCAGACCCGAAATTTAAATGACAATTTGTGTCAAGAACAATTAACCACTGTGGAGTAACCACGTAATGCCCATTCTGCAAACAATTAGTACCTCAAGTAGTATGAATCTTATATGACGAAGACGTTATACTGTACTTCTGACATAGATACTAGCTAAAAGCCCAGACACGTGTTTCCCCGATGTTTCTGCTGCTGTGTGACACAGCAACGAGTGTTTCGGCTCCTCAGTTGGTCCCCCAGCGTTCTCTATGCGGTTTCTGGTATATAAAAACCAGAAAAAATTCGGGGAAATAATTTTTGAAATTATTAAGTGCAGGACATGGAGGCAGGTTATTCGGACATGAAGTTTTAGGGTCAGACACGAAATTTCAATGAAAATTTGTGTCGAAGACAATCAACCGCTATGGAGTAACCACGTGATGCCCATTCTACAAACAAGAAGAATAAATATTTTATGACACATACATTGTACCGTACTTCCGACATAGATACTATCTAAAAGGCCAGACTCGTGTTTCGCCGATGTTTCTGCTGCTGTGTGACACAGCAACGAGGGGTTCGGCTGCTCAATATGTCCCCAAGCGTTCTCTATGCGGTTTCTGGTATATGGAATCCAGAGAATAAACGGGGAAATAATTTTTGAAATTATTAAGTGCAGGACATGGAGTCAGCTTATTCGTACATGACTTTTTAGGGTCAGACCCGAAATTTCAATGAACATTTGGGTCGAAGACACAACCACTGACTCCCATCTTTTTCTGGAAACACAAAAATGCGCTCGAGTACGGCGCAGACAGTCCACACACTGGGTCTAGCAGATGGGTCATAAGCACTTCATCGAACCGAAGTTCATCAGACCCTAACCACCTCTCATTCTCCGTCGCTGCATATCGGGTATTTATTCAAACAGGAATAAGCGCAAACCCATCTAGTGGATTCTTGAAGGAAACAAGCTGCGTATGGGTGGCAAAGCTCATGAACAGGCAACCAATTACCAGGTCGAAGTTGGCCAAGTTTTAATTGCAGAGAGTAGACATGGCAGAGAATATGATTAAATTGAAACATTTTCTCCCGGGTATGAATTTAAAACAGGCGTAAACAGCAGGATTTATTGGTACCAAGAAATTTCGCGACGGCTTATCAACTGCAACCCGTCTTTGCATAACACAAGTAACGAATGAAATTGGACAGCAGTTTGAATTAACAGAAAATCAATACATAACAGCAAGGTCCAATGGACAACGTAAATAACTTCAAGAAAGAAAAATGTGAGGGAGAAGCTATACAACTAAAGCCATGAATCATCTAGGGTGAAAATCACCAGGGCAATTGTAGATTGATCACGTGGTCTAGTTGCTTACAAAGATTTGGTTTCTCCCTCCGTATATACGCTGCTTCCAAGTAGCGCAATGTCCGAGTTGTTCGTGCCCGAACAAAGTACTCGGAAAGCTGTTTTGAGGTCTACATAATGACCACTGTCTAGTATATGTTTAGTAACTCTAGATACAGAAATTGCCTGCATCATATCAGCCTTACTTAACTGTGGATATCCTGCACGTTTTATTCAAAAATATAGCAACACCTTACGACCAAAAGTGGTGGAACATTCAGTTCCAAAAAGCCCGTTAGCATATACTTACCCTTTAAGGGTGACAATATTTCTAATACTCAAGCGACGATTATGCGGCACCATTGGAAGAACATACAATGCAGCTCAGCTCTTCTTTATCAATCGTACTAGAAGCCTGCCAATCAACCACACTTAAAGGATGCCCTTGCCGTTGCACGCCACCCTAAATTGTGTTTATGAATTCACGTGCACTTGTGGATGCAAGTACATTGGGCAAACGCAAAGGCAATTAGCAACCAGAGCCGCTGAACATTTACCTAATTGGTTGTTTAAACAAGAAAATAAAGTACCACGTTCTTCGATTACTAAACATATACTAGACAGTGGTCATTATGTAGACCTCAAAACAGCTTTCCGAGTACTTGTTCGGGCACGAACAACTCGGACATTGCGCTACTTGTAAGCAGCGTATATACGAAGGGAGAAACCCAATCTTTGTAAGCAACTAGACCACGTGATCAATCTACACAGTGCCCTGTTGATTTTTCACCCTAGATGATTCATGGCTTTAGTTGTATAAGCTTCTCCCTCACATTTTCTTTCTTTGGAAGTTATTTACGTTGTCCATTGGACCTTGCTGTTATGTATTGATTTTTCTGTTAATTCAAACTGCTGTCCAATTTCATTCGTTACTTGTGTTATGCAAAGACGGGTTTCGCAGTTGATAAGCCGTCGCGAAATTTCTTGGTACCAATAAATCCTGCTGTTTACGCCTGTTTTAAATTGAAACAGTCTGTTTCAGGTTTATTCTGCCTTTATTCAGCCAATCATAACCCTGACTAACAGTTGGGTCTGGAAACACAAACATGCGCTCGAGTACGGCGCAGACAGTCCACACACTGTGTCTAGCAGATGGGTCATAGGCACTTCATCAAACCGAAGTTCATCAAAGCCTCACCACCTGTCATACTCTGTCGCAGCAGATCTGGAATTTATTCAAAAAGGAATAGGTGCAAACGTATCTAGTGGCTTCCCGAAGAAAACAAGCTCCGTATGGGTGGCAAAGGTCACTAACAGGCAAACAATTACCAGGCCAAAGTCGGGCATGTTATAATTGCAGAGAGGAGACACGAAAAAGAATATGAGTACAATGATACAGTCTGTTTCGAGCTTATTCTGCCTTCACTCATCCAATCAAAACCCTGACTACCAGCTTTGTCTGGAAACACAAAAATGCGCTAGAGTATGGCGCAAATAGTCCACACACTGGATCTAGCAGATGGGTCATAAGCACTTCATCGAACCAAAGTTCATCAGACCCTAACCACCTGTCATTCGCTGTCGCTGCAGATCGGGTATTTATTCAAACAGGAATAGGCGCACACCGATCTAGTGGATTCTTGAAGCGAAGAAGCTGCGTATGGGTGGCAAAGGTCATGAACAGGCAACCAATTACCAGGTCGAAGTCGGCCAAGTTATAATTGCAGAGAGGAGACACGACAGAGAATTTGGGAAGATTGATAGAGTCTGTTTCGATGTTATTCTGCCTTCATTCATCCAATCAAAACCCTGACTACCAGCCCTGCCAGCAGCCACAGAACGGCTAGTAATACAACAGAAGTATATTACCGACAAAGAAAAGGGAGAATTAAATGGCCATTTCTGGCTTATTTGATGTCATCGGCCAGCCATACTTAAACACAGGCGCTGACATGCACGAGGCTCGAGCTCGTAACCTGTTGGGCAGAGGTCCATCGCTCAATCCACTGCGCCACGAACTCTTTGTCTTGACAGGTTCGATTGGAAATATTAACAATGCTATTTGGGCACTCACCGATCGGTTAAAGGACGCAGTTTTCCCGTTGTGCCTTGGGGTTAAATCTAGAGTATCGTCAGCGACCACAGAGAAGGTAGTGGTATAGCAAGAATTATACTACTAACAAAGACGAGGGAGACTCAAATGTCCATTTCTGGCTTATTAGGTGTCATCAGCCAGCCATACCCCACATTAGGTGCTGCGGCACTCGCGGCTCGAACTCGTGACCTGTTGGGCAGAAGTCCAACGCTCTGCAGACTGCGCCACGAGCTCGTATCTTGACAGTTTCGATTGGAAATATTATTAATGGTATTTGGGTACTCAACGATCGGTATTAGGACGCAGTTGTGCCGTTGTGCCGTGGGGTTAACTCTAGAGAATCGGCTACTATCACAGAGCAGCTGGTTATATAGGCGGATTGATATTACCGACAAAGACAAAGGAGACTGGAATGGCCATTTTTTGCTTATTTGCCATAATCAGCCAGCCTTACCAAACCCTAGGCGCTGCCGCACCCAAGCGTCATATTTGCGCACTAATTGACAGAAGTTAAACGCTCTATCCACTGTGGCACGAGCTCGTTGTCCTCCGGTTTCAACCAATAATATTAAAAATTGTAGTTTAGTGCCCACCGAACGGGTACAGGACTCACTCTTCAGGTTGTGCCTTGGGGTTAACTCTAGAGCCCTCCCAGCAGCCACAGAGCAGCTAGTGATACAACTGAATGATATTACCAACAAAGTCAAGGGAGAATGGAATGGCCATTTCTGGCTTATTAGATGTCATCAACCAGCCATACCCAACCGCAGGCCTTGCAGACGCGAGGCTCGAACTCGTGACCTGTTAGGCAGAAGGCCAAAGCTCTGCAGACCGTGACTGAACTCGTATCTTGACAATTCCGAATAGAAAAATTAACAATGGTATTTTGGCAGTCAACGATTGGTTAAAGGAAGTAGTTTTGGCGTTGTGCCTTGGGCTTTACTCTACAGAATTGCCTGCCATTTCCAGAGCAGCCGGTTTTAAAGGCAGATTGATATTACCGACAAAGACAAAGGGAGGAGACTGAAATGGCCATGCTTATGAGCCACTGTTCACCAGCCTTACTAAACCCCGTAGGCGCTGCCGCACCAAGCGTCATATTTGCGCACTAATTGACAGAAGTTAAACGCTCTATCCACTGTGGCACGAGCTCGTTGTCCTCCGGTTTCAACCAATAATATTAAAAATTGTAGTTTAGTGCCCACCGAACGGGTACAGGACTCACTCTTCAGGTTGTGCCTTTGGGGTTAACCTAGATCCCTCCCAGCAGCCACAGAGCAGCTAGTGATACAACTGAATGATATTACCAACAAAGAAAACAGAGAATGGAATGGCCATTTCGGCTTATTAGATGTCATCAGCCAGCCATACCCAACCACAGGCGCTGACATGACCGAGGCTCGATCTCACGACCTGTTGGACAGACGTCCATCGCTCAATCCACTGCGCCACGAGCTCTTTGTCTTGAAAGTTGCGATTGGAAATATTAACAATGCTATTTGGGCACTCACCGATGGGTTAAAGGACGCAGTTTTCCCATGGTTATTTGGGGTAAACTCAAGAACAACGCCAGCGGCCACAGAGCAGCTAGTGATATACTGCAGAATAATACTACTGACAAGGAAAAGGGAAACTCGAATGACCATTTCTTGCTTATGAGCCCTCACCAGCAAGCCATACACATGCGGCACCTGAGGCTCGAAATCGCGAACTGGTGGACAGAAGAGGAAGGGGTTCTTAGGAAAATGCGAGCTCTACTCGTGAATTTTCCAGCTTGTCACACCAACCCATCGTCAGACGAAATAAATAAAAGTGGGTGTTAAAATATCGCACTAGAGAGGCTGGCGTGACAGGGCCGACATACCATTGGCTTGTATAAGTTGAGTCATGTTGGATTGTGAGCTAGGGGAAGGGGGAGGTGGAACAACTGCGGTTCCCGGTGGTGCAGGTGGAGGGGGGGATGGTGGATCATTTGGATTCCGGGTTGCTGGGTTGCTGGTAGTTGATGTGGCAGTTTAGCAGGGCTGTGAGTCGTAATCGTATACCCTCAAAATTGATGCCAAGGTCAACATGGCCGTTGATACTGCCCGCACAGGAGTAACAGGCCTCGAGTAAATCTCTCGCTCCTATTATGTTGGCCATGGCGACGACCTCAATTTCATCCCAATTGAATCGATGATTGCACACGAGTGCATGCGCAAAGACAAGGGACAAAGGGTCTCGGCGGCGGACAGCTAGTTTGTGCTCTTTAATGCGGGTGCCCAGGCGTCAGCCCGTATGCCCAATATAAACACAACAGCAATTTGCGCACGGAATGCGATAAATAACGTTGATTTGTTGATTTTTTAGCAAAAGAATGATAAAGGCAGTATGATATGACCGACAAAGACAAAGGAAAACTGGAATGGCAATTTTTGGCTTAATAGCCATCATCACCCAGCCATACCCAAACCCAGGCAATGCGACGCCCGAGGCTCGAACTCGTGACCCTATTTGGCAGACGACCAACGCTCTACCTACTGCGCCACGAGCTCGTTGTCTTGCCGGTTCCGATCGGACATATACCAATGATAGTTGGGCACTCAACAAACATGTAGAGAAATCGCTCCCTGCAATTGCATTTGGGGTAAACTCAAGATCCCCGACAGCAGCCACAGAGCAGCTAGTGACATAAGCGGAATGATACCAACAGACAAAGACAAAGGGAGATTGGAATAGACATTTCTGGATTATAAGCCATCATCAGCCAGCTTAACCCAAACCCAGTCCCCTACGGCATCCGAGGGTTCAAACTCACGTCCTGGTAGACAGACATCGAATGCTCTACTTACTGTGACACTAACTAATTGTCTTGCCGGTTTCGATAGGGAATATTCATACAAATTGTTGGGCAATTACCGTCGGTAACAGGACTCATTCCTCCCATTGTGCCCTAAGGTAACTCTTGATCCCCGACTGCAGCCACAGAACAGCTAGTGATATAGGCAGAATGATTCTACTGACAAAGACACAGGAGACTGGAATAGCCATGTATGGCTTATAATCCATCATCAGCAAGCCATACCCTACCGAGGCACTGCAGCAAACGAGACACGAACTTACAACCCTAATGGATAGAAGTTTAACGTTCTATTACTGCGCCACCGGCTGGCTGTCTTGATGGTTTCTATAGGGAATATTCACAATAGTTTTCTGGGCTTTCACCAAACGGTTACCGAACTCATTTCTCCTCTTGGGCCTTGCAGGGCAACTTAAGATCACCGACAGCAGCCACAGAGCAGCTAGTGATATAGGCAAAATGATATTACCGACAAAGACAAAGGGAGACTGGAATGATTATTTCTGGCTTACAGCCGTCATCATCCAGCCATAACCAACCCCATGCACTGCGGCACCCGCGAGGTCAAACTCTCGCGACCTGTCGGGCAGAAGGCCAACGCTCTGACCAAGGCTCACTGGAGTTCGTTTTTCTTGACAGTTTCGATTGAAAATATTTACAATGGTAGTTCAACACTCACCGGTCGGTTACAGGACGCATTTGGCCCATGGTGCCTTTGGGTTAACTCTAGAAGCTTCACCCAGCAGCCACAGAGCAGCTAGTGATACAGGCAAAAGGATCACCGACAGAGACGAGGAGACGATAATGGTCATTTTTGACTTATTTGCAATCATCAGCCAGCCATACACAACCCCAGTTCTGTGGGGCCAGAGTCTCCAGCTTGTGACCTGTAGGACAGAATTTTATCGCTTTACCTTCTGAGCCAAAGGCTAGTTTTTTTGCCGATTTCGAATGGGAATGTAAACAATGGCAGTTGGGCACTCACCAGACGGTTACAGGACTCCTCCTCCCTTGGCACCTTGGGGCTTGCTCTAGAGCTCCGCCAGCAGCGACAAAGCAGCTAGTGATATGAACAAAAATGATATCACTGACAATGAAAAGGGAGAATGCAATTGAGCATTTCTGGCTTTTAAGCCATCATCAGCCAGCCAAACCCAAGCCCAGGCGTTGTCAGGCCCAATATTTTGGAAATAGCTGACCTGCTGGACAAAGAAAGTCAAAAATGTCTCACCCACTGCACCACGAGCTCGTTGGCTTGCCAGATTCAATCGGGTATATCATAATTGTGGTTGGTCCATTACCGATCGGTTACAGGATTCCCTCGTCCCTGATGTGGCTTTGGGTTTAATTTTGTTTCCCAACAAGCAGCCACTCTACCAGCTAGTGAAAAAGGCAGCATGATTCTATTAAAAAGACTAGGAGACTGCAAAAGGCCATTTCTGGCCTCATTTGCTGTCATCAGCTGGCTATGCCTTACCTCAGGCACTGCGGAACCCGGAGGCTCACATTGCGACCTGATGGACAGAAGTCAGCGCTATACTTACTGTATGACGATCTCGTTGTCTTGGCGGTTTTGATATCGAATATACTACTATAGTATTTGGGCACTCATAGAAACGGCTGAAGTACTCACACGTCACATTATGCCTTGGATTTATCTATGAGATGCACCAGTAGCCACTAAAGGCTTGTATATTCAAAGAAATGAAATACCACCAACAAAGACAAGGTAGACGAGATGGACATTTTATGGTTTTATTAGCCATCATCAGCAGCAATACCCAATTCAAGTCGCTGCGGCACCGAGGTCGAACTCGTGACCTGGTGGAGAGAAGACCAACGCTCTACCTGCTGCGCCACTAGTTCGTATTCTTGCCAGTTTTCGATCGGGAATATTTACAATGGTAGTCGGGCACTAACCAAAACGGGTAGAGACTCATTCCTCCCGTCGCCTTGAGGAGTTAACTCCAGCGTTCCGACAGCGGCCACAGAGCTAGTCATATAAGCAGAATGATACTACCGACAAAGACAATGGAGACTAATGAGAGTGTATTTGGCTTATTCGCCATCATCAGCCAGCCATACCCAACCTTAGGCGCTGTAGGGCCAGAGGCTTTAGCTTGTGACCTGTAGGACAGAAGGGAAACGCTCTACATTCTGAGCCTCGAGCCAGTTGTGTGACCGGTTTCGATTGGCAATATTAACAATGGTAGTTGGGCACTCACAGATCGGTTACAGGACTCACTCCTCCCTTGGTGCCTTGGGGTTAACTCTAGAGCCCAGAAATCATCCACAGAGCAGCTAGTGATATAAGCAAAATGATATCACTGACAAAGAAATGGGAGAGATGAAATGGACATCTCTTAATTATTAGCCATCGTCAGCCATTCAGCAAGCCCAGGGTGTTTACGCGTCCGCTGTTTGAACTAGTAACCTGTTGGGCATAATTGCAACGGTCTACCCACTGCACAACAATCTCGTTGGCTTGCCAGATTCGATCGGGAATATGAATAGTGGTATTTGGGGCATTACCGATTTGTTACAGTAATTACTCTTTTTGATGTTGCTTCGCGTATACTTCGAGCCCAAACAAACAGCTTCGAACAAGCTCGTGATTTTATGCAGAATGATGCACCGACAAAGAGACTAGGTTGACTGGAATGGCTACTGGCTTTAATCGCCGTCATCAGCTAGCTATTATACCTTACCCCCAGGCGCTGCGGCACCTGGGCGCTCGCATTGCGACCGAATATGGACAGAAGTCAGCGCTCTACTCTTACTGCGCGACGATAATGGCGTGGCGTTTTCGATATGAAATATTAACAATAGTACTTGGGCACCTTCACCAAACGGGTGGAGGACTCACACGTCCCATTGCGACACTTTCGATTTACCTAGTGCGCCAGCAGCCACAAAGCAGAAGGGTGCGCAAATAGGCACGTTATATTACTTACAAAGATTGCAAAGGGAGTATGTAAACTGGCCCATTTTTGCCTCATTATCTGCCGTCATCAGCCAGCCATACTAGTTTTCCAGGGTGACGCTGTCGCGCCCGATGTTTGAACCTGGCGAATAAATGGACAGGTGAAGTCCAACGGTCTTCCCACTGCACCACGAGCTGGTTGCGTTTGCAGATGCGATGTGGAGTGCATGTGGCGTAATGTTATTTAGGCCATTACCGATCGGGTGCAGGATTCCCTCGTCCCGGTAGGCGGCCAGGATACGCGGCATAGCTCAGTGGCTGTACAGGCACCTGGAAGTAGCTAATGCATGGGATGCGGCGATTAAAGCATTTTAAACAAATCTGCACGCATTCCTCAAAGGATCAAGAAGGCCTCCAGTACTGATAATGCTCTTGTCTATTCAGACGTCGTTGCCTTTGTTTTCTTCCATAGCCTTTACGCGGGTGGCAATTAAAATGCGTAGCTCGACGCCTGCGAGAAAATTTCGGTGGAATTCAAACGCAGCATGTTATAGAACTGTTTAAACTCTGCTAGGAGCTACTGTCATATGGGCAAAAAGTACTACTAACGGTGGATGCGTACCACAAATGGATCAGCTAATGTACACAAGGACTACTCACTGAATGGGTTTTGCAACGACTAGAAGAGAGAGGTTTTCCAAACTCTAGCTTCCAGTCTGGCTTCGATGTCGCAGATGATCACCTTTGATCGAAATAGTCCGCGCGCGAAGTTGAGCAACTGCACAGAGGCTAAATGGTGTTTTCCCCAAACATTCAGTTTACTCGTGAAGATGCCCGGTAAGGAGACAGTCTGCCACTTCTGGACGAGAATCCAAAAGAGCTGCATGTTGGTAGTCTTGCAACAATCCTTCATAGGAAAGGATCTAATCAGCTGAGTTTATCGCTCACCCATGGAAGCAACCACCCAGCAGCTCTACAAAGAAAGAAGCCGTCCGAACTCTGTTCCACTCGGGCATACCGTTCACCGCAAACGGTGATGACATATCGCAAAAGAGCTTTGCTTTACCCATATCGGTTGTTTCGGTGTAAACGGGTATCCGGTGTCTGTAGTTTGTAAAGAACTGCCTGCAAGGCACCGAGCTGAAACTACCGCGGGCGCAAAGAGCGAGAAATTGTGGCACGAAAAATTATACTCCTACCTTATATGAAGGGGCTCCGAGGTAATCGCTCAAAGCAAATTAATCGCTTTGGTATACGTGGCAAGGCGAAGCGTATAACGCTTTACTATCGATAAAGGATCATCCCCAAAATAAACAAACCAACGTAATTTATCGCATTCCGTGGTACCGATTGCTCTTGTGTTTATATTATACCAGATCGACGCCACAGGCGCGTATGTTCTGAAACTAGCCGTCCGCCGCCGGGCCTTTTGCTCCCTCTCATCTTTGCGCACGCCTCGAGTGCGATCATCGATTCAATTGGGATTGAAGCGGGGTCGTCACCATATTAACATAAAAGAGCGAGAGAATTTCTCTCAGAGGCCTGGTACTCCTGTGCGGGAAAGGTATCGGCATACCATCGTTAACCTGGACATCCATTATGAGGGTCTAGGATTACGACTCACCATCCCGTCTAGAAATGCAACATCAATTACCGGCCAGCGAGCCAGGGTCAAATGATCATCACCACCACCTGCAGCACCGGAACCGCAGTTGTTCAGCACCTTCCTAAGCTCACAATCCAACATGACTCAACTTATGCAAACCAATGGTATGTCGGCCCGCATCGCCAGCCTGTCTAGTGCGAATATTTAACACTCACTTTTATTTATTTCGTCTGATGACGGGTTGGTGTGAACAGCTCGAAGATAAAGTAGAAGACTCGCATTTCCGAAGAACCCCTTTTCGCCGAAGTACATCCTTCGTTCCTTTTAAAGTCATTTTCGAACTCGCAAAGTCTTCTAAGGCCGTTGCAGAGAAAAAGACAAAGAAGTGTGCTGCCCCTGTTCTTGATGTTACTTTCGCAGAGAGGAACTTGGTAAAACAAATTCTTAACCACATCGCAGATGAAGCCAAGAAGCATGAAATTTTGGGCGTGAAACTGAAGGAATAGGCGTTTGGGGTTTCTGTTGGCGTTGGGAAGATCTCGCCAACATGCACACACTTTAACGAAGCGATAAGTCATTAAAGGATTGGACTTAATTTGAAACTCAAGGTGGAGTGTTATGGGGAAAAGCAATGATACAGTTAAGGTTAAGGTTAGCATTGATGCCAGGTAAAAGTCAATGGAGAAGACACTTGTCACGCCTCTTCAGTATTTTCTTCTCTCTGCACTTCTATAAGGCTGTTGGGGATACATGAAACACCTGGTTGCAAAGTAACTTCCTAAGAAATAATTGTTGAATAATGAGTATAGTGCGGTAGCTCAGGGAGCGGAAAAAGAAAAAAGTAATTTATTTCCGGCGAAAGCGTGGGGCAGGGTGCTGAAAGAAAGGAGCTTTCATTTTTACGCTGGAAAAAGCTCAGAAAGTACGTCGTTACGCAAATCGAGGCCAGCTAGATCCACAACCACTGAATGACGCACTGGACTGACCCAAACTGTTTAAATTATCCCGTCAATTGGTAAACTTCGACACGGCGGCGCACAACACCGTACGATCTAGTCTCAAGCGTGTCCAGGTCGTTTATAGGAAAATGGACTGAGCCGTCGAGCTCACTCTACTTAACAATCCGTTTTTATCGCGGGCGGTCCAGTTGTCTTACGCTTGAGTGGGTGCAGCTACTTGTGACCTCGTCTACGCGTTCACTACCCGTACACGACCTGGCCCTGACAAAAGCACTAGTTTTTCAACCAAAGGGTTGAAAGTCTCACAGCTCACATGTGTGAAGAGATAGCTAGTGGTCACGTTGAGAAAGAACATTGCAGACTCGACACTACGGGAACGTTCCGCGGTCAGCCACTCGACGCAACACGCATTGAAGGACTGACTGTGGTCTGAGTTATGTCAAATCAAAAAGTCTCTCACACGCTCGCGCTTTATTTCCTGCGATATCCTTAATTCCATTTGTCAGTCTGCTTATATTTTACTAGCATGCGCAACGATCCCTAAATATACGTGGAGTAAATAATGCAATGTTCTGAGTGATAAAGTCTGCCAAAATGTAGAGCAATGCACGTAACCCCGCG
>WEDG01001483.1:0-85161 GCA_017591395.1 Schistocephalus solidus
AGCAACACACACTTAAGCATACAGAATGAAACTTTAAACATGTTATCGACAAGGAACAAAGCGGTTTAAAACAACGTTAAACCTGAACCATTTGTTGACTGACTTATGTTATGACGATATCGAATTCTTAGTGGACAGGTTCCAGAGATGTAATTTGATAGGCTCTCCTGCATTCCGATTGCCTTTCCTCGCTTTCACGGAAAAATTCTCGAAGAGTTAAAAAGAAAATTTTAATAACATCAGTCTTAACACTGTAGAGTTTTATCTTTAAAACAGATAGACAGTTTGACAGACTTATAACGATTCACAGGTTTTCGAAATACGCCATCTAATAGGGTTAAGGACAGAAGTCTTACGATGCATTGTACTGTCATTCAGGAGGGAAAACAGAGTCAGAGACCACGTGGTTTCGGTCTTCGAACCGTGATCTCTTTACTTCTTAGTAGACTGGCTTCTTTCTCAAAGCAATAGGTATTTGAGAATTCCCGGTTGTATAAGTTTTCTAGTGAACTTTTGTGTGGACAGTTTTAATTTTTAAATTGGCTATGAGTTGCTCATTTTAACGAAAACATGGAGCATAGATATTCAAGTGATGCGATGGACAACATCATCAGTCGTCTTCTCTTAATTTTGGGATGGCAAATTTTATTCGATATAAAGCCGAAAAGTCTGTACAGCCTCGATCATTATTATTATATATCGGCATGACGCTTGATATCTAAAGGTTTCGTGTAGATTTAGACTTCAGTGAGAGATTGTGGAACATTCTGGAGTAAGCAGGGTGCCTTAAAAATAGCACTGTTTTGTAGGTTTTCAGGCCAAAATCAACCAATATTTAAAATTATACGAGAAGAGACTCTGTAGTTTGTCTCAGTTTGATGTCCGTGCCGTATATCCATTTCCGCCTACTTGATTTGCTCCAAGTATTGCTTACCTGCAAAATTTAGATGGCTATACCCACTTTACATCCTTATGCAGTGCAATGAAAAATATTCATTGGGTTCCGCGAGACAATCTCTCCATCGTCGCCTCATGCTTTAGCGACGCACGTACCCAGCCGGCAATTGAAAGGCTAGTGTGTATTCAGCACTCAACTTTCCTCCCTTTGGAAAGAGAGCAGTAAGACTGCCGTTTACAGCCCTCCTTCAATCTGCTTCTACGCCTTCACTCTGCTCCTGTGGGATCAGAGTACATCGTCGCACATCTAGGCATCTGCACAAGAGGATGCTGAAGAGCACTCATCCCGCCTGGCTTAATGAAGATAGGGTTATGTCCAGCTGGAAGGGCAATTGTAGCTCATTTGGGCCGACAGTGGTCACCAGGTAGACGTCAAACCATGCATTCCGCACGTAACCCATAAAATGCCGAGGAAACACAACTAGGCGTCCCGCGGCAGCGGATGCCGTAGCCGTCGCGACGACAGAGCGCAGGTGGCCTGCGGTAATGCAACCAACATTTATGCGCGCAAAAGTGTGTTTGTGGTGAGCCGTAAGGTTCCCTTTGGCCGACACATCCAACTCTCACCAGCGCGTTCACACCAGCAATTTAGCGTCACACATCGACGAAGCGCCAGAAACCTAGCGCTAAATTGCCGAACATCCCTACAACTCCATCCCTCGCCATATATGAGACCGCTGTCCTCTTGAACGCACTCAACCATTCCTCCTCATGCGCACTGCTTATGTGAATAACTGTGCGACTGCACCCTCCCTTTATATTGTTGAGAAAGTCATGATGATAAATACTGATGGCGTATGCTGGCAAAACGTGAAGTCATTAAAGATATTGAAGATTGCAGAACATAAATGTAAATCCATTGTTGAAACGCCAACCCAGTCCCCCTAACACAAAGGCTCTAAAAATCCAAACCATTAAAAACTTACTCCAAATCCAAGACATACTCCGCGCGGTCATTTCCTCACAAGCAATCATGAGCATAAACTGATATCCTAAATCCTCATATCCCCATAATCATTTATTATAAGTACTATATGTAGGGTCAAGCATTAACACTAAGCCATGCAAACCAGTGAACGTGAACCCAAACATAAGTTCTTACACGAACCGTACCCTTCATCGCTTTGATAAAACACTCAAATATGGACATTCACCCAAATACATACAACCACTTAATGTAACCAAGTTGAAGGCAAACATAGCCTAATTGACTTGATAATCAATATACCCCTACTCACAACGGAGAACCTAGTTTCTGATATCATTGCTTAAATCAAAGCCTAAGGAAAAACCGAAAGCATTAACTGTTGCTTCAATAAAAGCGGGACTAATATATGCAAGCCCTAGCCGTAAATCGGAATCATATGCTTATATTGTAAAAGTGACAACAAGCACAAATAGCAAGACCTATCCAAAACACCCCTTTTAATACGCAGTAACTTGAAGATAAAAGAACTACGTGAAAATATAAAAATTAGCATCCAGCCGACATTAAACGAGATTTGAGGGCATTAAAAAACCCAGAGTAATATGTGAATTCCAAATCCAAGACGTCAGAAGTATATTCCTTCTGGATGCAGCAATAGTTACGGATAAGTGCCTAATGGATGCGCAAAGTGCTTTAGACGTTGAAAAGACCAAAAAGACCTAACGGCCAAGGAGAATGGCACCCGAACTAGACACCTAGGGCTTATTAGCTTCGCCGGCTTTAACATAGCTGACCCAGGTGTTGCAATAATGGAGACCCGAATTCGCGCCCTTTGAGGTGGTTTCCAGAGCCGTGGCTTCAAATCACCTATTTAGGACCTGGTCATCAGACAATGCTAACGGTTTAAACATGAGGAGCTGGAACATGTGAGAGTAAAATTGATGCAATACAGGGGTCATTGGGCCTGACTCACAGTCCTCCGGTGAGTCACTCTACATTCACACACAGTAAAACGCCGGAAGCACTCTAGCTCACATTATCACCTGCTTCAAAATTAATTTTTCAGCCCAGACTGCCAAGACCAACGTCCTCCCCTCTTATTTCTTTGGCAGTTTCAGGCTGCTACGAATGCTGCGGCCACTATGTCTTCCGCGACATGCAAGTACGGTACCTAGCTCCGCCCTATAACAATCCACATAAATTCACCGTTTTTCCTTTAGAAATATTCTACTATTCAAACCTGTTTTTCTAAGTTTCAAAATCCGCTGGCTGCTTCACAACGCTCAGAGTCCTCATCTTCTAACGGGTTATTTTTAATGGAAGCAAAATCCTGCGTCGTAATTCACCGCTATCCTTTGCTGTATAAAAATTTTACAAGGGGTTTGTTTGTGAGATTTCCTATAAAGATGCGCTGCATATTGACGTTGCATCTACGGACGCGTGAGCTACGGTATCTAATGTCACGGCACAGGTCAAGCACGCTGGGAAGAAGCTGCGCAAACCCATATCTCCTGCAATACATGAGATGGGTTTGGTGGCACGTTTAAATACCTCATGGGATGCTAGGCCAGGCATTGCGCCAAATCCTTTAACTTGTCGTTTGATGGGGTTGGAGAGTCGAATTATCCGTGGAAAACTGAAGAGCGAGAAAGGTCAACAGCTGAGGATGGTTGCGCATGTCAGATGTGCATTTTCTCAAAAAAAGGAATCCAAAATCCAGAGTCAATCATGGCGAGTGTCAAATCGTGTCTGGATTGGCTGCTCCCTCGGTTTCCGAGGTCATTTCGGAGTGAACATGGCGAGAAACTGGAGAGGGGGCGCAATTAGAGTAAAGAAAACGAACTGCGTTAAGTACCTGATCTCCTTATCCACCTCAATGGTTAGTTGAGACACTCAAGCCCTTACAACGTCAGCTGGTGCCACGTAACCATCGGGATAAACTCGAATTTATTGACGACATTCAAGCCATAAAGTTAATCAGCAGGCATATGCTCTTTTAAGACGGATGATCACTTTTAACAAACATGCCGGTCAATGAGACAGTTGATTAAATCTGCGAATTCCTATTAACAAAACTGCAAAGAGAAGGAAGACTGACAAATGCACTAAAGGAAATATTATTTAAATTCACATTATGCGTGCAGTTATTTTTTGACAACTGATTTTAAAAACCAATAGATGGCGAAGCTATGGGGTCACCATACGGACCTCTCTTAGCCGATGTCTTTATAGGTAAGGTGGAGATATCCAAGATAAGCGATCAGATCAATAAATTTTAACATTAGTTTTGATACTTTGATGATATCTTTGCGATTGCTTAAGCAGAAACCAATGTCGATATACTCTTAGATGCTGTTAATCAAGCACATCCGTCTATCAAGTTCACATTGCCGTAGACACGTGAGTTTTGCTTCATTTCTGATATTTGTTCCTAAGCTAATAATCTAACAGTAGTGTCGCAAGGAGCGTTCACCGAAAGGAAACCTGATCTGGACAATATAAAAAACTTTAGCAGTTTCGTACCCCTCCAGCAGAAACACCATCTAGTCGTTGTTCTGCAAGAAGGGCTAGAAAAATTTGTTCACCGGCCTGTATTGAAGAAAAGTTCCGAATAATACAGAACCAACTTGGCGAAAATGGCTATCTTGATATATTAATAACAAAGAATATGGTCTAAGAAATAAAACATTCACCACAATTACTGCAGAAAAGAAAACTCTATTTCTCAAAGTCTTCATTGAAGGAGATGTTGCCAGTGATTTCCTGAAAAATACGCCTTGACCAAGCCGTCGCACAAACCTACCCAGCGTCGAGAATTCGGAAATTGTTCTCAACCAACCCTATGTTACACGAAGAAGGAAATGATAATTTGCCGGCTCAGGCCATCTCCGTGTGCATCTACTCATTCACTTGCTCATGTGGAGCAGATTATATTGGTCGCACGAGTCAGCGCCTATCAAAAAGCATAAGGGCACATCTCCCAGAATGGCTGAGAAAAGGCGAAGTAAAGGCATAAACAGCGTTATTTTTGCACACCTGGTTGATTGCGGGCACCGTGTGGTCCCTAAAGAAGCTTTATGTGTGATTATGAGGTGCCACCAAAATAACCCACTTCACTGCGTCAGTGGGTGCCAGCAACAACAGAAGCCACCGCCATCCCGTTTAAAAAGCCAGTGATGTGCGCACAAAAGCACCTGCTCCAAGCACCAGGCTTAGCATGGCCAACGGCGGCTTAATTACATACACATCAGGCTCTCCTATTCCCACCCCACTTTACTCCCCCTCCTCGTCGATAACGTCCATCAAACACTAGTTGTCACTTAACTTTTTCTATCTTATCAAAAACCCACTGCGCTACTTAAACGACTCACTGGTATGACGAAATGAACATTATTGATTAAATGTCTTTGTTTGTATTCCGTTCCCATATAAATGGATTGGCCCGATGAAAATATATCAAAAGCACGCGTATGCTTGCCAACTAGTCTACTGAATTCCTTTGAAAATCCTGCTTGAGCAGTCAGCTTGATGCAACAGAAGTGGTGAATTCCATATACTGCAGTAGGCTGAGCGGGTGAATTGACCCAAGTGTGATTAAAATGCATGGGCCTGATGGGGCCTCGTAGCTAAGTTGGCTAGAGCGTTGTTTGGACTAAAGCCTACCCAATTCTGGCGTGATTGCAAATGCCACCGACTCTGCCAAGATTAAGTAAGTAGGTCAAAGAAATAATTCATATCTTTCATAATCCTCTGCTAAGTAATTGTAAAATTTAGATTGATTAATTAGGAAACAATTCTTAGGCTAACAGCTTGAAATTTGGTGATTTCCATGCGTTGCTGTAGGCTGGAAAGGAATCTGCACCCCAATTTGAATAAACTTACCTCTCCCGGTGAAACCTCGTTGCTCAGTTAGCTCGGGTGTTGGCTGAACTAAAGCCTTATCCTTGCTGCCGTGAGTGCATATCCCAACGGGGCCATCAGGTTTTTCGCAATTGGGTATCAGATTCAGTATCAGTATATTTGAGGGAGATGTAGGTGAGTCACCTTTGAATTCCCTATTTGTACATACGAGTTGTGGTATCAAACAAAAAATAGTATCTCGATAGGTTGGCGAGGCCAACATAGTGGAACAAAGTTGAAAAAGAGCAGACAGTGAAAAAAACTCCCGGTGATATTTAGGGAGAAAAAAACTGTCGCCCTTGGAAGGGGGGTCCAACAGGGGGCATTTCGGAGGTCACATGATGCTCCATTGCTGATTGCAGCGTCCGTTGAGGGAACTCAAAGGCCGAAATAGATGTCCATATCATCCTCGGTCCATTGCGGTTCGAACCAGGGGATAACGTTCATACACCTCATGGACGACGGACGCCAGGTCCATCTGATGCGAATACTCACGGTGACACCAAGGTTTGTAAATAAGTTAAGCATCGAAGACCTCGAGGACCTCAGCTAGGGGAATAATGGGAGAATGCAAGCCCTCGAACGAAAATAACAAACAAGGAAATGTTACTCAAGTATAACTAGTAGTATCATTAATGCCTTACTTTCTGACGTCACACTTGCAGCTTTCAGTTAGTGTTGTAGCTCGCACCATAATATCGATCTAACTTTCGCCTAAAAACGTCCAAGGAGTCCGACATAACAACATCCAGAGGAAGACTATTCCAAGCTTCGACTACTCTTTTGGAGAAGAAGTACTTCCGAGTGTCTAGCCTTGCTCCAGTCACACGCAATTTGGGATGATGACCTCTCATGTTCGTTGTTTTTGCTAACTCGAAGAAATTCCCTGGCACGAGACAACAGTCCTGGATACGTAGCATGCGGAATGCTAGTATCAGTTCCCCGCGAAGCTGTCTATAGTGCAAGGAAAGAGATTGAGACTCGACAGCCGTGTTTCATAAGGCAGTGAGCCATGTCCAAGGACAAGTTTGGTTGCTTGCCTTTGGACCATTACGAGGATGTTGATGTCCTTCGCCGGGTCAGAGGAAATATGTGAATCTGTCAAAATCCTCTGGTAGAGAATTATAAATGGTAGTCATCTGGTGTATTCAACAAATTATAAATTAGGAAATCTTGTTTGGAACTCAGCTTACATCATCAATTTTGGTGGATTCCATGCATTGCATTGGGCTGGGTGGATGAAATGATACAAGTGTGATTACACACACGGCTTTCGGTGGAGCTTCTTAGCTTAGTTGGCTAGGACGTTGGCTAAAGTAAAACCTTCCCTGAGCTGGCGTGGATGCAATTCCAAACCAAGTTCGCAAGTTTGTCGAACAAATTACAAAAAGCTTTAACAATAATCTCAAAATATTGTGCCTTGTATTTATTTGGTGGATTCAAGATTGAGTTCTTAGGAAATCCTGCTTGGGCATTCAGCTTACTGCCACATATTTGGTTGTTTCCATACGTTGCTGTTGGTTGGACAGAAATCTTCACAACAGTGTGATAAAACACAGCTTCTGGAGGCGAATCCTAGCACCGTTGTCCAGAGCATTGGGTACTTGTGTGAAAATCTCACAAACGCTGAAAGGGTTTGCACTAGTGGGACAAAGGAATTGTACAAATCTTTTAAATGCTCTGCTTATTTATTGAGCCTGCTTATCACCTGGTGGATGATAGATTGATTACTTAGGAAAGGATTCTTGGCAGTCAGCTTACTACCTCAGTATTCGTGGATTAAATAAATTGCAGTCGGACGGGCTGATAAATAGAGCCAAGTGTGATTAAACTCAAGGCTTTTGGTAAGGCATCAGTAATTATTTAGTTACAGCGTAGTATGTACTAAAGGCCAAATGTGTATGTCATCCTAAAATTCAAAAAAATGCCAAGAAGTGGAAAAAAACCTCTGACAACGAGGTTTTTGATGAAATATGCTGTTTTAAACGCTCTGAAATGAAAGGCAGTTTGCCATTTAGGCTAAGTAGAATAGCCATGTTAAAATGATTCCAATGTCGTTTGTCGACATAGCCTACCAAACAGGTATAATAATTAATGTTATGGTTGCTGTCTCAGGGAACGTTCTTAACATTCAGGAATCGGTCAGTTTCCTTCAGTTAACTCGAAAACCACCAATGTTTGTTACACGCGCTCTCTACTTAAGTACCTACCATAGACATTTTATAATGTAGATGATATAAGGCACACCGGGATACCATATTTGTTGAATGACGCAACAGTGTCTTAGAAAGCTACTCCAAAGATATATCCTATGATTTGAGGTTAACAAGACTTATTTGGATAAGCAAATCATTCGCCCGCAAGTTTACGCTTATCGTGGAGCTAAAAAGCTTGCATTCGTTCCTTATTCAAAGGTTAAACAGGAGATTACCAGACTGTTATCAACCTGCTGCCAAATGACGAATGCAAGCGTTCAGATCTTAACCATTTCGGGTGCCAAAAACGTCTTGTGGCACTCAGTATCCATGCCACCCCATGTAGGGGTCTTTGCGTTTGATTCACTGAAGGCTTTCCCGTGATGGAGGCACCATCGGTGAATTTCCACTTCACAGTTTTCTGCAAAACAATATTTTTGCAGCATTTCACGGACCATCTTACACGCAACGTGAATGTTCACGGTAGACCCACCCTTTCTTAACAGGCACCCAATTTATTTAAATTAACACAAAAAGTTGGCAATCAGAATGAGACCACGACATTTAAGCATACAGATTGAAATTTTTTAAGATGGTTATCGACAGGAGAAAAGGAGGTGGTTTTAAACTAACGTTTAAACCTGAACCCTATTGTTGACTGACGTTTGTGTTATGACGACATCGAATTTCTTAGTGGACAGGTTCCATGAGATGTAATTTTGATAGGCTCTTCTGCATTTCCGATGGCTTTTCCTTCGTTTTCACGGAAAAATTTGCTCGAAAAGTTGAAGATGAAATTTTAATCACATCAGTCTTTAACTACATGTGTAGTTTTATCTTGAAAGCAGATAGACAGTTTGACAGCCTTATAACGATTTACAGGTTATTCCGAAGAAAAATAGGCGAGCATTAAGAGTTGAAAGATATGTAATTAGGTTTAATGTTTGAGGAAGTACGTCGGTGGAAGTGCCATCTAATAGGGTTAAGGACAGAAGTCTTACGATGCATTGTACTGTCATTCAGAGGGAAACAGAGTCAGAGACCAGGTTTTCGGTCTTCTTCTAATTAGTAAACTGGCTTCTTCTAAAGCAATAAGTATTTGATAATTCCGGTTGTATAAGTTTTCTAGTGAATTTTTTGTGGACAGTTTAATTTTTTAAATTACATGAGTTGTTCATTTAACAAAACATTGAGCATAGATATTGAATAATGCGATGGACAAATATTTTTCAATGTCTTTCTTTAATTTTGGGATGGCAAATTTTATTCGATATAAAGCCAAAAATCTGTACAGCCTTGATCATAATTATATCGGCATGACGCTTAATATCAAAGGTTTTTGTGTAAATTAAACTTCAATGAGAGATTGTGGAACATTCGGTTGCAGGATGCCTTAAAAAAGCACTGTTTTTGTAGGTTTTCAGGCCAAAATCAACCAATATTAAAATTATAATAAGAGACTTGTAGTTTTGTCACGTTGATGTCCATGCCGTATAAACATTCCGGTCTACTTGGATTTGCTCCAAGTATTGCTTACCTGCAAATTAAGAAAATGGCTATACCCACTTACATTAATCAGGCAAATGAAAAATATTCATTGGGATCCGGTGAGAGAACTTCTCCATCGTCGCTTAAGCGCTGCTATCCCGCGCACATACCCAGCCGGCAATTAAAGGCTATTTGTATTCAACACTCAACTTTCTCCCCTTGAAGAGAAGGTAAGACTGCCGTTTAAGAGATCTTCAATCTACATAAACGCCTTCACTTGCTCCTGTGGATCAGGATATATTGGTCGAACATCTAGGCATCTATACAAGAGGATGGAAGAGCACTATCCTGCCTGGCTTAATGAAGATAG
Organism: Schistocephalus solidus; assembly: GCA_017591395.1. Taxonomy (NCBI): domain Eukaryota; kingdom Metazoa; phylum Platyhelminthes; class Cestoda; order Diphyllobothriidea; family Diphyllobothriidae; genus Schistocephalus; species Schistocephalus solidus. The sequence continues at coordinate 9,839 of WEDG01001483.1, forward strand.
GGTTATGTCCAGCTGAAGCGCAATTGTAGCTCATTTGGCTGACAGTGGTCACCAGGTAGACGTCAACCATGCATTCCACGTAACCTATAAAATGCCGAACAAACACACCAGGTTCCTGCGCCAGCGGATACCGGCGACGACAGAGGCAGTGGCCATACGGTTGACCAACCCAACTTTATGCGCGCAAAAGGTGTTTGTGGTGGCCCTAAGGTTCCCTTGGCCGACATCCAACTCACCAGCGCGTTCACACCAGCAATTTAGCGTCACATCGACGAAGCGCTAGAAACCTAGCTAAGTGCCGAACATCCCTACAACTCCATCCCTCGCATATATGAGACCGGTCTCCTCTGAACGCACCCAACTTTCTCCCCCATGCTCACTGATTTGTGAATGTTTAAACTGGTGTTACTCTACCCTCCCTTATATTGTTGAGAAAGCATGATGATAAATACTCGAAGGCGTACGTTCGCAAAACGTGAAGTCATTAAAATATTGAAGATTGCAGAACATAAATGTTAATCCATTGTTGAAACGCCAACCTAGCCCCCTAACACAAAGGCCTAAAAATCCAACCATTAAAACTTACTCCAAATCCAAGACATACTCCGCGGTCATTTCTCACAAGCAATCATGAGCATAAACTGATATCCTAAATCCTCATATCCCCATAATCATTTATTATAAGTACTATATGCAGGGTCAAGCATTAACACTAAGCCATAAACCAGTGAACGTGAACCCAAACATAAGTTCTTACACGAACCGTACCCTTCATCGCTTTGATAAAACACTAAATATGGACATTCACCCAAATACATACAACCACTTAATGTAACCGTTGAAGGCAAACATAGCCTAATTGACTTGATAATCAATATACCCCTACTCACAACGGAGAACCTAGTTTCTGATATCATTGCTTAAATCAAAGCCTAAGGAAAAACCGAAAGCATTAACTGTTGCTTCAATAAAAAGCGGACTAATATATGCAAGCCCTAGCCGTAAATCGGAATCATATGCTTATATTGTAAAAGTGACAACAAGCACAAATAGCAAGACCTATCCAAAACACCCTTTTAATACGCAGTAACTTGAAGATAAAGAACTACGTGAAAAATATAAAAATTAGCATCCAGCCGACATTAAACGAGATTTGAGGGCATTAAAAAAAACCCAGAGTAATATGTGAATTCCAAATCCAAGACGTCAGAAGTATATTCCTTCTGGATAAAAAGCAATAGTTACGGATAAGTGCCTAATGGATGCGCAAAGTGCTTTAGACGTTGAAAAGACCAAAAGACCTAACGGCCAAGGAGAATGGCACCCGAACTAGACACCTAGGGCTTATTAGCTTTCGCCGGCTTAACATAGCTGACCCAGGTGTTGCAATAATGGAGACCCGAATTCGCGCCCTTTGGAGGTGGTTTCCAGAGCCGTGGCTTCAAAAATCTATTTGCGACCTGGTCATCAGACAATGGTAACGGTTTAAACATAGAGGACGTTTTTGAAATAATATGTGAGAGTAAAATTGATGCAATACACAGGAGTCATTGGGCCTGACTCACAGTCCTCCGGTGAGTCACTCTACATTCACACACAGTAAAACGCCGGAAGCACTCTAGCTCACATTACCACCTGCTTCAAAATTAATTTTTCAGCCTAGACTGCCAAGACCAACGTCCTCCCCTCTTATTTCTTTGGCAGTTTCAGGCTGCTACGAATGCTGCGGCCACTATGTCTTCCGCGACATGCAAGTACGGTACCTAGCTCCGCCCTATAACAATCCACATAAATTCACCGTTTTTCCTTTAGAAATATTCTACTATTCAAACCTGTTTTTTCAAGTTTCAAAATCCGCTGGCTGCTTCAGAACGCTCAGAGTCCTCATCTTCTAACGGGTTATTTTTAATGGAAGCAAAATCCTGCGTCGTAATTCACCGCTATCCTCTGCTGTATAAACATTTTACTAGGGGTTTGTTTGTGAGATTTCCTATAAAGATGCGCTGCATATTGACGTTGCATCTACGGACGCGTGAGCTACGGTATCTAATGTCACGGCACAGGTCAAGCACGCTGGGAAGAAGCTGCGCGAACCCATATCTCCTGCAATACATGAGATGGGTTTGGTGGCACGTTTAAATACCTCATTTCATGCTAGGCCAGGCATTGCGCCAAATCCTTTAACTTGTCGTTTGATGGGGTTGGAGAGTCGAATTATCCGTGGAAAACTGAAGAGCGAGAAAAGTCAACACCTGAGGATGGTTGCGCATGGCAGATGCGCATTTTCTCAAAAAGAAATCTGAAGTTCCAGAATCAATCCTGGTGATTAAAAATCGTGTCTGGATTGGCTGCTTACTCGGTTCCCGTGGTCATAACAGAGTGTACATGGAGAGAAACTGGAGAGGGGGCGCAATTAGAGTAAAAAACGAACTGCGTTAAGTACCTGATCTCCTTGTCCACCTCAATGGTTAGTGGAGACACTCAACCCCTTACAACGTCAGCTGGCGCCACGTAGCCATCGGGATGCACTCGAATTCAGTGACGACATTTAAGCCATAAAGTTAACCAGCATGAATATGATCTCTTTAGACGGATCATCGCTTTTAACAAAAGTGCCGGTCAATGAGACAGTCGATTACATCAGCGAATTCCTATTGACAAATCTGCAAAGAGAAGGAAGACTGACAAATGCACTAAAGGAAATATTATTTAAATGCACATTATGCGTGCAGTTATTTTTTTGACAACTAAATATAAAGACAAATAGATGGCGAAGCTATGGGGTCACCATACGGACCTCTCTTAGCCGATGTCTTCATAGGCAAGGTGGAGATATCACAGTTAAGCGATCAGATCAATACATTTTGAACATTAGGTTCGATACTTTGATGATATCTTTGCGATTGCTTAAGCAGAAACCAATGTCGATATACTCTTAGATGCTGTTAATCAAGCACATCCATCCATCAAGTTCACATTGCCGTAGACACGTGAGTTTTGCTTCATTTCTGATATGTGTTCCTAAGCTAATAATCTGACAGTAGTGTCGGAAAGGAGCGTTCACCGAAAGAAAACCTTATCTGGACAATATAAAAACTTTGGCAGTTTCGTACCCCTCCAGCAGAAACACCATCTAGTCGTTGTTCTGCAAGAAGGGCTAGAAAAATTTGTTCACCGGCCTGTACTGAAGAAGAGTTCCGAAAATACAGAACCAACTTGGCGAAAATGGCTATCTGGATATATTAATAACGAAGAATATGGTCTAAGAACAAAAATTCACCACAATTACTGCAGAAAAGAAAACCCTATTTCTCAAAGTCCCCATTGAAGGAGATGTTGCCAGTGATTTTCCTGAAAAATACGCCTTGACCAAGCCGTCGCACAAACCTTCCCAGCGTCGAGAATTCGGATATTGTTCTCAACCAACCCTATGTTACACGTAGAAGGAAAGGATAATTTGCCGGCTCAGACCATCTCCGTGTGCATCTACTCATTCACTTGCTCATGTGGAGCAGGTTATATTGGTCGCACGAGTCAGCGCCTATCAAAAAGCATAAGGGCACATCTCCCAGTATGGCTGAGAAAAAGGTAAATTAAAGCATAAACAGCGCTATTTTGCACACCTGGTTGCTTCCGGGCACCGTGTGGGCCCTAAAGAAGCTTTCTGTGTGATTATTCAGGTGACACCAAAATAACCCACTTCACTGGGTCAGTGGGTGCCAGCAACAACAGAAGCCACCGCCATCCAGTTTAAAAAGCCAGTCCTGTGCGCACAAAAGCACCTGCTTCAAGCACCACGCTTAGCATGGCCAACGGCGACTTAATTACATGCACTTCAGGCTCTCCTACACTTACCCCACTCTACTCCCCCTCCTCGTCGTGAACGTCCATCAAACACTAGTTGTCACTTAACTATTTCTCTCTTATCACCAACCCACTGCGCTACTTACACGACTCACGGGTATGACGAGATGGACATTATTGATTTTATGTCTTTGTTTGTATTCTGTTTCCATATAATTGGATTGGCCCGATGAAAATTTATCGAGATTGCGCGTATGCTTGCCGACTAGTCTACTGAATTCCTTTGAAAATCCTGCTTGGGCAGTCAGCTTGATGCAACAGAAGTGGTGAATTCTTTATACTGCAGTAGGCTGAGCGGGTGAATTGACCCAAGTGTGATTAAATGCACGGCCCCTGGTGGGGCCTCGTAGCTCAGTTGGCTAGAGCGTTGTTTGGACTAAAACCTACCTAATGCTGACGTGATTGAAAATGCCAGAGACTTTGCCATGGTTTTAGCAAGTGGGTCAAAGAAATAATTCATATCTTTCATAATCCTCTGCTAAGTAATTGTAGATTCTAGATTGATTTAATAAGGAAATAATTCTTAGGCTTACTGCTTGAAATTTGGTGATTTCCATGCGTTGCTGTGGATGTAAATGAATCTGCACCCCAGTTTGAATTAACTCACCGCTCCCAGTAAAAACGTCGAAGCTCAGTTAGCTAGGGGGTTGGCTGAACTAATCCCTTATCCTTGATGGCATGAGTGTGAATCCTAACGTGGCTGTCAGGTTTTTCACAATTGGGTCAGAGGAAATATGTGAATCTGTCAAAATCCTCTGGTAGAGAATTATAAATGGTATTCATCTGATGTATTCAACAAATTATAAATTAGGAAATCTTGTTTGGAAGTCAGCTCACATCATCAATTTTGGTGGATTACATGCATTGCATTGGGCTGGGTGGATGAATTGATACAAGTGTGATTACACACACGGCTTTCGGTGGGGCTTCTTAGCTTAGTTGGCTAGGACTTTGGCTGAACTAAAACCTTTCCTGTGCTGGCGTGGATGCAAATCCCAAGCAAGTTTGCAAGTTTGTCGAACAAATTACAAAAAGCTTAGACAATAATCTCAAAATATTGTGCCTTGTTTTTATTTGGTGGATTCAAGATTGAGTACTTAGGGAATCCTGCTTGGGCATTCAGCTCACTGCCACATTTTTGTTATTTTCAAACGTTGCTGTTGGCTGGACAGAAATCTGCACTCCAGTATGATAAAACACAGCTTCTTGCGGCAAATCATAGCACAATTGGCCAGAGTATTGGGTGCTTGTGTGAAAATCTCACAAAGGCTGATAGGGTTTGCACTAGTGGGACATAGGAATTGTACAAATCTTTCAAAATCCTCTGCTTATTAATTGAGCTTGCTTTTCACCTAGTGGATGATAGATTGATTACTTAGGAAAGGATTCTTGGCAGTCAGCTAACATTACATTCAATACATTGCAGTGGGTCAAGCGGGTAAATAGAGCCAAGTGTGATTAAACTTAAGGCTTTTCGTTATGCATCGTGAATAATTTAGTTAGAGCGTAGTCTGTACTGAAGCCCAAATGTGCATTTCATCCTAAAATTCAAACAAGTGCCAAGTAATGGCAAAAAAAGCTATGACCACGAGGTTTTAAATGTTTGAAAAATCCCACCGAGCCCTGAAATTAAGGGCAGTTTTCCGTTCATGCTAAAAAGAATAGCCATTTTAAAATGATTCCAATGTCATTTGTCGACATAGCCTAACCAACAGGTCCAGAAACTAATGTTTTGGTGCCTGTCTCAAGAAACGTTCTTGAACATTCAGGAATCGGCCAGTTTCCTTCATTTAACACGAAAACCGCCAATGTTTGTAACACGTGCTCTCCAGTAAACTACCTATCATAGACAACTTATAATGTAGAGGATATAAGGCACACGGGGATACCATATTTGTTGAATGACGCAACAGTGTCTAAGAAAGCTACTCCAAGGGTTGATCCTATGATTTTCGGTTTACCAGACTTATGTGGATAAGCAAATCATTCGCCCGCAAGAGTAAGTTTATCGTGAGGCTAATAAGCTTGCATTCTTTGCCTAATTCAAAGGTTAAACACGAGATTACCAGACTGTTATCAACCTGCTGCCAAATGTCGAATGCAAGCGTTCGCTTCATGTAATCAAGTCTATGTGTTTTAACCATTTCGGATGCCAAAAATTTCTTGTGGCACTCAGTATCCATGCCACCCCTTGGAGGGGTCTTCGCGTTTGTTTCAATGAAGGCTTTCTCGTGATGGAGGCACCATCGGTTAATTTACGCTTTAGAGTTTCCTGCAAAACAATCTTTTTGTCGCATTTTACAGACCATCTTACACGCAACGTGAATGTTCACGGTAGAACAACCCTTACTTGACAGGCAACCAATTAACTTAAATTTAAACAAAAAGTTGGCAAGGAAAGTAAGACTACGACATTTTAGCATACAGAAGGAAATTTTTAAGATGGTTATCGAGAGGAGACACGAAGGTAATTAAACACTAACGTATAAAACTGAACCCTTTTGTTGACTGACGTATGCGTTATGATGACATCGTATTTCTTAGAAGACAGGTTGCATGTGATGTAATTTGGATAGGCTCTCCTGCATTCCCGATGGCCCTTTCTAATTTTCACGGAAAAATGTGTTCGAAGAGTTGAAGAAGATGAAATTTTAGTCAGGTCAGTTTTTAACTACATGTGTAGTGTTTTATTGAAAGCAGATAGACATTTTGACAGCATTATAACGATTCACAGGTTATTCTGAAGGGAAAAGGGTGAGCATTAAGAAATGAAATATATGGAGGTAGGTTTATTTTTTGAGGAAGAAGGTAAGTTGAAGTGCCATCTAAGAGGGTTAAGGGCCGAAGTCTTGCGATGAATTGTACTCTCATTTAAAAGAAAACGCAATTGCCTATATCTCAGAGGATAGAAATTTAGGTTGTTTAGGTGGATCTCTTTTGGAAGTGCACCTTGAACTCTTTATAATTCTGTGGCTGGTAACTGTACCCTTTTAAGCAGTATGTATTCCACCTGCGTTCACGGTCTTCAGGCCTAGGTCGCGGATTGAAGATGAGGCTTAACGATCTTACCAAAGAATTTAGAAGAACAACATTCGCCGAAAACTGTAAATGCCCGCATAGTGGCGTATGACATTGATTTTGTGGCTTTAAGTTCAAGGTCAAGGCGTGCAGGTCGATTTTCGAAAGCTTAGTGTAATTTAACATCTTAAACGTATCTTTTCGTTTATACTGACAAAATTGGCTTCTTTGCAGATAAAGGTGTTGCATTTCTAACCCTTAATCGTATGCGCATACCTGTGATCTTATTCTTTAACAATAGACTGAATATAGAGTGTCATAGGGTTCACCCGACATAGTCTCATTTCTCATTCTCAGCTATAAGCGTATTAACTTGCTTCTTGCTATATTTATTGGGTAAAGGTTTGCTAAATTTTTGTACTTCTAGCCTTAAGACAACTAAAAATACCTATGGTTGTTATATTTTACAAGAGGTGGAAATATTCATACTCACACTGCTTCACCCGACTTAGCCTCCCTTGCTGTCCCTATAAATCCACGTAGAAAAAGTAGAATTATAAAGCGCAAATATAAATTTAGGTTGAAATTTCATAAACATTATTAATTTTCCAATACAATTTATTTGCAGAGATTATTTTAATTATCATCATATCAACCGGTTTTAAATCTATATCAGCTTAAATTTATTTTACCCTGCGTATCCTGCGTAGATCGTTCTCATATTGTCGACGAAAGATGAAACCAACAACCTCACTTCGTCGTAAACAACATGCCTCTGGACAAAAACGTTGCTTGAATATACCTAGCAATCTCAAAATTGACTCAAATGTACAACGCATAATTATAGCTAAACAGCGAGATCTGTCTGCTTTTATAGAGCAGCAATGAATTCATGATGAAGTTTAGATCTATTTTATCTATACTCGGCAACCTGTTCGATAGCAACATAAATTATGTTCCCTTTCAGGATTTGAGACATCTCGATTCGCTTGTTCACTTGGTCGCCAGTGAGGCTTTTAACAGGCAGAAACGTAATCATAATTTTATCCTAAAATGCTCTCATTTACAGACGCCCAGTTTACGTTGCTATAAACATTTTGTACTCGGGTGGTTGTAACTCCATAATATTGGAAGCAAAACGCCTTTCTTTGCGTAGCAAGAATCCTCCTATCTTGTTAGACTGTTTTAAACATTTGAGGTGGACTCAATCTTTGCTCAACGAGGTCACACTTCTCGCTATTTGTTAATGACAAAAGTTTTCATTTGTCGAGATCTTACCCCGAGGGAGCGAAAAAATGGTTCTAATCTATCATCAATTTCTCAATCTAATATTCACAAGTTTAATCGTATTTCAACTAACCTCAATGCACCGGTTAATTCATCTCCTCAGATGTTCAGTTCGGTCAGCCCCTCCATTCTACCTTTTACTTCGTTTCTATCGCGGCCGAAAAATGAAATTTCTGGTGTTGTCATCACACCTGTAATGTTCACAAACACGTCTAAAACATTAATGCCGTCTCACCCATCTAAAGCACTTAGACTGACAGCTTCCCCTCTAAAATCAGTTCTCCAGGCCTCTCCATGAAATTTCCCGAGCCACATCGCAAAAATAGCGATCTACAAATAAAAATCCGTAATCATCAGAATTTGAAGACAACGTTATTAACCATCAACAACCTAGCTCATCCCATAAACCCACGGGTCATCTTATATTCTCGAGTAAATCACCTTATGCAGGTTGTCCGAAGGACGTTAATCCAACCCACAACGAAAAGAAAGATAGCGCGATTCTCAGTAATCTCATTCTGCCTTCTCCAAATATAATTAAGCCTCTCCAACAGGCAAATAACCCCCAGTATGTTAACCGATATACAAAACCCGACTTTCCAGCACTAAATTCTTAAAGCTGCTTGTCCCTCCTTGCAGCCTCTTTATTTCATCTATCTTCCCGTCAGTCCTTTATAACTACTAATAGGCAACTCCCGGTCTTTACTCCTATGGTTGTTCGGTACCGGAAATTTTATTCCTATACCTTTTAGATATTTCAAGCTGCCTTTTGCTTATGACGTTCGATATACCAATCGTTTTGGCGCAGTTAGCAGTTACCCTCCAAACCAACAAAAATTCCAACTTAATTACCCACCTCCATTTTTTTATAAATAACTAAAACCCTAGTTTTGTATACCTGAAATTCCCACGTAAGAGCCACTTTTCCTGTCAACGCAGATTTTCTTCGACGACAGTTTCGTTCGCACCATTGCATGAAATGTCGCAGTTTCATATCATCCAAAAACATTGCATATCCACTATCACTTTTCTGCAAACAAGCGTTTACGAACAGATGAAAAATGCTTGGTCAGAGAACTGAACCTTGTGGTTCGCAGTTCTCTATGACTGTGCACCTTGATCACTCTATCTTAACACAAATAACTTTGGATTGGCCAAAGAGGGAATTCTCGATCCACGAAAGACGTTTGCCTCCAATATTCATTTATCTTTATTGGTTAACGAGACGCTGATGTCGTACACAATCGAAGGTTTCAGGCGGTCAATCTAGGTTGCATGCATAGCCATTTGCATCGAGTGCTTTTGTGCAGATTCACATCAGCCAAAGCAAGTTCGTTACACAAGATCTTTCCCTAATAAGGCCGTTTTGTGTATTGAACAAGAGGTTTGGGGTTTCTTTATATTTCAACAAATCGTTTTGATAATCCTCTCAATAACCTCGAAGCAACTGTCATTCAAACTGACGGACCTCTAATTGGTCGCAAGTGCACGACTGCCACTTTTTGAAGTGGTGTATAATTCTTATAAAAATGAACAGGAATGTGCTTCAAATTTTCTTCAATTAGCTTCATCTATTAGTGAAGCAGTATTTTTCTTGTGATTTTTATTTAATTGGCGGCTAGCCGAACTCCGCCTCCAATTTAAACTTAGGAGTTATTTTAAACTGCTTATTTTCTTGTTCACCGTATATGTCAAATTTTGTTGACTTTTGTTCTTAAATGGCAAATCGTTCTAAATCGGATGTGCCTACCATATTATTCAAGCATGCTGTTAATATGGCTGCTCACATAGTGCAGCAATCATCCACTTTGGTTTCATTTAAACCGAGATACTAAGTTTGTATTGATGGGGTGCTCTTGGCCTCAATATACAATTTATTTATTTGTTTATTTATTTATCATTAAGTTTTATTCTTCTTATTATTTTATTATTAGGTACTCATGCCTCATTTGCCTTCTGTGTTGTTATAATTTAGTATGTATAAGAGAGATAGGCAAAGCCTTTGCAAATTCTATTGTAAGACAGACGCTACAAAAAAGAGAATATGTAACATGCGATATTGTTACGGTGTATCGGCAATTGATGTCGACTAAATTTTTGTCCTTCAAGTAAAAATTTCTCAAGTCTTCTTTTGAATATCGGAAAACTCTCAGCCCAAACAACGGAAGTAGCCAGTTTGTTCCATTCTTTAATCACCCTGTAAAGGACGAGGTTTATCTTCTTTATTATTTTTCGCAGTTGGTTGCGTAAAATCTGTCGTCCATTCCATTTCAAAATTTACATTTCCATTCTACCCTTGATTTGATGTATTTTTGAGCCGGTTAGGATGCTATTCAAAAACAGGCGGCTAGCCGATAAGGTCAAATATGTAAAAAACTGTTCGTTTAATATGACAAAACTTTTTTCACTTACAACAAGACCCCGAAGAAAAGCACGAAAACCCGTCCATCAAGACGCCGTTGGCAATACAATACTTGATGGCGAATTGAAGGCTGATAGGTTTAACGCTTTCTTGTCAAGAAATGTGTTGGAAATTTGGCTGCTCCCCTTCCGACCATCTGGGGTCGGACCGGTGCCGTCCTCCAAATCTTGGCTTTGACCGTCTGGGACGTAACCGTAGCCATTCGCCGTCTTCGTCAATGTCAAATCCTGGACCAGATGGCGTCCCTATCAGTATTTTAAAGGCAGATGTCAATGATATTTTGCCATCCCTTCTGTGAAAGTTATTTCATTTAGTTGTGGGAAGTGAAACATTTTCCAGTTTGTGAAGGAATCAAACATTCTACCTGTCACAAAACACGGGCAATCTACGCTTTTTCTACGACATTCTGCCAATCAGCACACTGTACACAGCTTCAAAAATATTGGAGAACTTGATCAAAGCAAGGTGTATGCATCACTTAATGGAGAATAACCTACTGAGTGCGGCCCAGCGTGGGTTTCTTACAACAAGTTCTCATGATACCTGTCAGCTCTCTTTCTTTTATCGCCTTCTAGAGCCAAGGGACAGTTTTCTGAACTTTACATAGACTATTTTGATTTCAATAAATCCTTTGATCGTTGTGATATTATATTACCAGTTTTTAAATCTGGTTCCCACTCGGATATTCAAAACTTTCGCGGTGTTCATAAGACACCCTCTCTTGCTAAACTCTTCGAAAAACTAATTGCAAAACAAATCACGGATTTTTGCATAAGCAATAAAATTATCAACTTTTCCCAACACGGCTTCTTACCGGACCGTTCTTGTGAAACATGCCACATGTCTTTTCTAAATCTACTTACCTCCCTTCGTAATGATCATCTATCTGTAGAAGTTATCTATTTTGATCTTAGTAAGGCATTCGATAAGGTGCATCATAAACGACTTCTAGCTTTACTAGAAGCTTTGGGATTTCGTAGTCCCCTTACTGACTTTATTAGATCATACCTAAATGATCGAAAACAAAATTTTTTAGTAGGGTCCTCATACTGAAGTGCTACCCCGAGGGTTAGTGGTGTCCTTCAAGGTACCGTATTAGGTCCTTTGTTGTTCTTACTGTATATACATGATATTTCATCGATAGTTAAACATTCTCAATCTTTTATTTATGCTGATAATCTCAAATGCGTGTATTCCTTCTCTAACTCTACAAACGAACCGTGCACAGAACAAATTCATTCAGACTTAGACGCTATTTCGGCCTGGAGCTCCACATGCTAATGGAGTTCTCACCTACTAAGTGTCGCTATATGAGTTTTGGGCCTGTTAGGCTGCCGCAACCTCTTATCTTTGAAGGTTGCCATATGATTGAATGTTCCTCGGTCAAGGACTTGGGCTTAAGCTTCACCCATATATTAGATCTTTCGCCTCATGCCGATAGAATTACGGCCAAAGCTCGTCAGATTTGTGGCTTTATTTCTTATAATTTCTATCTTCCTGAAATAAAAGTAAGACTTTAATCGTATGTTTTACTTCCCATTCTTGCTGTCCTTTCTTCGGTTTGATGAACGAATCCAGCCGGTTAAAAATTGAAAATGTACAAATACATTTCACAAAAAAACTCATATTTCCGACTCTTTTAACTACTTCCTACTCAAAAAGATGCCAGCTAACGAAGCTAAAATTTCTTTGGGTCAGGAGACTTGAAGCAGGCTTTTGTCTCCTTTTTTCGACTTAATAATAGTTCAACTCTCCCAAAGCTTTCTGTCATTACCGCCGTTAGTCTTCCTTATAACCTAAGACATTCTGCACTAATTATACCTCCCCCTGCATCCTTAACGTGTAAACGCTCTCTCTTCTTTGCTTCTAGGTATAGTTTTCTTTGGAATAACTTGCCAATTGAAAAAAGGTCGAATACTAGTCTATCTGCATTCAAGCGAAGACTGCACATTTATCTTAACACTGATTCTATTAACCTTTTATTTTCCACATCTTTTCCCAGTAGCGTTTCCCATGACTCGGAGAAAGGACCATCGGGAATTTGAGTAACCCTCTTGAAACTATATTTACGCTACCTTGAGACGCCTTTGAACTATAATGTCTCCTTAAATCACCCGTCCTCCAAAGGATGACGTCATTCGGACGTACAAATTCGGTGGTCCACAGTCTTAAATTCTGCGGTTTTATTGGATACTAACCATCATCAGAATTCAATTCTGGATCCTATGATGCTGAGGACTTAAGTTTATTGACGCATTTTTCGTGAGATTCTGTTTCATACGCCCAAGTGATCAAGAACGAATCACCTCGACGTTTCATTATCTCATTCTGAAATGTTACTGCAGTATTACCCTTTTTCAACTACATGACTATTTTTTCCTTAGCAGTTTTTTTCTCCTACCTTCTTTTCGAAAATGAAGGCCTATTGAACTCTGCCTCCATTTTCATGGTAGGAGTTTTTTCACTGCCTATTTTTTCTAGTTCACCATTAATTTTAAAACATTGCTAACTGTTGACATAGCAGGACAAGCTATGAATTTGTACATTTTATCTGCACACATTGTCATAACTTTATTTCGTTACTAATGTTTGCTTAGACAGTACCTTCCCCGTGCTAACCAAATATAAATTCTAAATTTTAAATATGCCCCTCTTCTCCTGAAACTATACTCTCTCAGTATATCTGGTTAAACCTCAGAACTTGATATCTTCTTACCTGACCTGTCACAACCAACATGTTAAGATCTCCAATGTTATTTCCAACCCCGCACGCGGGAGAAGTGGAGATGACCGGAATGGAGACGATCAGTATCAGTATATTTGAGGGAGATGAAGGTAAATCACCTTTGAAATTCCCTATTCGTACATGCGAGTTATGGTATAAAAAAAGTATCTCGATATGTTGGCGAGGCCAACATAGTTGAAAAAGAGCAATGAGTAAAAAAACTCCCGGTGATATTAAGAAGAAAGAAAATGTCGCCCTTTGTGGGGGTAGGTGGGCGGGGGTAGGGGTCAAACGGGGGGCATTGCGGAGGTAACATGAATCATCCAGATGCTCCCGTGCTGATTGCAGAGTCCGTTGAATGATTAAAAAGGCGGAACTATATGCCCAGATCATCCTCCGTCCATTGCGATTCGAACCAGGGGGGAACGTCCATACACCTCATGGACGACGGCCACCAGGTCCAGCTGATGCGAACACTCACGGTGTCACCGAGGTGTGCAAATAATTAAGCAGCGAAGACCTCGAGGACACCAGCATGGGAATTATGGGAGAGTGCAAGACCTCAAACGAAAATAACAAACATAAAGAAATGTTACTTACATATAGCTAGTAGTATCATATATACCTTATTTGCTGACGTCACTCTTGCAGCTTTCAGTTCGTGTTGTAGCTCGCACAATTATATCGATCTAACTTTCGCATAAAGCCTCCAAGGAATCCGACATAACAACATCTAGACGAAGACTTTTCCAAGCTTCGACTACTCTTTTGAAGTAGAAGTACTTCCGAGTGTCAAGCCTTGTTCCAGTCATACGTAATTTGAAAGGATGACCTCTCAAGTTCGTTGCTGTGGCCAGCTCGAAGAAATCACCTGGGACGCGACAACAGTCCTGGACGCGAAGTAAGCGGAATGTTAGTATCAGGTCCCCCCGAAGCTGTCTTTAGCGCAAGGAAAAGAGATTAAGATTCGACAACAGTGTTTCACATGGCTTTGAGCTTAATCCAAGGACACGTTTTGTTGCTCGCCTGTGGACCTTTTCGAGGATGTTGATGTATTTCGCCGCCCATAGTCTCCAAGCTTGGATAGCGGACTCCAACTGTGGCCGCACGAATGTTCCGAAGACTTTAGCGAAACAGTCAGTAGTGAAGGCTTCGAAAATCGTTAAAAGAGGTATAGAATCGAAATGGCTGACCTCGCTGCCTTTGCGCAATGTAGGGAAGGTTTAAGCGAGGTGGTGATCCAGACTCTAAGGTCCTTTTGGGCATCCACTTCTTTTAACGGAATGCCATTCAGACTGTAAAACGTACGGTTCGAAAGATTGCTTTTCCCGACTCGTATGATGTTGCACTTGCTATCATTAAATGGCAAGAGCCACTCATTTGACCATTTCTGCAGTCGACGTACGTTTTCCTGCAAGTTCTCTTCGTTGGCCTCAGTTTGAGTGATGCACCAACGTTTGAGATCATCGGAAAACATGACAATATCGCAGTCCAGTTCGTTGGCACAACCGTTGATGTAGACAATGAACAAAATTAGGGCCGAGAACGGAGCCTTGGGGAACACCACTCTCAACTTCAACCTTGGTCGACTTTTTGTCCCTGATAGGGACAGTTTGTGAGCGGCCAGTTAAGACGTTTTCTATCCATGTCTGAAGTCTGCCTCTTACGCCTATGCGATTGAGTTTATAAAGAAGGTCGTGGTGCGGAACGCAATCAAAAGACTTTCTGAAATCGATATCGACTGCGTGTACCGTTTTTCCTCTATCGACCGCTTCAGTCCAAAGTTCTAAAACAGTAGAGCAAATTTTTGACTCAAGATCTACCTCAACGGAAACCATGCTGGACCTCGGATAGCAGATTGTTATGTTCTAGGAACTGCATTCGTTGTTGCTTACTTATTTTATCCATTATTTTGCAGCAAACTAAAGTTATGCTGACCGGTCGATAATTGTTTGCAGAGACCCTGTTTCCACCCTTATAAAGCGGCGTAATCCATGCTTATTTCCAACCGGGTGGTTGACTTCCACTCTGGAAGGATGTTTGGAAAAGCGTAGAGAGTGGTTTTTCAACTCTCTAGCTAACTCTTTCAACAGCTCGGCAGGTACTTCATCGGGACCCGGAGACTCAGATTCCTTTAAGCCCAAAACGTTCCTTGAGGACAGTCGTCTCGTGGACATGAACATTCTCGACTATTGCATCCACGTCGAAGCCATTGGTAGGGTAATTATTACTCGTTTCCTTTGTGAAAACCGACTGGAAAATTCCGAAAGATGATCCGCCTTTGCACCATCTTCAGTAAGGTCTTTGCCCTCGGCGATCCTCAGTAGGGGTATTGGATCCTTGTTCCGTGTATTCTGCCTGAGGTAACAGTAAAACAGTTTCAGGTTCGTCAATCTTTTACGCAAAATTAGACAGTGAAAATAATGAGTACTCCCATCGCAGTACCACGTGGTCACTTTTACCTAGCGGCGGTAGACATGACAATTCGTCGATGCTGTCCAGCGACTTTGTGGGCACTAGGTCAAGGCTATTGGCCTGTTGTCTTTCGCACACCCTTGTTGGAAAAGTGACGTGATGTGTGAAAAGTAGCTAAGCTATACAAATACTATTGATTTATCTCCCCACGTTAAACAAATATCAACAAAAGCCACTAGACTATGCGGATTCATTTGTAAAAATTTCTCCTCACCTGCCCTAAAGACAAGACTTTATAAAATGTACGTTTTACCTCTCTTGGATTACTGCTCAATTTTTTTTGGCATTATGCCATCAGATGGCCGAAAGAAACTAGAAGCCATTGAAAGATGCTTTACCAGATCCTTATCTAAATGTGATGCCTTTCAAGGCTCATACATGGAACTATACGATAGATATGGTCTTCAACCCGTCTGGATCAGAAGACTCAAAAAAATTGTCTCAATTTTTCTTTTTCAAAAATCACACACGACCAAGATATTCTCAGAATGAATTTACTAACAAATCAAAACGGTCCCCGAGACACTAGAAATTCAGAAAAATATTATAAAAAAATTCCGAAATTCAAAAAGGCCCAACGATCCAACTTCTATTTCATAAGATACTCGACAATATGGTATGCCCTGCCAAATTCTATTAGAAATAGTCGAACCATACGAGAATTTAAAAATAAAAAAATCAAACAATATATGTTAAATAATAGCACACATCTATTTTTGAATAAGATAGGGCATTTTTCAACTCAGTTCTTCAACATAGAATTCGGGCCGAAAGTGCTCTGACGCGGCAGTTACTGTTGGCGATAGCTGCTTCAATCCTGAGTTCTCCCGATGAGCTGTATTATCTGCACCTAGAAGTCAAGCTGAAAATCCAAACGTACTTTGCGTGCGATGATAGCCATTCACTAGAACCGGATACCCAGGCCAGAATCTCCCACGATTAGTTATTTCATGTCCTTTTATAAACCACCTACGATGACCTGCAATGCACACATAGATTAAGAATCTATGGTTATGGGCAAGCTATAAGTGGTGGTTAGTGACCTACAAGACTCAAAAATACTTATCTTCTGGCTAGGCACAAGGGCTCTTAATTTAATGATTTATATATCCATTATCTAAAAGCAGCTTTTTTGCTATCTTTAAAACTATTTTAAAAAAATTATGATAACTTTTACATTTAAAATGTTTTTTTGGATAGCGTCTTTATTTTTATGTATAATTTTTATGATTAGTAAACAATTTGCTTTAAAACTAACTTGCAAAACTTATGTTTTTTATCTCTGTCTGTTAGTAGTATGTTTTTTCTTCCATTTTTAACATCATTTATGCTCTATGTTATTCGAATGTGCAATGAGCCGCACGTCTAAGTTTTGATATAGCTTTATAAAACGAATGGTACTAGCGGTTTCATACAGCTAGATCAAACATAATCAACACTATGATATATAATACAAATATGAAGACTGTATGACTGCGATGAAAGTTTCTTACCGTTGAACTCTTCTTGCTCCTAATCTCTTTTCACCTTTTTAGCAATCAGTCAACTAAGTCTAATTATTCGGCAGACCCCACACCGGAATCGACTGCGCTCGCATCTGATTGGAAGTACCCATCCCTTCGAATCAACCGCAGACGTCTCTACCTCTGTCAAATAAATACCCTCGAACGTCAATAACAGACTAGTCTTGACTCTAAACATTATTTCTCTGATACATTCATCTTCATTCTGTATAGCTGTTTTAACTTCATTTTTGCTATTTCTTAACCTTGGAAAACAGGTTTTTTTACTTAAAACAAACTCGTCATTTCAACACTGCTATTTAAGCAAACAAACAAACCAAAGCTTAAGTGTTTAATGAAAAGAGGAGTTTGTTTTAGGTTTTTTCCTGTGTTCTAAGGATTTGACGGCGCCAAGTCATGCAAAATCAATAAACCTATTTACTTAAGCGTCATGCTCAGAAGACAACTTTCAAAGGCTTGGTCAGAACTATGTGTGTAGGTTGAGCTCCAATCGATGTGAAGCACATCGAAGTCACCCATGATCAGGATATCCAACTGTGTAGCAATCTTTTTCAAGCTCCTTTAGCAGGTTAGCATCGGCTACAGGGTTTCCTATCGGTGGGCGGTAAACTGTCAGGACATCTAGACTTGATGTACTTGGCACTTTAAGGAAAACGTTATCGCCTCGGAAGTAGACGCTAGTTAATAAGTTTTATCTAAAACTGTAAATTCGCTTCTTACGTTTTTGAGTACGCCACCTCCTTGACGCTCTTTCCTGTCTTTTCTTAAAAGTTGTTAGCCAGCCATAGTTACCTCTATGTCGTCCACGTGTTAGGACAACCAAGTTTCTGTTACGGAAATTATATGAGGAGATATCTCGAAGACATAAACCTTAAGCTCCTCGAGCTTCGATAATATACTCCGTGCATTGGTATACAGGAATGTTAGTTTGTGGTTTGCTCGGAAAGTGCTAACAGTCGGGCGCGAGCCCCTGTTTACTGGGCCAACTGCATGGTAATTCCGGAACGGGCTTCTCCATGGGGAGAACAATGGACGATTGATCCCTTGGTTGTTGTAAATAACCAAATTTGTTTCCCCCTCAATGAGCCGCCGTCTTAGTTCGATGACAAGTTGATGGCGTTTGTTCCGTTCCGCAGGTGAGGATTCCTGTGGAAAAAAACTCCAGGGTTTTAGTTTTTTAACTTAAAGTGCCTAAACAGAATGAGACTGGCTTCCTGGCCACTGGTCAAGATAATTTTTAGAGGCCTAGGGCGTGTTGATTCAGATTGGTTTTCGGGCCGTTTTTCAAGGCAGAAGGCTTTTTTCCAGTTAAATCGACGTATAAGTTTCCAGCATATTGTTCAGGAGTATATGAAAGTGGTTCATGTCTTCACAATATTGGTCAACGGGAGGGGTTGCTGTTGATTAAGGTAGTCCGTTAATTATGCAACTTTTTTATCTGTCCGTGGCATTTTTTGTACCTACGACGCTGTCTTTCACTACCCGGTGGGAAGGTTTCACGTTGCGCACTGGTGAGGATGGATCAGATGCTGATTGGCTATGTGTTGGCTATGATCCGGTTTTTTGGGTTTTGTCGAATTCAACGTGTTCAGCGATTTTGAATCACCCGTGGTAGTTTCGGTTGGGGAATCATTTCCACTGCTTGTGCTTGGTGTGATAATCTCAATATTTTCTGTGGAGGACAAGGCAATGGTCAAAGCCTCATGTTCGCGCTTTTTTGAGGAATCTCTCGAAGTGGGTTGTCCATTGGTATTTTCCTTCTTGGTGTCAGTTTTGTGTTTTGGATGGTTTTTTTGCTTAAGGCGGACTGTTTTTTTCCTGCTCGATTGGTACTTGTTGTTCGGTAGCCGTATAAGCTATCGAAGTTGTTGTTGGGATACTCTTTGAACGCGTATCAATGGTTTTAATCCTAGTAAGTCACTTAGTGGACTTCTGAGTTGCGTCTACTGCTAAGGAGGTGTCTTTTAGCGCAGAATTTATTTGCCTTATCTCATCCTCGAGCTGGTTAAACTTGATGGACAGTTTCCGACAGCCTCCACAAATGGCAGTGTCGTCAATAGCGTCAATATTGTCGTCAATAGCGTTCCTGAATATTCTTCCTATCATTTATTGTTTTTTTAAAGTGGTTTTGAACGATAGGTGCATTTATTGCTCATATTCATTCAAAAGCAGCGTCGTTGGACCTCCGTTTGAAATTCGCTCGTCTCCAAGCTTTTGATTTTTGGCCAATAATCTGTTCCCAAAGTCAGGACTAAACGAAATAAGTTGTCATCGGATCACTTCGAAGGCTGCATCATTCTTTGCTTCGTATTAACATTCGATAGTGAATTCGGTTCGGAAAAGCACTTCTTTTTGTGCTCAGTAAACTATTCGCTTGATAATTTAAGCTGCTCGTTAAAACTTAATGCATCCTCGTAGAGATCTTGCTGGCATGGGAAACGCAAATGTTTACGACCCGACCATGCGAGAAAATTATTCACCGCTTCAGCCAGGACTCGAAACACCAAACTCTCGATTAGCTACCGATGCTCTTGAACGCTCGGCCACGCCCGGGAAGCCAGCAGAAAAAACAAATAGTATACACTACAAAAATAATGATCTCTCCTATCTTTGTAAACCGTTTTCGATTTCATGTGACAAAAACTTACCAGAAATACTCAAGACAGTCTCCGCAGACCGAGAAGATCCACAAAACAGCAATAATGAAGAAAGCAGTAAACTACTGAGTATTACTAAAACTAAGCTAAACAGTGAAGGACTGGCACACTGTGATGGATGCCGAGGACTAACAACCAGAGTTTTGAGACTAGAAGGAGACCTCGATCTCCTATCGGAAATAATATCAGTCCTCATAAAACATAATAAAATAAACTCGCCAAAACACGATGCAAATGAGCCGAAAAACATCAGCGAGCTAGAACACTATCATCACAAGGAAACGGTAGAAGTCAATAGGCACAACATTAAGCGAAACAAAAAGAGATAAAGAACGAAGTCATTAGAACAAACCTCTGAGTCAGTTGAAATACAGATGACCAGAAAGAAAATAAGCGAGGAGAAAATTATGTTTTGCGTTTCACCAGGTTCGGGAAATCTGGTGCACATAGAATCCGACTGCACAAAAGTAAATCAGCGATCTACGGTCTCTGAAAAGTCGAAAAACAGTAATCTTAAGGTTTCTTTACTGCATCGGACGAGCGACAGCAGCATGCTCTTTACATGTCCATCGAACAACAATGAAGCAGGGCATGGTAGCCAGCAAAGTAATGGCGGAAAAGTGGCCTACGACTTATCGACAGACCTGGATGCCATAAACCAAAATGCAGGTTTCCCGGGTGCTATTCGAGCGAACGCATTGTCAGGAGAACTCACGCAGTTTGAAAGGTCCATAGAGATGTCTGCAAATGAACCAACAGGCTCACCGAGGAAGACAAATTTGAACACAGTATTAAAGACTGTATCAAAATGTATGAATCAACCTGCAATCACTAAAAGAAAGCAGGATGCAGAAACGAGTTTTTTCCCTGACAGATCATTTTGTCTGGTAGTTCAGAGAGTCTCAGAGGCTACCGGGGAAACGCCAAAAGAAAGGGTAAAACAGGATCTGCTGACATTCCAAAATTTATTGAATGATACGCAAGAAGCTGGTGTGACAGTCGACATCAAAAAGATCTTTCGATTGGGGCCTCTCGTTACAAAATGAAACGCATGAGGTTCGACCAAGACCATTAAAAAGTCGTTTTGGGGAGTAAAACAGCAGGTAGATATATTGCTCTCTCGAAAGTCCCAACTACGAAAGAATCATCGTGGAGTTTTTTTCAGCCGGATTACTCTCCCATCGATCGGATGAAAAATCAGGACACTGGTAGCAGAATTGAAAAAGACGTCAATACGAGGGGGACCAAAACTTGAAAATTGTAGACAACAAAATAGTCAAAACGGTGCGCTCGTTTTTATGGGAACATCCGGTGAAATTGACGGCAACCACGCCGGTCAAAAGCCCTACCAAATGCCTATAGATTTGAACCCAGACAGAAGACTGGATATATCTTGTGAAATATCCAGCAAAAATCGCCATGTGGAAGAAAGAACCAAAAATATCCAGAAATCGAGAGAAGAAAACAAAATTAAAATGTGCAGAGTCTATTGAACAAAATGGATGAAATTAAACTGGGCGTGGACCATTTACAACCTGACTTCATAGCTCTAACTGAAACATGGTTAAATGAACAAATCGCAGACACAGAAATCCGAATAGACAGTTTTCAGCTTATCCGCATGGATAAAAACGGACGTAGAGGTGGTGGAATCGCAATGTTTAAACGAGAAGGCATTGCCTTCATTCCGGATGGGCCCTCGCCAAATAGGATCTCGTCTTGCAAAATACTTTGTTGTACACTGAATGTCCCAAACCAACCAGACCTCCATATTGCCGTGGTATATCGACCCCCAGGACAGCGAAAGGACACGGACGAAGCACTCATCACAGAGGTAAAGCAAATCTGCCGTAGCAAACATTTATTAATACTTGAAGATTTCAACGCTCCCGATATCGATTGGGTGTCAATGTACTGCTCGCGATCGGAAAATTCATTCGAACAGAAATTACTTTAGTTGGTAAATGACGAGTTTCTTACCCAACATGTCACAATGAAGACGCGGTTCCGAAATGGGCAGCAGTCAAGCTGTTTGGATCTAATCATTAGTTGAGACGACATTTGCATCCTTGCATTAAGTTCTTACGTGCCGCTTGGACGAAGTGATCATTGTGTTCTTGCTTGGGAGTACAGTCATTTTTCTGTACCCAAACATCGTGCAGTTAGGCAGAGAAATGTATGGAAAGGAGATTATCCCAAAATGAAAGAATTACTGAATGGGATAGACTGGAGCCCTGCACATGTACCTGACCCGAATGCTGCCTGGTTCTTCATTAGTAAATTGATTCACCAATTGGTAGAGAAATTCTGCCCACTTAAAAGGCGATCATGCGTCTCCCGACCCGAGTGGGTGACATCGGAAATAAAAAAAGGAATCTCAAGAAGAAAAGAAGACTGTGGAGAACATATGCCAGATATCAACAACTCGAAAATTTTTTCCGCTTTTAAGAAACAGCGAAATCGGTGTCGTAATCTTCTGAGAAAAGAAAGATCAACCTTTGAGTCAGAAATAGTCAAAGACATACCAAGAAATTCGAAAAGGTTTTATGCTTACGTTAATAAGGCAAAACGAAATCGCGACTGCATTCCTTGTCTTAAAGACAATCAGGGAAACAGGTTAACTGATAACTCTGATAAGACCTGCCTCTTATCCAATTTCTTTATGTCCGTGTTTACTGAGGAACCATTTTTTGACGAGGATGAATACTACAGTACTGCCACATCTATAAACAAAATAAGCACGGTGTCGTTCCCAATGGACACAGTAAGAAAAATTCTGAAACAGCTACAGCCCACTGAATCACCTGGTCCAGATGGTTTATCCGCAAAAGTTCTAAATGAACTCACAGAACAGCTGGCCTCTCCGCTCTCCAAGATATTTGAAATGTCGATGGAGGCGGGGGCTCTGCCTACCGAGTGGAAGATAGCCAACATAACCCCCATCTATAAAGGAGGAGAGAGGACATCACCAAACAGTTTCCGACCAGTCAGCCTCACAAGTATCTGTTGCAAAATGATGGAGAAGATAATTAAAACGGAACTGATGAGGCATCTTGAAGAGAATAACTTGCTTAGTTCATATCAACATGGATTTCGAAGTGGTCGATCCTGCCTCACAAACATGCTCACATCCATGGAAAGTTGGACAAAATCATTAGAAACGGGTTTGTCAGTCGATGCGGTCTACATTGACTTTAGCAAAGCCTTTGACAGGGTTCCACACAAACGTCTGATCTTTAAGCTCCGTCAAATGGGTGTGACTGGCAACCTACTCAAATTGTTGGCCGACTTTCTCACAGACCGGTGCCAGCGTGTTTGTATCGGAGACACCAAGTCTCACTGGGAAACCGTTCACAGTGGAGTTCCGCAGGGCAGTGTTCTGGGTCCCATTTTGTTTCTGATATACGTAAACGACTGTCTGGATTGTCTGACATGCGAGAAGGTAATGTTCGCTGACGATATGAAGTTATGGAACTCGATTGAAAAACCGTAGGATGCGCGAAAATTAAAACAAAACTTAGATCGCTTGCAAACATGGTGTGATGAGTGGCTGCTGAACCTTAATCTTAACAAATGCCAAATAATCCGACTGCGGTCTAGTTCCAGAAGGCTGATTAGGTTTGAATACCAGTACTCCATCAGTGGTCACCAAATCCAGGAGGTAAATATTCTAAAGGACTTGGGTATATGGATAACACCAACTCTCAAACCATCGTCACACTGTGCGAATATCGCAAAGAAAGCTATGTGTATCTTAGGCGCAATCAGAAGGTCCTTCGTTAATTTTGACGGAGAGCTTTGGGCGCGTGTTTGGAACATTTATCCGGCCGGTGTTGGAATATTACGTTCAGGCGTGGCGCCCTTGAACGAAACATGACTACGCTCTGCTGGAGAAAGTTCAACGGAGGGCAACGAAACTAGTCAGCGGATTGGAATGCCTACCCTATGAGGGCCGCCTAGAAAGACTTAAAATGTTTCCTCTCTCTTATAGGCAATACAGAGGGGATATGATCTTAGTCTTCAAACTGGTCAGAGGAGTTGATTGTGCTCTTCAGATGGCCAACTTTTTTGAATTGGCAAACATGACAAGTCTCCGAGGTCACCAATACAAACTGAAAAGAAATCACGCCAAACTTGAAGTGCGGGCCAACTTCTTTTCCCATCGGGTGATTGACAAATGGAACAAACTGCCAGCCTCAGTTGTTCAGGCTGAAAGCGTTGAAATGTTTAAAAGAAGACTTGATGCATTTTTACTTGATGAACATATATTTAGTCGACAGCAATGATTGATATACTAAAACGACTATCGCCATGTAACATTTGCTTGTTTTGCTAGCGTCTATCTGTAAATAGGGTTTTCAAAGGCTCTGCCTATCTCCCTTATATATACTGAATTATATTAATTTGAGAGAGCACCCGCAGCCGCGATAAGTTGGTCGAGTAGTTAGCGAGCGTCGCCGTCGCATTGGTGTTCGCGGGTTCAATTCCGGCTTGCGTCATGACTTTTTGAGTCCTGTGTGGCGACTTAAGAATTAACGGGTGGCTAGGTGAAGGTTTACACTACCAGTGGTTTTTTACTAGCAGTATATAAATAATCTACTCCGTCTTTTTTTGCAAATTAATGTAATCCCTCGAACGTTCTTAACTACGTTTGCTAGGTGAAGTTGTTAAAAGTATTTGTTATAACGAGTTACTCGATATAAATTTCACAATCAGTTGGACACTTCATTATCAAGGTCGTGTGCAAATAACCACTAATTTTTTGTTCTCCAACTTGGAAAATTTGAACTCCGTTAGCACTTCACTAGGACTGTTCCGGACAATACCGTTTCAACTGCACGTACGTACTTGCCTCCTGCTCATCTGGAATTTGTCTCGTGGTGAAATTCCTCAAAAAACCTTCGACATCTCCAAACGGCTGAGTTGTTCCTGCATATTTGTATATAATTTACAGTTTTTTTAAGCGTTTTCGAACGACAAGGCGCTTTTTAGCTCATATTGCTGCAAATACTCGCCATTTTCCAAACCCAGTTGGAATATTTCGTTATACGCCAAAAAGAGAACATACACATACACAGTGTTTTTTATACTCATGGACTCAAAGAATTGTTTGCTTGCAGCAAAACCAGTAATAACACTTCCTTTAAAGAAAGGCCTGTTGAGCTGTCTTTGGCATCCATGACTGGCCCTCGATCAGTTTACACTTACAATCAAGGACCAACAAAGTGCGCAAAAAGCGTAATGGCAGCCAAATCCGTCGGCTACGAGGACGAATTTTTTGTGGGATGTTCTTATATTCTACTAAGAGTTCAAAAACTGGAAGATGAGCTTGCAGACTTAAGGAAGCTTTTGCAAGATAACAATACTTGACGAAATACGGTAAAAAATATAACAGTTAAAAAGTCAGTGACCAAAGCACCTACAGTACCAAAAACAACAAACTTGTAACAACTCACAAAAATCGGACGTGAATACAAATGACGACCGGATAACAGGAACACATTCCCTGAATCCTAAGGACGACCACCAAAACGAATCACAAATCGCATCCTCCCATCTTTGGTGCTCTAACAAGCCCGCAGTGGCATCCCAAGTAACAAACCCGCGGCAATCTGCAATGAAGAAACACCAAAACATCACCAAATTGGATAACGTTCCGACTTCAGTCTCGACTTCTGCCGGGTATCCCAGCAGTTCTAAAGAATCCTTAGATGAGAGCGAAAAAACCAATGAGTGGCAAGATAAAATTGGGAAAAAACATAACACGGCTATAATATTTAAAAAGATCACAAGAAATCAGTCTGGTCACTAAGAGGAAAATATGGTCAGCAGTGTCTTGAAAGATGCCCTGGACCGAGAGAACTGCGTTGTGAGCCAGGGCCTACCTGAATCAAATGCTAAAACCTCAAAGGAAAGGATATCCGCTGATCTTGCTTTGTTTAAGCACCTGCTGAACGATAAACTTCATTCGCAGCCTTCACGATAATAAAAAAAAGATATTGAACAGTCAGAAACTGCAAGATCACGGCCTATCAAAATCGTCTTTGAAAACCAGGAAGAGGCTAAGCTACTTCTCTCGAGAAAAACCAAACTTCGAAACTCTCATAAGCAGGTGTTTTATCAGCCGGACTGCTCTCCTTCAGAACGTCTGAAACGCCGCGAATTAGTGATAGAAATGAAGATGAGACTAGCAGCTGGAGAGAAACAGTTTGATTATTTACAAGGGACGTGTGATACAGAAAAACGCAGCATTACTCTGGAACCAGCCAAAACTAATGATGGCAGTGACACAATAGTATTGGCACACTCGAGACAAACGGAATTTGGCATGGCCGAGTGCCGCCAACTTAAATATCTGTATACCAACGCCCAAAGTCTGCTTTTGAAGCAAGACGAACTGATAATTCAGGTAGCAATTCTGTCTCCCGATATTAAAGCAATCACAGAAACATGGCTGTCACAGAACATCAGCGATTGCGAAGTAGCCTGATCCGGGTACCAGTTGTTCAGGAGATACCGCACTCACCGCCAGGTTGGAGGAGTTGCGATGTATGTTTAAAAGCAATTTCACAGTGTGTGAAATGACAGAGAAGATTAACAATGGTATTGAGGCTATTTGGCTGAAAATGAAGACACGGGGATCGCAGTCCCTTGAAGTCATGACACTCTACAGACCACCGGCGACAGACACTGACGCTGATTCTTGTTTGTTGGAGAACATAAAGCAGATTGGTAGTCGACCTGATGTTGTTCTAGTGGGGGACTTTAATGCACCCAGCATTCGATGGAACGATCTGCTGGCGCAGTGCTCAAAGTTGTCCTTCGATCACCGTCTGCTTAAGTCAACACTTGAAGCTCTTCTCACACAACATGTATTTTTTCCAACACGAGCGCGTGGAGGACAACAGGCTAGTTGTTTAGATCTCGTCTTCACTAAAGATCCTGACAGTATAAACGAGGTTCACTACCTACCTCCACTTGGTCGAAGTGATCATGCAGTACTTTCATGGGAGTATGGTTTATATTCAGTGCCACCTGCAATTAATGAATCCAGGCACAATCTTTGGCGGGGAGACTTTTGCAAGATGAGAGCTGACGCATCACGAATGGACTGGGATCTTTTCTTCTCCGGGAATGTCTCTGAGGACTGAAATTTTTTTAAAAAGTGGTTGTTGAACCTAATAAAATGCCACTGTCCACCATCAAAACTAAGGATATCTAACAGACCACAGTGGCTTACAAGGGAACTAAAACAAGGGATTAAGAGAAAACGAAGGCTTTGGAAGAAAGTTTGCCGATCCAATGAAAATTAGCCTTGCAAAACACACAAAACGCAAAGGAACAAGGTTTAAAGCTTAATTTTCAACAGCCGACGGGATTACGAGAGGGATTTGCTCCAGTGAGCAGTTCACAATCCCAAATTGCTCTACAGCTATGTAAGAAAAAGCACCCGAAACAGGAACCCATTCCTGTAATGAGAAACGATGATGGTTTCGAGATAACAGAAATTTGAAAAAAGCTGAACACTTTTCACAGTTCTTTCAGTCAGTTTTCACCCGAGAAGCAGTTTTTATTCAATCTAGTTGCGAGACTATGGAAGCACCAATTATTCAGGATATGTTCTTTCGAGAAGAGGTGGTCTTTGAATAATTAAAAAGTCTGAACGCATGCAAATCCCCTGGCCCCGACGAGATTCCAGTAAAGTTACTCCTCAAACTTGCTCAAGAGCTGGCCAAACCGCTATCCTTTCTGTGCCAGAAATCATTTGACACGGGAATGCTTCCTTCCGACTGGAAAACAGCCCACATTACACTGCTTCACGAAAGCGGTAGTCGTGCATTTGCTACAAACTACAGACCAGTCAGCCTGACCTCAATCTGTTGCTAGGTTATGGAAAAGCTGGTCAAAAAGGAATTGATGATTTATTTAGAAACCCATAACCTCTTATCAACTGCACAATACGGCGTTCGTAGGGGAAGATCGTGTGTTACGAACTTACTTTATACTATGCAAAGCTGGACAAAAGCAATCGATGCAAAATACACTGTGCATGTGGCCTACATTGATTTCCAGAAGGCATTCGATAGTGTTCCGACCCCAGCGTCGCCTTTACAAAAATTAAGAATGTTTGGTATTGGAGGCAAACTTCTTACGTGGATCAAGAATTTTCTCGTCGGTCGTTCCCAAGTAGTCTGCGTAGGCGGATCGCGATCTCAGCGCACAATCATCGAGAGTGGAGTTTCACAAGGTTCAGTTCTCGGACCAATCCTATTTCTCTTGTTTATTAATGATTGTGTATCAGGAATTGGACTGTGACTTTGCTATGTTTGCGGACGATATAAAAATTTGGAAAGTGATCAACAATGCTGCCGATGGAGACGATTTCCAAGAAAATCTTCATCGATTGGACGAGTGGTCCCGCAAATGGCTCTTGTCCTTCAACTCAAACAAATGCGCCCTGCTACGTCTGGGAAGTCGGAATCAGGTCACTGATATGTGACCCTTATTTTTGAGCGCTATGCCACTCCGAGAAACACACACACAGAAGGATCTCGGCATTTGGATGACAGACAACCTGAAGCCTTCTTCGCAATGCTGCAAGGCGGCTTAATCCAACAATTCAATGCTGTAATCTATCAAGCGGGCATTTAAAGTTTTCGATAAAGACTGCTTTTCTAAAGTCTTTGGTACGTTTGTAAGGCCCCATCTTGAATATGCGATCCAAGCCTGGTGACCGTGGACCCAACAGGACTAGGAAATGCTCCAAAGGGCACAGCGACGAGCCACACAATTAGTAAGAGGTCAATGTGAACTGCCATATGAGATTCGCCTTTATAACCTACAGCTCTTTCCTCTGAGTTATAGGTAGTTGCGCGGAGACTTGATACAAAAATTTTCCGTATCGTGCGTGGCATGGATTGCGCCCTCCTATGTGATGACTTTTTTTAACTTGCTACTACGAATCATCTCCGAGGTCATCAATTCAAACTAAGTGAGCCCCAAGTAAGATTGGATGTGAGGAAGAATTTTTTTCACCAACCGTCTCTTGAAACCGTGGAATAACCTACCTGAGGCGATTGTAATGTCCCAGTCTGTGGATATATTTAAACATCGGCTTGACATAC
This sequence comes from Schistocephalus solidus, assembly GCA_017591395.1. NCBI lineage: Eukaryota > Metazoa > Platyhelminthes > Cestoda > Diphyllobothriidea > Diphyllobothriidae > Schistocephalus > Schistocephalus solidus. The sequence continues at coordinate 38,935 of WEDG01001483.1, forward strand.
ATATGTTGCTGCACCAGGTAGATTATGTGACTACTTTACCTTAACAATATCCATGTACAACGTAAATCTGCCTGCATTCACTCGACTGTAAATTTTTTAACATTGCTTATTATTCTTCCGACTTTCTGTATCAAATAGAGATTTCAAAGGCGTAAGCCTATTTTTCTCAAATACACTGAACTGAACTAACATCATATGGATAATAAATGACTCTGCCTGTTATGTAGATACTCCTCAGAAAGCCTGACGAGCAGTTAGAGCCTAGATTGGACTGGTAGGTTGTGAAGGCCAAGCCAAGATTTCGGGCAGGTTGCTCTATTTGGAGAGCTGTCCTAATCGAATAAAAGTCCCCAGAAACCCTAGAGAGCCGTTAGAGAATGGATTGGACTGGTAGGTTGTGTAGGCCAAGATTTCCGACAGTGTTCGATTTGAAGAACTCCTGGTAAAACTGTGAGGTTATCGAAGGCAACTGGACGGAAGATTCAAATAATTGATTCAATAATTTGAACGACTTAATATCTGTGGACGGTTTGTTTCAGTGCAAAGACTCGATTAAAATCGGTCTTTTGCTGCCAGAAATTTCAAACCGCGCGGCACACGTTCAGTTCAAGAGATCCGTGAAGACTGGTGCAGCAAACTACGAGGCCAAACGGCTCGCCACTGTAAAGGCCAAAAGGGTTGTTCGCAAGTCACAGGCACCGCGGATCCACACCGCCATTTCTTAAGCCCTGTCAACCTGCTCACGCTGTCAACGCACATTCCGCGAGCGAATCAGCCTTGTAGAACATCTCATAACATCAAACGCTGCCACACCTGCCTTAGACCCCATGATGACGACCACCAACCACTGATAACAACTTCCTCGATGCACCGCCGCTCACGATCACCATCCTCCTTACTCCACCCCCTTGCCGATCACGGCAAAAACACAGCTTGCCCCACTCCCATCGCCTCTGTAGCCACCTCTGACTACCTGCCACGCGCTACCTCCAACAACACAGCCACCCTTAGTACCAGTGTTGGGATCTCGGTACAAACTAGTCGTAATTACGATCACAAATTCCACTCACAACTCGGCCTGGTCGGTCACTTGCGAATCCATCGCACAGAGACTGACGAATAAGTACCTGGAGAACTACACACAGCAGAGACCACCGCCTTTAATGCTCTCAATGCCCTCAATGCCCACACTCATTCACACATCACATGGTCCTGCTCGGTCACATGCACATCCTTGAAAGCGGAATTCAACACGATGCCAAAACATCTTGTACACCCATCAACACTCCCACCGCACCCGAATCAACTGCCCACACTGCCCACGTACATTCAAACATCACAAGGGTTTATAAGTTCATATGAGTCTCCATGAAAACCTGTGGTACAATATAAACAGCTATACCACGACACTACATCTCTCCTCAGCAGCCTTTGCACATCACATGATCACACGCAACATCAAAAAAAATGCTTTCAGTCTGTATAGTTGATTGAGAGACAAGTTTGCTCCTCGGCTCCAATTCCATGTGGCTCATCTGGTGCATGTGTGACCTGAACTTAAGAATATCACGAGGCGATAAGCGCCGTGGGTTGGAAGGTTGCCAACTGACAATTACACACAGACACCACAGTCAGTACAATGTCTGTTGTGTGGAGTGGCTGACTGGTGGTCTGAGTGTCAGGCTGTGATGGCCACTTCATAACGTGACCCTTGGCTATCTCACACATGTGAAGTGTGTGCCTTTTAAAGATCTTTTGTGTGAAATGCTGGTGTTTGTGTTTGAGGGCCAGGTCGTGTTCGTAGTACACGTTGACGAGGTCATTAGCAGCTGCGCTAACTTCTGCATCAGACATTTTACCAGCTCGCATGGTGGTCTGATTGTGGGCTTAGGGCAGAGAAAGGGGTCAACAGCTCAGTGCATTTTCATCACTAAAAAAACTCTGTCACATGTGAAACTAACACAGTACACTTGAAACCCATGACTTAGAGGGTCGCCAACTGATGGGATAACTCAAACCCAGTGTGTGTTTCGTGTGGAGTGGCTGACTGCGAGTAAAACTGCAATGACCCCTTTTTAATGTGGCCTTGATGGCACTCCCTCTTCAAATGATCTGAGTCCTGCGTAGTTGAGTGCCTAGGGGCTGCTCCATCCGTGCCAGACACCTGCTTCTTCTCCCGCCTCCGGTCTTCTTGACTCTGCCATGATACCAGGCTGAGTTTTATAAGGAGGAGGTAGTGCTGATGCTGCAGCGCAAGACAACTTCCCCTTAAAACTAATCCACGCGAAAGTCCCTGTCCCTGTAACACTCTTCTGTTGCGCATACGGTGGACATGGCCAGACTACGAGAATCTAACTCTCACAATAGTGGTATAAGGTTAAGTTAAGTAAGGAATAGTTGTAATAATTATCAATATAGGTGGCAGTACCATTATTATTAACCTTATTAGCTGTAAATGTAGTAGAAATGTTGCTTCCAGTAGCATTAGCTTCCGCATAGCTTCCATCAAAAAGGCTTAGCTCAAGAAGCACAAATAAGCTAGTGTTAGTGACCTTCTATTCACGAACCGAAGCGGATCTAGTTCTACAAAACCCTGAAGTAAACCAAACTCTGCTCACCCGAAAAGCATTTGTAGGTCCAGACCTCACACCTATGCAAAGACGTGAACTTCAGACTAAAGCAACACAGGTCAAACCAGATGTTAATCATACCGTCACCTCAGCGGAGCCTCAAGTACGAACTTCCAACGCTGCCAACTATAATGCAAAGCGTAAAAGTCAGTTTGATCGAAATAATAAAAAAATAGTGTCTTATTTGCCAAACCTTCGGCAAATTTATCTAATTTGTTATTCTGACACTCACAATATCTATCGAATAACTGCTTCAGCGGTTGGGAGAAGAGGTCAGAATCAAACGAAACGAGCAACTCAAAATGCTATGACCTCTCTGAAACAGCTTGATGACACAAGTTCTGGACCCAGTCAAGTTCGCAATATTAGATAGTAATATAAGTGTTACTACGATTCCTCCAAATGAACAACAAGTAACAGAAAATGTCGATCCAGCCACTCATACAAATCCTATGACATACGTGTCAATCCCTTCAAGCCCAAAAGATAACCCACTTTGTCCGTCAGGTAGTATTCCAATACAAAAAGCTTTATTGAGAAAACCATTACTACCAAGAGCCCCAAAAATGTCAACCCAAGACAAATGAGTGCTCCAAGCTCTGCAAACTCTCAAAAGACACGAATGAGCTATTATAATATCACCTCAACTCCCTCAAATCCAAATGCATGGCATAGGAGTTAACCAAAGCACGCTAACCTTTTGAACATAGTTGCAACTTATGGCAACCAATTAGTTACCTAGGTCAGCAAATCTTCCCAATAATAACTCCTGGTATTAACAATAACCGCCTCTGTCATTTCTCCCCCATTTGGGGCATTAACTCTACACTCAATTCATGCACTCTAACACGTACACACAACCCATACACTAGAACCCATGCACTCAAATCCCACCACCCAATCAACACATCCACTCTTAGCCATTCACTAATTTTTCACCATACACATCACCATGCCAAACACTTATCAAAAACAAGGTCCCCAACTCATGATTGATGAAGCAGGACAAGTAAAAACGGATGATTATCAAAAAGCCACTTTTTTCAATAAGTAATTCTCAGCCAACAACTCAGTTGAGAATGAGATGATACCCCAACCAACAGATATAACAGCATTTACCATCAATGATATCTGGTTAAGCGAAGAAACCGTCAAAAAACCGTGGTGTTCACCGAACCGCGGTAATATTAAAAATTCTGGAAAAAAATTCGAAACAAATACTAAACCATCTAACAAACGCTAACATCATACTTTCCTCTCAACACGCTTTCTTACCTAAATAGTAATGTCAGTCCTGTCATCTCAACTTCCTCTAATTCGTTTCAGGTATGTTGCTAATTGTACAATTTACATGATTATATCTTTTTTTCACTTGAATATGTATGAACGCTTCTTTTACTGTGCTAGCTTCCATTCGCATGTTGGACGTCTTCTGTTGTTGCTGCTGACGGTCACCGCTACTATCTTGATTGTACTGATCTCTCTCAATTACTTGCAGTCATTTGCAAAGATCGATCATCATTTCTTGATTGCATTCTACCGAACGCAATCTCAATTGAACTCCCGACTCTGCCCTATGTCCTTGATGCATAGCTTCCTTGATCTAGTTTAGAGTTTTTTTAACAATCCTCAACAGCACTTGCTATCTAGAAGCTGCGTTTTTCGTGAATCTGCATTCTTATAATCCTGTAACATTTTTACAGTCCTTTTGTCGTTTTTTATTTACGACACAATTCCCCACTTAGCGTCCGTTTATTTTATACATCTTGGTTCTTAGCAGTTTTCACCTTAGTCACCGCTACGAAATTGGTGACCCCGCTTCTCTATCATAAGGCAAAAAATAACTTATTATGACGGACACTGAGACTTACGCAGAAACTCTTGACGTTAATATTCTCTCTTTCAAATTGCTCCCATTTACGCCGAGAAACCCTCGCGTATGGTTTAGGCAGATCGAGACATTTTTCTCACCATGCCGTATCACCAGGGAACGAACATGTTATTCATACGCAGTGCAATCACTTCCCTCCGTTGTTGCCGTTGACGTCGAGGGCCTCCTTGATCCAATTCCTGCCGAGGAGGCATACACCCAGTTGAAGGACGCTGTAATTAATAATGTGGCCAAGTCGGAATTTCACGCAATCGAACTCGGCGATCAAACGCCTTCCCAACTAATGTGACACATGCGTTCTTTGCTTGCTGATCACCATATGGATCAGGCAATTTTCCGAGAGACCTGGCTTGATAAGCTTCCCCTGCCCGTGCAGCAAGTATTATCTATGCTCGAAACGAGTACCTCAAGTACCTCACTCAATTATAATCTTAATTTATAAGAAGTGTACTTCTGTATCCTAACTCCCAATTTGTGGCATCAAAACGTCTAAATCCTCACGCATTCATATACCAGAAATATGACGGACGCAAAATTAACTATCGATAAACTAGATCTCTCAGCAATCCTACGTCTGCAAAACTTTATCGACAAATATGAACATCTTTTTACGTTGCTCAACTCACTATTAGACCCAAAAATGCTTTGCGACCAGCTTAACAAGCGTACCACAAATAGAACCTATTATACACGTAGTCTCTTCAGAGGTCGCTGATAGGTCCAAACGCAAGTTTAATGTCATTATCAGAAATATCCCCCACACGGTTAACCCCACACCATCAATCCAACAACTCATACACTCGTGTGGTCTAAACATCAGCATAGCTTCCACCAAAAGGCTTAATTCAAGAAGTAAAAATAAGCCAGTGTTAGTGACCTTCTATTCACAAACCGAATCCGATCTAGTTCTACAAAACCCTGAAATGAACCGAACTCTGCTCACCCGAAAAGCATTCATAGGTCCAGACCTCACACCTATGCAAAGACGTGAACTTCAGACCAAAGCCACGCAGCTCAAAACATATGTTAATCATACTTTCTCCTCAGTTGAACCTCAAGCAGGCACTTCCAACGCTGCCAACTATAATGCAAAACGTACAAGCCAGTTTAATCAAAATGATAAACATAGTGTTTCCTTAGCCAAACCTTTGGCAAGTTTATCTAATTTTTTTATTCTGACACTCATAATACCAATCGAATAACTGCTTCAGCAGTTAGGAGAGGAGGTCAGAATCAAAACAAAACGAGCACCTCAAAATGCTAAAACCTCCCTGGAACAGCTTGATGACACAAATTCTGGATCCAGTCATGTCGCAATATTAGATAGTAATATAAATGTTACTACGAATCCACCAACTGAACAACTAGTAACAGAAAATGTCGACCCAGCAAATAATACAAATCCTATAACGTGCGTGTCAATCCCTTTAAGCTCAAAAAGATAACCCAATTTGTCTCCCAGTTAGTATTCCAATGCAAAAAGCTTTTATTGAGCACACCGTTACTACCAAAAAGCCAAAAAAATGTCAACCCAAGTAATATAAGTGCTCCAATTTCTCCAAACTCTCATAAGACACGAATAACCTCTTATAATAACACCTCAACTCCCTCAAATCCAAATGCATGGCTTAGGAGTAAACCAACGCATGCTAACCGTTCAAACATAGTAACAACTTATGGCAACCAAAGCAGTTACCTAGGCCGGCAAACCTTCCCGACAATAACCCCAGGTATCTACAATAACCGCCCAGTAAATCCTTTCCCCCATATGGGGCATAACCTCTACACACAACCCATGCTCTCTACCACCTACACACAAACCCATACACTTTAACCCATGCACTCAAATCCCACCACCCTCTAAACCAATACACTCTTACCCATTCCCTCATCTCTCACCATACACATCACCATACCTTCCAAAAGTTACAAACTTCCCTTCTATTAGCCCATCGCAAAATCAAAACAGTTATATAAATCAGTTTTTTCACAACAGCTGGGCTCTTCCCTATCCGACATCCTAAGTATCGCCCTTATCAATGCGAGATCGATAGTACATAAAATACCACAACTTAAGACATTCGTTGAAGCGTATTATCCCGATATAATTTGTTTAACGGAAACATGGGTTAATGAATTAACATCAAATGCTTCGCTATCTGTCCCAAACTGCAATTTCTATCGACAAGACCGCATAAATAAACGAGGCGGTGGCTGTATGATAAACATCAAAACTACCATTGAACAAAGTGGTTTTGATGTTTCACACGAAACTTTTCCTGGCGAAGCATGCTTTCCCACAGTAAAATCCCTATCGCACAAAAATATACTTATCGGATGTCTATACACTCCTCCAGAATGTAGTAATGATGACACTGGCCTAACCAATCTAATAGATACTTTATCAAATATTCAATTTGAATATAAGATAATTGCAGGCGATCTTAACCATCCTGAAATAAACTGGGCTAAACTATCAGCCCCCACCAGACACGATGAACTGCTTTCATCAATTTTCTTCCATAACTTGACACAAATAATAAATAAACCGACCCGAGGAAAAAATATACTAGATATTATTCTCACAAATGATATCTGGCCCCTACATACGCATTACGACAGTATAACCTTTGAAAGTGATCATAAGGCAATAACAAAGCTCCCTCTTAACATAAATGTAACATCAGATTCTAGATACATTAACATAAATCCAAAAAAACTCGACATTGACTATATGAACAAATATGTAAGGTCACTAGGCTGGAGTTCATATCTTCTAACGACATCCGCGAAGGAAGCTGTTAACCTTTAATAAACTCTACTCTTTTTATAATTCGACATACCTTAATAGATGAGAAATCCCCATATAAGTCACAAATTCCAAACTTCCTTTCTAAGAGACTAAAAAAATTAAAAAAACAACTTCATGATCCCTCAGTTAGTTATTTATCCACACTCAGACGAATTAGGGAAATTCATGATCTAGTTGAAAAAAATGGAAGCAAATAAAAAAACATAGCAGCGGAACGCCGGGCAATAGAGTCCTCCGAAAAAAACAGCCCAGATCTTTTCGGAAGCAAATGAAAACTAATCGAAAACCAGGTCCCCAACTCATGATTGATGACGCAGGACAAGTAATAACGGACGATAACCAAATAGCAAATTTATTCAATAAGTACTTATCAGCCAACTATTCAGTTGAGGAGGAGCCGATACCCCAACCAACAGAAATGACAACATTTACCTTCAATGAGATCTGTTTTTAGCGAAGAAACCGTCAAAAAAGCTATCAGACAACTTTCTAATTCCACCTTTTATGGGACGGATAAAAATCCCACCTTGCTTACTGGAAGCATATGATATATGCTCCAATACTGCTGTGTAGTCTATTCTCCTTACTCCAATCGAATAGTATGTATCCAGAAATATGGAAATACTCAAGCATTACACCAATCTTTAAAAACGGAAACCGATCTGATACACAAAGCTATCGTGGTGTTCACCGAACAGCGGTAATAGCAAAAATACTAGAAAAAATAATTTCCAAACTAATGCTTAACTATCTTACAAACGCTAACCTCATACCTTCCTCTCAACACGCTTTCTTACCTAAAAAGTCATGTCAGTCCTGCCATCTTACCTTCCTTGAATTCGTTTCAAGTAACAGAGATGACGGAAACACGGTAGCTACGATATACTTTGACCTAAAAAAAGCGTTCGATAAAGTACCCCATAAAAGGCTTCTAGTGAAGCTAAAAAGTCATGGGATTGGGTATCCCCTTCTTGACTTTCTAAAATCTTACCTTCAAAACCGATATCAGGTAGTACAAATTCGAAACGTAGTCTCAGAACCATCTCATATTAGTAGTGGAGTACTTCAGGGGACTATCCTAGGTCCCCTCCTATTTCTTATATACATTCACGACTTATCCTCTATATCAACGTCAGCTAAAACATTTTTATATGCGGACGACTTAAAACTTGCATATGCATATAACCAGCATACAGTAGCCAGTATGCATAGAACGATTGAAAATGATCTTAAAAAAACTAAGCGAATGGAGTACTCTATGGCAAATGCCATTCTCTCCAAGTAAATGTCATCTCCTGATATTTGGTTCACAAAAACTTCCTCCCATATTTTTCAATAATCAAGAAATAACCGAGAACTCATCAATAAAAGACTTAGGTCTTAGCTATACAAATACTCTTGATTTATCCCCCCACGTTAAACAAATATCACCAAAAGCCACTAGACTATGCCCCTAATAGCAATGAAATACGATTCGAGGCTCGAACGGTCGTACGTTAATCGCATCTGGAATTTGATTGGTTGCTAGTGAACCTCGATGACGCGTCGCTAAGGGCGCAAGAGAATGCGCGCAGTGTTATTGGCAAATCGATCGGGCACTGAGCTGTCAATCCCGCGCGCGCCGTGCCATGCCACTTCCTGCGCTGTCGTGCTGCGACGCGGTCGTTTAACTGCCTGCACCACTGTTCTGTCTATACTGACCGTTTTTTTGCTTTTTTTGCAGAATGTTTAGAGCAGTATCTACGAAAACACTTAGGAGACGTGCCAAGAAAGGTTTTCTGGATGATTTACGTCAAATTGCCGAGAATATGAGGGAAATGTATCCGTCCGACTCATCTTAATCGTCGTGGCATCTGACCTCTTCCTCTAGTTCGTCATATGATGCCTTAGAGATTTCCTGTGTTGATGAGGATGCAAGTTTGACATCAGATTTGTCTGACATTGCAACAAACAACTCTTCAAGCACACCTACAATTGAAGAGGAACCTACGTTTCAAGAGGCTATGATTTCTTGGGCAATACGCTCGCATATGCCATTGATTCACCAGAGCAGTCTTCTGAAGATTATAAGACGGCTTACCTCTGACCTTCCCGCCGACGCACGAACGCTGTTGGCTTGGAAAAAAGATGTTTCAACGGTGACGGCAATGGGCAGTGGTGAGAACGATCATTTAGTACTTGTGAAGCAGTTAACTGAGCAGTTTTGAGGCGTCTAATAGGCAATATTATTGTAACTTATTTAGCTATTGATGGGCTCCCTTTACATAAGAAAACTAAGCGCGGGTTTTGGCCTATCCTAGGTAGAATTATGGAGCCCATTGTTTGTGAACTATTTTTGCATTCATCATCCCTTTTTTTCTATTGGGTTGTAGCTCATTATGTCTAAAGATGGATTTCATACTGGGCCCCTATAGATTCCAACGTTTTTCGTTTCGAACATCCCGTTCCTTTCGTTGTCACACGGCATCGCCCTTGACGAAGTAGATGCCCTGACCAAAAGCCGTCGCAGATAGGGCATATAGACAGCAATTGGTAGGTTTTCTGGACATTAATTACCGTCTTACTAGGTTACACATTTGGCCTCCCTTGGCGGCGATAGCGTCAGCAATTTTGCTGATCGCGTTTTCACATCACTCTTTGCCGATGAGGTGACCTACCGGCTAACTTTCTACGATCGCTACTTGGACAAAAAGGCCTTTTTTCTCTCCACTTATTACGGAATTCTTTTGGGTAAGAAATTTCTCATTATTAACTAATTCATGTGCACCGCAGACGTGTTCAATCTTTGGAATATTCCGTAAAAGGCGGACAAACTGCAGCTAGAACGAGCTTTCAAAAAGGCCTTTAAAAAGGCATATGACCAACTGCTGAAATGGCAGCCCTGGGGCACTGTGCTGACGGTAAGTAGATTTTAATTATCAACGTTGTATACAAACATTTACTACATAAAAACATGCGCATTGTTTACTCACCATCACTAATTTTATTATCTTTTCATTACAGGGTGGATACCTCATGAAACGGCTGAGGGATTGCAGGGACCATCAACACAGGACTACTGATTAGGAGAAATTAATAAGATTTATTTTTGTACACTTACGCTTTGCATATTTTCAACAAAATATATTTTAATTGCTCACCCAGTCTTCCGCGAGTCAACTTATCATTAATAACTATTCGATTAGAATGAAATAGGGATCGTTTTTTAACCGTTTAGCTAGTATGGGCGTCAACCAAAGGAGTAAGGGGTTCCGCTGTGCGGTTGAAAAACGAGATACGAATTTTCGGATCCGATTCGCGTCCGAATTCGAAGTCATGGTCGGATCCGATTCGCGTCCGAAAATTCGTATCCTCGGATCCGATTCGCGTCCGAATTGTTATTAGGGGCGGATTAATTTGTAAAAATTTCTCCTCACCTGCCTCAAGACAAGACTATATAAAATGTACGTTTTACCTCTCTTGGATTACTGCTCAATTTTTTTTGGCATTATGCCATCAGATGGCCGAAAGAAACTAGAAGCCATTCAAAGATGCTTTTACCAGATCCTTATCAAAATGTGATGCCTCTCCAAGGCTCATACATGGAACTATACGATAGATATGGTCTTCAACCCGTCTGGATCAGAAGACTCAAAAAAATGGTCTCACTTTTTCTATTCAAAAATCACACACGACCAAGATATTCTCAGAATGAATTTACTAACAAATCAAAACGGTCCCCGAGACACTAGAAATTCAGAAAATATTATAAAAATTCCGAAATTCAAAAAGGCCCAACGATCCAACTTCTATTCCATAAGATACGCGACAATATGGAATGCCCTGCCAAATTCTATTAGAAATAGTCGAACCATACGAGAATTTAAAATAAAAATCAAACAATATATGTTAAATAATAGCACACATCTATTTTTTTGAATAAGATAGGGCATTTTTCAACTCAGTTCTTCAACATAGAATTCGGGCCGAAAGGGCTCTGACGCGGCAGTTACTGTTGGCGATAGCTGCTTCAATCCTGAGTTCTCCCGATGAGCTGTATTATCTGCACCAGGAAGTCAAGCTGAAAATCCAAACGTACTTTGCGTGCGGTGATAGCCATTCACTTGAACCGGATACTCAGGCCAGAATCTCCCACGATTAGTTATTTCATGTCCTTTTATAAACCACCTACGACGACCTGCAATGCACACAGAGATTAAGAATCTTATCATCTGGTTATGTGTTACACCCTCTGGTTATGGGCAAGCTAAAAGTGGTGGTTAGTGACCTACAAGACTCATAAATACTATCCTCTGGCTAGCACAAGGGCTCTCAATTTAATGATTTATATATCCATTATCTAAAAAGCAGCTTTTTTTCTATCTTTAAAACTATTTTAAAAAATTATGATAACTTTACATTTTAAAATGTTTTTGGATAGCGTCTTTATTTTTATGTATAATTTTATGATTAGTAAACAAATCCCTAGTAGCAAGCAATATCTACTAGATCTCTATTAGATATCTATTTATCGAGATATGTATATCTATTGTATATCTATTTTGGCCGCTTTATATATATCTATTAGATATCGATTTATCGAGATATTCGGCAACCGGCGAAAATGGTACCTACGCCTTCGGGTTGGTGCCTTTTACTAACCTACTACGCTTATAATGCCCCTTGCACCTGTATTTTTAAGTATAAGACTTGGTGAAGACATTCTTTACAGAATAATTTATTGATAAATTCAAAGGAATATGTACAAAGTTGTGCGGTTTCTTTTTCCTCCGTCGTCAGTGTGTTGAAGGCGGTAGGTTAACCGACGATGATCCAGCATTGTTGTCTGCAAGCAAACAGTATTTTAACAAATTTTTATATTGATTTACCGTCTGCTGGATGTCCAATCTGTTTTTGAAGCCTCTGACAATGGCTATCAAGTGATAATTTTAGTCGCCTGGCAATGGCAGACTCAAAATCGGATAATTTATACAATCCGCTTGCATTCCAGGCTGCAAACACCTCTATATAGTGACAGTGAGACGGTTTTTGATGGACTTACCCAGCATAACGTCAAATATTTTTGATTTTGATAAACTTTCTTTAGCCTTACGTCCCTTGAAATTGACGTGTAGACTAATTTCGTCGTCAAAAATAGCGAAAAATATTCGCTTAACGAAATCGTCGATGTTTTGCCCGCCGAGGCAGGTAAGATAGGAGGTCTAACATAAGAGTTATAGAATTAATAGACAGTTTACCAACTGAGAATGAAATTATTGATTTAAAAGCTGGTTATTCAGCTGTCGGAATTCAGTTGCTGAATGCAACTGATGTGATATGGGATTTTTGGGCAGCTGGGGAGCTGCCGGGCCTGATGTGCAAGGCTGCTGCCGATGCAGTGCCTCCAAATGCCGAAGATAGCCCAGCGTTTTCCGTTGGGCTTCTACAACATAATCAACTTTAGCTGATATGTCAGCTATTTGTTGGCACATAAGCAACATGGCCCTCTGTACATTTTGTGAATTTGATTCTTCTACAGTAATTAAACGGAAAACGATGTTACCTTCATTATGCGGCGCTTCGCCAGCTGGAATAGTTTCAAAAGAATCATTTAGGTCGTCTTGTGGTTCCTGAGGAGAACAAAGTTATTTTAAAGTTACTTACGGGCGATGAAATGGGTTCACCTCCGAGAAGGTAAATAGCCTCATCTATCGCCGAGCGGCGTTGGCGCTGGGAAAGCCTACGTGAGGGCAGGTCACTCATGATAAGATCTACAAACGCACAGGAAAAAGGGGAATTAAATATGTTAGCAGACGAAGGATCATCCTATTACTAGGACCACTTCTTCCCTGCAATGCTGGCAAACCACTCACTATATGTACTGTGCGTTTGTAAGGGCCGCACTACTCTTCCTAAAATAGGCCACATTTCTGTCTTTGATTTTCTATAAACCGGGAGGCCATCAATGGCCAACTGTATTTCCAAATCACGGGCTACAGGTACCATATTCTTAAGCATAAGCTTACGAAGTTGTTTTTCCAAACCAACGTGGACGTATTCCCCCATGCACATAGGGGCTACCTCTAACTTATACGTAGCCCCTAGAAGCGTTCTAGGGTCAGCAGGGAGTTCGGGTATGGACGGCTTAAGTATCCCCAAAAGTTCACGTATGTGTGCATGGGAAATGTTGTTTCGCAAAGCCCATTGCGTTAATTCTGAATCGTTAACTGATCCGATTCAGAGTTAATGTTCCTATTAGTTTCTTCTTCCTCCGATGCTCCTATATGATTATGGTCCACTACACTTACCGCGGGGGACCTATGTCCTTCATTTTCCCTCGATTGAGAAACAATGACGTTCTTATTTGACGCTTTTAGGTCTAGCTCTTCCACTCTACGTCTTCTCTTAATGGTCTCCACTATTTCATGAAATTCCTCTTCCCCATACCTTCTAATTCGGCGTCTTCGTGTTCTGTCTGATTCCTGCATAAAAATTGTTAACAATAGTAAATAAGCAATCAACAGATATAAATGTGTAAAGGTAGGGTAGTGGAGAGGCTGTCAGATAACGTTTACCACGCCGTTCACGCAAATAGTGGCGCGTACGCGCGCAAAAGGTGTCGCAATGCGCTTAAAGAACGGCAACCAATGAAATGTCTGCTTACATAACTTTACTAACCAATGAGGTTGAAGAGACAGTTATCTCGATAAATAGCTATTCACGTACATCTACTCGATATCTATTGCTACTAGGGTGGTACTAGCGGTTTCATACAGCCAGATCAAACATAATCAACATTATGATATATAATACAAATATGAAGACTGTATGACTGCATTGAAAGTTTCTTACCGTTGAACTCTTCTTGCTCCTAATCTATTTTCACCTTTTTAGCAATCAGTCAACTAAGTCTAATTATTTGGCAGACCCCACACCGGAATTGACTGCGCTCGCATCTGATTGGAAGTACCTATCCCTTCGAATCGACCGCAGACGTTTCTACCTCTGTCAAATGAATGAATACCCTCGAACGTCAATAACAGACTAGTCTTGACTCTAAACATTATTTCCCTGATACATTCATCTTCATTCTGTATAGCTGTTTTAACTTCATTTTTGCTATTTCTAAACCTTGGAAAACAGGTTTTTTTTACTTAAAACAAACTCGTCATTTCAACACTGCTATTTTAGCAAACAAACAAACCAAAGCTTAAGTGTTTAATGAAAAGAGGAGTTTGTTTTAGGTTTTTTCCTGTGTTCTAAGGATTTGACGGCGCCAAGCAGTGCCAAATCAATAAAACCTATTATTATTATTATTATTATTATTATTATTATTATTATTATTATTATTGGAAAAACTAGCCACTCATGCAGACTGAATCATTGAATGCTACTCTACCGGTATCGCATGTTCTAGTCTTCAACAGACATCGGTGTCCACTTCAAGATCTGATTATTCTGGCACTCTTGCCCATCGAGGCATTCCAAAGTTAAGAACGTGACCCTCCCTTTGTGGAGTTATCATAGTGCTGTAGTGCCTATCGACGAGCCGCACCATCATACGACCTTTCGCAAGCGTCAAATATCGTGCGCAGCAGTGATTATAAAGACTTAAAGTTTACCGTCTGCCTTTTATGCACGCAAGTCAGCAACATGTGTTCTATCATCAAAAATCTTCAGTCAAACAGTCGTCAAAAATATCGACGTCAACGGTCCAAATCACGGGAATGGCAGACACAGACCGTGTGCTGGTACCATCGTACCCTATGGCATGAAAGCACGCAAGTGTATTCCGTCATGCGAATTCCCACAGACGTCGCAACAGTTAAAAGACATAACCGACCAGTAATGGCGATGACTGCTGCTGGCCAGTCGCGACCCAGTCGCCTCTTCTATATCACCGATAAGTCGAGCGGTCTCCATTTTCTTGTTGATACCGGTGCTGAGGTGAGTTTTATCCCGCCTCCTATGCATCACCACCTCAAAGCCTTAGCAATTCTCATTGCCGGCTGCTAACAACACCGTCATCCACACATTCATATCAAGGTCGAAGGCAGTTGGTTAAAATTTGAAGATAAGTGAATTCTCGAATTTTAAACCGATTTCTTTCGTTTCCTGTTGAAAATATTAGCTTAATTTTTGACAATTTATTGTATTTCTACCTCATTATCAGCTGCACACACTTGCAGTTATTGCGAAATTGCAAAAGGGTAAAATATAAAGTTTTTAAACTTTTCACCCTACATAGCCTCTGTAAAGTTCTCGCAGATTTACGTCAAAGGAGGAAAAATAAAGGTTAATTCTAGAAATAAAGTGTACATTTTGTAAGTTTACCTTATTTCCAGCGAAGAATAATTTGCAGTAACTGGTATACCAGTTGATATAATTTTTCATCCTGCATAGCCTCTTCGCTAATTCTATTTTTAAGTTTAAACTCGTTACCTAGCAGATATTTGCTTGCAGCGCCTTGCTTAAAACACATATTTCAAATATTACATCTTTTATTCCGCAAAACGTCACTAGTGACAATTTTTCTTTCGTATTATCGATTTGAAAAATACTTATATTTTTAAAATCAATATGACACCCCAGTCAGTGCTCAGACGCAAACATCCTCTTTGCGTAAAACTTCCACTAGAGCAACCCACCTTATAGCACGAAGAAATAAGACTTTGACGCCCTGGAAAACTTTAATACCTTTATGTCTAAATATGGTTCTCTCTTGACGATCCTTGGAACAATTTTTGAGGGAAAGTTGTCTTCACTCACTTCTCAACAATGCGTGAAACCTAGAGCCTTTTATAAACATGGTCAGTATCGAGTCAATTGACCGACATAAAAGAAATTTCAATTTTATTTTAAAAAACGTCTCCAAGAGCAAAATCCCCCTGGACGTTGCATTTCATTTCCTTTACTCATGCGGCTTTAACTTTAAAGTCGCTGAAGCAAAAAGGTTGCCTTCCAATAGCAAAAACCCGCCAGTTCTGGTCAAACTTTTGTTCAGCGATTGAAGTTGACCTTCATTTTCTCTAAGCATGAGCGCTCAGCTCAATATTTGAAAAAAACAAGTTGTTTATCTGTAGGGATTAAACCCCAATGGAACGTCGAATTTCACCCTCATAAGCAAACAAGAAGCCTTTGTCTACACCTTCAATATCAAAAATTATCTCAGAGGTTTGTCCTGTAGCTAATGCAAGCCTACGGCATTCCGGATTGACAGGAATGTCGATTCCAGCTGACTCTTCACCCATTAACCTTGTTCCTGGTTTGAGTGAAATTGTGTCAAAGCCACTTCTTTCTCATCCCAAGCAAACCATGCCTGCTATAGCTGCCAAACCTACTAAACCTAAGAAAATTCCTAGTAAATCTGAATCATTGGCTAATCTAGGCATTAAAATCAGTTATGTAATTACCGATGGGAAACCTGCTAACTCCTCAGCATCTACAACAGCTGCGAACGCTAATGTTAGCACCCTTCCCAACCCAAAAAGTGTCAGAAATCCCGAAATAATTAAACGCTTAATTATGTTACCAGTTTTTCAAAATCATTTATTCCTTTTTCAAATGCACGTTTTCCTCCAATTTGTGCTAACTTCCCTTAAGATCTCGTTCCATGCCACCAACTATCTTTTCAAACGCCACAATATAGCCTTCCTTACCAAGGTTTTCATCCAAATCTGCCGCTGTACAATAATCTCAGTTCTCATAACAGTAACATTTCGACAAATTGTAGACCAGAGCAATTTTGTTTCCCACCTTTCGTTTCTTCTTTCCAGTTTTCTTCTCCGCCACCAAATTATCCTTTTTTATAAATACCGATGAGCGTAACCTGCAGCTCAGGAATACGATCAGCTTAGTTTCAGTCAATGCGAGATCAGTTGTAAATAAGATGGCTGAGCTTAGAACAGTAGCCTTTGAGCTTGATCCAGATGTTCTGTGCATCACTGAATTCTGGGCTCACTCTCTTTTTTCTGATTCAACGCTTGCTATATCTAATTTTCAATTTGTACCGACAAGACCGCGCTGAAAAACGTGACGGTGGTTGCCTCGTACATTACCCTTTTCAGCTGAGCATTTCGTCCTTTTCTGGAAATGTATGCTTTGCTTCAGTCATTCTCCCTCAAAATAAAAAAAGCGTTAATTGGCTGTGTCTATAATCCTCCGTGTTATTCTGGCAATAAAAGCGAGCTCTGTGAACTATTTGAAAAAGTTGCAGACACTCAATTTTATGTCAAAATAATCGTAGGCGATTTCAATCTGCCAGACATTGACTGGCAGGCAAAATCCTCTTCGCTTTAACATCAGAAATTGGTCAATACTATTAACTTTTCAAACACGTCCCAACTCGTCAGATCAGTTACTAGAAATGACAACATTTAAGATTTAATTTTTTCAAATGACGTCCACCCTCTCTTAATGAATTTTCATCATGATCTTTTCACAAGTGATCACGCAATAGTTCACTGTTGTTTTTAAGTCCCCCTTTTACGAAGACTGAGGTTAAATGCAATAACCTCGAATATGCTAACACAAACCATTGAAATGATAAATAATTTCATAAGCAATCTAGATTGGCATAGCATATTCGCAATCAACGATCCACACTTTTTCCGTGAGCTATGGCAGAGCCTCACAGAACAAATTCAGGCTTTAATCCCGTTTAAGATTTTTAAATTCAAATGCAGCTTCTTCTACTGTTCCGCATTTTCTCCAGAACAGACTTAAAAAATTACGAAAACAACTTAAAGGTTCATCTTAAATCTCTTTGTCAGTTCATTTATGAATTGCACAAATATTTGAATTAGCATCGAAAATTAGGCTCGCGAGAGATAAGCGTAGGGAGTCTCGGGCACTAAGTGATGGTAATTTATCCAAATCTGCTGCTCATATCTTCTATTTTCGGTCATCGGCTTAGTGTCTGAATGTAACTCCGCCCTTACTCGACTGTAACACAAAATTTGTTACAGACGATTTGGGCAAAGCATAGTTGTTAAATTTGTTTTTTGCCAACAACTTTACCACTGAAACTAGCCCCACTTCCACAGTTCCTCTGCTTTCAAATTCGCTTCTAACAACCATTAATTTCTCGCCTTCATGTATTCAAAAGGAAAAAGCTCACCTAATAAATTCACATTCGGTTGGAACTGATTACATTCCAAACTCACTTATTAAACAGTTAAGGGATTTTCCACCTTTACTAAGCAAGTAATTCTCAGTATTTTCTCGAAAATGGTTTCTTCCCCGATTACTGGAAAACTTCTATAATAATACCAGTTTTAAAATCTGGTTCCCGCTCGGACATTCATAACTATCGCAGTGTTCATAAAACGCCCTCTCTTGCTAAACTTTTCGAAAAACTTATTGCAAAACAAATCACGGATTTTTGCATAAGCAATCAAATTATCAAATTTTTCCAATACGGCTTCTTACCTGACCGCTCTTGTGAAACCTGCCACATGTCTTTACTAAATCTTCTAACCTCTCTTCAAAATGATCATCTTTCTGAGGTGGTTATCTATTTTTATAATAGTAATGAATTCGATATAGTGCTTCATAAACGACTTCTTGCTTAACTTGAAGCTATAGGATTTCGTAGTCCCCTTACTGACGTTATTAGATCATACCTAAATGATCAAAAGCAAAAAGTTTTAGTGGGGTCCTCGTTCTCAAGTGCTACCTCGATTGTTAGTGGTGTCCTTCGAGGTACCGTATTAGGTCGTTTGTTGTTCTTACTGTATATAAATGATATTTCATCGATCGTTAAACATTCTCAATCTTTTATTTATGCTGATGACCTCAAATGCGTGTATTCCTTCTCTTACTCTTCGACCTAACGGTGCCTAGAACAAATTCATTCAGACTTAGACGCTCTTTCGGCCTTGAGCTCCACATGGCTAATGGAGTTCTCACCTACTAAGTGTCGCTACATGAGTTTTGGGCCTGTAAGACGGCCGCAACCTCTTATTTTTGAAGGCTGCCTTATTATTGAATGTTCCTCCATCAAGGACTTGGGCTTAAGCTACACCAATAAATTAGATATTTTGCCTCATGCCGATAAAATTACAGCCAAAGCTGCTCAGATTTCCGGCTTTATTTCTTATTATTTCTACCTTCCTGAAATTAAATTAAGACTTCATCGTATGTTTGTACTTCCCATTCTTGAATTTTGCTGTCCTTTTTTATTCGGTTTAATGAACGAATCTATCCGTTCAAAAATTGAAAATGTCAAAAGACATTTCACAAACAAAACTCCGATTTCCGACTCTTTCAACTACTTCCCACTCAATAAGATGCCAGCTAATGAAGCTAAAATTTCTTTGGGCCAGGAGAGTTTGAAGCAGGCTTTTGTCTCCTTTTCCGACTAAATAATAGTTCAACTCTCCCCAAGCTTTGTGTCATTACCCCCGTTAGTCTTAATTATAACCTAAGAAATTTTGCACTTATTATACCTCCCGCTGCATCCTCCACGTGTAAACGCTCTCTCTTCTTTGCTTCTAAGAATAGGTTTCTTTGGAATTACTTGCCAATTGAAATCAGGTCGTTAACTAGTCTATCGGTATTCAAGCGAAGACTGCACATTTATCTTAACACTGATTCTATTTACCTTTTATTTTCCTCATCTTTTTCCCGTAGCTTTCCCCATGACTCGGAGAAAGGACCATCGGGAATTTAGGTGACCCTCTTGAAACTATATTTTCGCTACCTCGGGTCGCCCATGAACTATGATGTCTCCATATATCACCAGTAATCCAAACGATGATATCATTCGGACGTACACATTCGGTGGTCGACAGTCTAACTTGCTAGTGTTTCTTTGGATACTAACCCTCATCAGAATTCAATTCTGGATCCTAAGGTGCTGAGGACTTAAGTTCATTGACGCATTTTCGTGAGATTTTGTTTCATAGGCCTAAGAGATCAAGAACGAATCACCTCGAAGTTTCATTATCTCATTCTGAAATGCTACTACAATCTTACCCTAATCTACCACCTGACCATTTTTTCCTAAGCCGTTTTTTTCTCCTACCTTCTATTAAAAAATGAAGGCTTATTGAACTCTGCCTCCATTTTCATGGTAGGAGTTTTTATTACACTTCCTATTTTTTCAAGTTCACCATTAATTTTAAAACATCGCTAACTGTTGACATAGCAGGACAAGTTATGTATTTGTACATTTTATCTGCACAAATTGTCATAACTTTATTTCGTTACTAATGTTTGATTAGACAGTGCCTTTCCAGTGCTATCCAAATATAAATTCTAAATTATAAATTCGGACAACAGTCCCTGACTTTTGAACTTGGTCTGAGGCGATGTTTCTAATGGGTTTATATCCAAGCCGATATCCAGTCACCCCATTATTGGAGGTGATTTCCTCTCACATTTTGGCCTTACAGTTGATTTGAAGCATCGTCGACTCTTTGATACCGTAACCAGACATTTCACCGTCAGCATGGTCACGTCTGAACCTTCGGTTGGCATTCATTTGACTATTCTAAGTTCACCATTTGCTGACATTTTGAAGGACTATCCGTCCCTCGCTAGACCTTGTCCGTTTACCGAAAAAGTTCAGTACACATTTAAGCATCACATAGTAACCACAGGGCAACCCGTTCATGCCCATCCACGCAGGCTTCATCCAGAAAAGCTGTGGGTGGCTTGAAGTCATTTCGAACACTGCTAAATTTGCGGATTATCCGCCCCTCTTCCAGCCCATGGGCCTCTCCACTGCACATGGTTGGCCGATTATTGGAGGCCATGTGGGGATTATCGTGCTTTGAATAGAACAACCATCCACGACCCGAACTTCATTCCTCATATTCATGATTTTTCTCACATGTCGGCTGGAAAGACTATTTTCTTATGAGAGCATATCATCAGATACCGGTCGCTGAGGAAGACATCCCCAAGACCGCCATCACAACTCCTTTTGGCTTGTTCGAATTTCTTCGCATGCATTTCGGTTTGCGCATCGCCGCCCAATCCTTCCAGCGGTTTATTGATGAGGTCTTGCGCGGTCTTTCGTTGACCTTTTTCTTTATTGACGACATACTCGTAGCAAGTTCTTCGCCAGCGGAACATGCATCACACTTGAGCCAAGTGTTCGATCGTTTCCAGCAACATGGTTTGCAATTAAACGTCAACACATGCTTTTTGGCGTTCCTTCTCTTGATATCCTTGGTCATCACGTCGATCAGCATGGAATCACACCACTTTCAGAGAAGGTGCAAAGCGTTTTATATTTTCCGTCTCCCAAGACCCTCACACTACTGTGACGTTTCATTGGACTTATCAATTACTACCGACGTTTCATTCCCAGCTGTGCGGCTATACTGGCTCCCTTGACTTATCGTTTTGAAGTCGAAAGCCAAGCCGAGTGAACTTACAATGGCAGCTCACTCAGCTTTTGAGGCAGCTAAGAAGGCCATCGCTGATGCGACCATGCTGCACAACCTCAACTCTGACGCTTCTACGCAGTTGATTTGGCAACTGACGCTTCCAACAGTGCTGTCAGCGCAGTCTTACATCAACAGCTGAATCACCAGTTGCAGCCATTGGATTTGTTTTAACAGAAGCTACAACCGGCGCAAACTCTCTTAAGTTCTTTCACTCGCGAGCTCTTGACTGTTTACCTGGCTATCCGTCATTCTCGCCACCTATAAAAGGGAAGAGATTTTCGGGTTCACACCGATCAGAAACCTCTCACTTATGCCCTCAAGGCCAAACCAGATAGGCACTCAGCCAGAGAAGTGCGTCACCTTGACTTTATTTCGAAGTTTACTGCATATATCCCCTAGGACCGAGGCAGCAACAATGTCGTTGCTGATGCATTACCGAGACCGGATATCTCTACCTCGTCATCCATCTTCGACCTGGCGAATCTTGAAGGCCTCCAAATAGAAGACGGTTCTATTGCTGATCTGCGTAAATCTAGTACTCTGCAGCTTCGAGATGCACCACTTTCAGCATCACCAGGAACGATATTCGGCGACTGGTCCACAGGTACTCCCCAACCTGAAATCAAGCTGCAAATCCAATTGTACTTTGTTTCCTATGACGGCAATAGCCATGTCACTAGAACAGGATACTTAGGCCAGAAGCTGCCACGAGTAGTTATTTCACGTCCTTTTATGAACCTCCTACGGCGACCTGAAATGCACACAGAGATGAAGAATTTAATCATCTGGTTATGTGGTACACCTTCTGGTTATGGAAAGCTTTAGCTGGGGGTTTGATGACCTGTGGGCTTACCGTGTAATATTTAAAAGTGACCAACAGACAGTCAGCACATATACAAGGTTATTGCCCAGACATTTATTTTTAATCGAGATTCTGCAGTTGCATGTAACAGCTATAAGAGTTCGTCTTAACAGAATTGCAATTTTTTCAGAAATTTTGCAAAACTTCGCACATTAATAAAGTCGAATTCAATTGTTGCTTCTACTCTTCCTGCTTCACATAAAAACTGTTTCCGGCTAAAGCAGTGCGTCTGTGTTACGGCTTAAATTGTTCACATATTAAGATCATGAGATCACTACTTTTCATTTGCAGGTGAAAACTTTCGAAGCTGCATACGTCGCTTTTTGGACTTCCCTTTCAGGCTACTGGCACGGAAAAAAGTAGATGGGCAAACTCATTCATATTAACCAAGTTAGTGGTACACCGAAAGCAAATGTGGGAAGATAAGTACATACTTTCACCCCAGCGCTAACCAGCATCCAGACCCCAAATTAAATTTTAAGAATTTTGATAGTCGTGCATCAAAAGGTCATTGCTGACACTTGTGAGATGTCTGATGGCCAAACATAAGGCCACATCTTATTCATGAATAGAGGCGAATGTTCGCACCACTGCATTTTTGAACGGACTGACGCCGCGATGCACATGTTAAAACCCCAGCACTAACCAAAACCAAAAACATAACCCTTAGCTTAAGAACATTCGCAGTTGTTCATCGAAAAGTGAATGCTGAGGTTTGTGAAATGTGTGAAGTCCAATCAGTGGGCAGCAAAATAGCATTCATAAGTTGTACATGCTACAGCAGCATCAGTGCATTGTCGAGCTTGAAAAGTCGACAAAGCAAGTTTGTGTTTTTGCCTTTAGTTCTCGGTTTTTTATCATGTTTGCATAGCCTAGTCTAGAAGGCTTCCTGACTTGTAAACTGGAATACTCGGAAATTGCCGTCCTCCTTTTCGGTCAGCACCAGCCAAATCACTTTTGCTTGAAGCAGTTAAATTGGCTCGCATATTTGAACGCTGAATTTCAGATAAACTTGAATTTAATATTGTAATCGATGTAATTGGGTGAGAGAAAGAGCATACATTGAAGAAGCTGAGCATCTAAATGTGACTACCGCTCCCTTTATTTGCTTTCAGCACATAGCCATTCTAACCTTTCCTGTTCATATGTTCCAAATTACAATAGCATTCCCACATGTGGAAAATACCAGTGGACCTTATCGCTAACAATTTTGTTCCAATAGAGTATTAGTAAAATCCGTTGTTTGAGTAAATAAAAGGGCCAGATTTTAATAGGAACAATGTGCACCGGGGCCTCCGACTATGATGATAGGACTTCCATTGTCGATTTTGTCTTCAGACTTCAATGTATTTCATGGCTGTCGCATTTGGAAAATTTGGTTTTGCATAAGATTCCATGTAAATGCCCGTTACACGTTTTAATCACGACATTCGCACAATATGACTAATTTTTTGTAAGTTCTCTTATGACGAAGAAGCATCATTCTAATTACTATGTATTTAAAAGAGATTATTTTCTTAATTCTGAAGAAGTAAATAGTCTACTTCAAATTCGCAATTTCATCCATTTCCTTTAAGCGACTGATGAGGACGGCATCGCATACCAACTGCAGCGAGATTTCCACTAAAGCGGACTAATACACTTAAAACCTGAAGAGTAAGGAGACGCTGATAAATTTCGTGAGGTCTGTGCAAACAAAGCAGGTTGGTGCCTTTTAAGATATTAATTCTCTCATTATTTTATAAAGATCATACTTTTGGCACTGATTGCACAGCCATCCCATATCCCGGCTGCTGGGTCAACGTCAAATTATAACTCCACCTTCAGGGTACCTAACTCAGGAAGCAACGGCAAAATGTTGCATAGTTTATGCAAAAAAACTGTACCTGTTACAAATATTTCGGACGATGGGGCTGTGCTGAGAACTTTGCACAAAACCTTTGGTGTATTTTCTCCTGCAACTTCATTGATAAGGGTAAACTGATTTATTGCCTCATCATTTGAAACTGATTGTCTGGCAGTTTGCTGTGTTGTGTGCAAGTTCTTAATGAATCGTATTTTTCTTCATGCATTGCAATCAATTCCACTAAATATACCCAGATTGTTTCTGTATTTCCAGTTAAAAAGACCACATCAACTTAACTGTTGCTCTGTGATAACGGCAACTCGACATCTATCACGCATTCAAAATAAGATGTATAGAAAGGTTATCAGTGGTAGGGGAAAGAAATGAAAGAGAGTTCATCCGGAACCTCTAAACATGTTTTATTGGACCACCCCTGTTCCTTAACTTCTGCTGGACCGGCTTCACTGACAAGCGCTCATTTATTGGCTGCCCACTCTGTAGTTTTTACAGGTAGGCCATAACGTTTTCCTGACGTCTGTAGAAGCCATTTGCCGAAATACCAGCTTTAATAATTGTTCTGCGGATGTTATTCGCAGAACAGCTATTGACTAGTTCCATGGTGCCAGAGATAGGTGCGCGGCAGATCAAAACGCCGGGAGGCAACTGAGAAGGTAAAACTACTCCATTTAATAAATCCAGCATATTAATTCAGGTTCATCAGTGGTCCAATTTGCGGAACAAAGTCTGCGTCCGAGGAAATGGTAATTATCTCAATATATTTACAAATAACGCATTTCAGGTTTAAACGTTATTAACTTCGTGATATTGATTTTAATCCTTTATTTGTGATTTATAACTCTATACATAATCTTTACCACGATAACCAACATATTTCTTTATTTTAGGAAACACCACCAGATAAAAGCAGCCGCTTGGACAAACCATGACCAATTTATACTGCACATCTACAGTGTGATTTAATTATTTTTTATAATAAACTAATTTGAAAATTTCATCTTCAAATATCCTTTTTCAGGAGTGAATGGGTACATCTCAGGGATGGCTTGACTGGATCCAAACGTAAGCCATACTTATTGTATAAAATTGGGCCATTAATAGAACAATAAAAAAATTATATCAGAAGTGGCCGATTAGGATGGGGAAGGCTATGTGCGGTGGGCGTTCGATATAAAGTAAAACAGGAGCTGATAATGCGAGAAAATCGTGGGGTCCCTCTGCGTAAAGTTTTCTTGCTAGGGAAGCAAACCGTCGATTTGGCACAGCCTGGCCCCCTTATAGCCCCACCTGCCCCCTCTCGGGTCAGGGGGCCAGGCGGGGCTCATGTGCGTAGGGTTCCCACTATAGCGGAATTATATAATTAAAACCCAAAGAGTTAGGAGAAGCTGCTAAATGTCGTGAGGTCTGTGCAAAATAAAGGTTGGTGACTTCTTAGGATATTTATTCCCACGTAATTCTAAATAGTCCGTAATGTGTTGGCACTGAATGCACAGCCATGCCATGCCTTTGGACGCTGTGTAAACATCAAATTATAATTCCTCTTTCAGGGGATCTATCCGAAGAAGCAACGACAAAAGGTTGCATAGGCTATGCAAAAAATAACTGTACCTCCTACAAATATTTTGGCTGATCGGGCCATACCGAGAACTTCGAAATGCACCGATTTTGTGTATTTACGCCTGCAACTTCGTTGATTAAGGGTAAACTGATTTATTGCCTCATTATTCGAAACTGATTGTCTGCCAGTTTACTGTGTTGTCGGCAAATTCTTAATGAATTGTATTTTTCTTTATGCATCGCAATCAATTCCACTATATATACCCAGATTTTTCTGTATTTCCAGTCGAAAAGCCCCCTGCAACTAAACTGTTGCTTTGTGATGACGGCGACTCGACATCTATCACGCATTCAAAAATAGACGGAAGCTTCAGTGATTTTAAATGTCCTCTTAACAAATGCGATGGTTGAGCGAATGATTAGTCTCTGAAATATTGCTGCAAAAAGGTTTTGCTCCTCTCCGTTGCTTTTGGTTCTAATACAGAATGTTCTTTTACTGCTGGTAATTATTAAATTAAGCAAGATGGTAAGAGCAACTCCCAACCAGGCCACCGAGTTTTCACAAGTAGATCAAATGAATTCTTCAAATATGCCGAAATCTACTTACTCGTTGTGCCTGATAGGCATCTGGTGGATTCTTTATTGATTGTATGCTTGCTTGCTTGATTACAGGGCCGTTGTCTTGGAAAAACTCCTTTACGGAGAGGATAACTAAAACGCGCATCCAAGCCAAACCAGGAAGCTGAATCACTTCCATCTCAGCTGGATCCGCAGAATTCCGAAGCCGAGATGACAAAAAAGGATCCCGAGCAAGGAAGATCTGGAGTGCATTGGAATCCTCAGCATCACGTTATGCATATGTAAGAGCAACTGTGATGTACTATCCGCCTTGTGACTACCTTAAAAATTTATCTACGGAGATGTTGTTCCGGGTGCTCGCCGAAATTAATGTGTAACGTAAGCTACGAGGCACCCACCGGGAGACATTTTGCACGGATTATGCTGGCGGTGGTTTCCAAATTAAAGAAAGAAATTCGGCTGACGTGGTACTTTTAACCTTCTTAAATTTTCAGATCAACCCAAATGTTGCTAGATAATTTTTTGGAGATTACTGAAAACAAAACATTGTGTAACAATTTAAAATATTACGTGACTAAACGAATAGCGTAAAAGAAATTCCATAATTTCACCAAAATTTCAACGGGTTTAGCCATCTAAAAAGAAAACCTAAACATCTCCAGTAAGTTGAGTACTAAATTGGGTTACATGCTCGCTTCCAATCTCGATGCATCATAAATTGCAAGGGAAAGTCGCACATAAGTACCAACAAACAAACTGCTTAGCCGGTCACCTTGCACCATTGTTTCTGCGCGTTTAGTAATTCACCTTGGACCTCGACAAGTGAAGTTCAACTTTGCTGTGCTTCCATCCAGTTACTTGTTAAGAGAAACGTGTATTTTCAAAGTTAGAAAACTGCTGAAAACCCTCGGATAGTAGTGCCTGCACTGACGTCGGCACGAAACAGAATCAGACGGTACAAAATTATGTTTAGTATGTAGAGAGTCTCAAATAGTGCTGATATAAGAACAGCAATTCTGCAGGAATTTCTGCACAGGAATGAATTTTTGTGATCGTCAAGTAAAGGCACAGACGAATGCTGCTGCATCGAAACGTGTGTCCTATTATGAATCTCACATTATCGTAAGAATGAAAATTACCGTTTACGCGGTAAAATATGCTGGGTGTGTACAATTAAGGGCGAAAGTATTACCATTAGTGCAAAGAAAAGCGTCATATGGTTTTTCTCATCCAGGTTACTGGTGGGCTCAAAGAATAACGGTGTAGTTAGAAAATAAACAATTATTTAATCAAAATTAAATACCAAAAATTCGCATGTTCTGTAGTCTAGAATATAGGACTTCTAAATGCATTTCCACCAAAAGAATATACGAAAGAATGTTTTTTCCCTTAAAATTACAATAAATATCGGGCCAGGCACTAATTGTATAGGAATTCTGACACATTTGTGGCTACTTTAACAGGCCAGGGCCAGAAGCTTCCCATCATCCTGAAAGTTTCTCCACAAATTCTGCTTTGTATGCCCTTTTTCCAACGCTTGAGGGTCCGTTGCCAGCCTCTCACGTAAAATTGGGCAGTTGTTTTTGAGACAAGTAGGCAATATCTCATTAAAGCATTCCCATTCTGTCGACCATGTTTCCAAAAAAGCTTCTTCCGAGCTAACATGGTTGATATCGGCCTTCATTTGACTGACATTACCATCAAAAATAATGATTTTACTTTCGATGGGGTCCTCAGTTGGTTCGACTAAGAGCTGGAAGAAATTAAACCTGATCAACTATGTTGGGTAAGGTCGTGAGCACTCGGTCAAGAAATGGAGAAGAAGTGGACGCGATCGACGAGAGAGCGACTTTAGTTGCCTAGCGTTTCGTATCCCAGCTTGAGCCCATTTTCAGAGACAGCAGCAGATACTGGTCATTTTTTTAGAATTTATATTTGGTTAGCACCGGGAAGGTACTGTCTAAGCAAACATTAGTAACGAAATAAAGTTATGACAATGTGTGCAGATAAAATGTACAAATTCATAGCTTGTCCTGCTATGTCAACAGTTAGCAATGTTTTAAAATTTAATGGTGAACTAGAAAAAATAGGCAGAGAAAAAAAACTCCTACCATGAAAATGGAGGCAGAGTTCAGTAGGCCTTCATTTTCGAATAGAAGGTAGGAGAAAAAAACTGCTTAGGAAAAAATAGTCAGGTGGTAGAATAGGGTAATACTGCAGTAGCATTTCATAATGAGATTATGAAACGTCGAGGTGATTCGATATTGATCACTTAGGCGTATGAAACAGAATCTCATGAAAGTGCGTCAATGAACTTAAGTCCTCAACATCATAGGATCCAGAATTGAATTCTGATGATGGTTAGTATCCAAAGAAACCGCAGCATTTAAGACTGTGGACCACCGAATTTGTACGTCCGAATGACGTCATCTTTTGGAGGACGCGTGATATAAGGAGACATTATAGTTCAAGGGCGTCTCCAGGTAGCGTAAATATAGTTTCAAGAGGGTTACTCAAATTCCCGATGGTCCTTTCTCCGAGTCATGGGGAAAGCTACTGGGAAAAGATGAGGAAAATAAAAGGTTAATAGAATCAGTGTTAAGATAAATGTGCAGTCTTCGCTTGAATGCAGATAGACTAGTTAACGACCTAATTTCAATTGGCAAGTTATTCCAAAGAAAAACTATACCTAGAAGCAAAGAAGAGAGAGGGTTAACACGTGAAGGAAGCAGGTGGAGGTATAATTATTTCAGAATTTCTTAGGTTCTAAGGAAGACTAAAGGGGAGTAATGACAGAAAGCTTTGGGAGAGTTGAACTATTATTAAGTCGAAAAAGGAGACAAAAGCCTGCTACAAGTCTCCTGACCTAAAGAAATTTTAGCTTCTTTAGCTGGCATCTTGTTGAATAGGAAGTAGTTAAAAGAGTCGGATATAGGAGTTTTTTGTGAAATTTCTTTGAACATTTTCAATTTTTGAACGGCTAGATTCGTTCATCAAACCGAAGAAAGGACAGCAAAATTCAAGAATGGGAAGTACAAACATACGATAAATTCTTAATTAAATTTCAGGAAGGTAGAAATTTAAAAGAAATAAAGCCGCTAATCTGAGCAGCTTTGGGCGTAATTCTATCGGCATGAGGCGAAAGATCAAATTTATTGGTGTAGCTTAAGCCCAAGTCCTTGATGGAGGAACATTCAATCATATGGCAACCTTCAAAGATAAGAGGTTGCGGCAACCTTACAGACCCTAAAACGCATGTAGCTACACTTAGTAGGTGAGAACTCCATTAGCCATGTGGAGCTCCAGGCCGAAAGAGTGTCTAAGTCTGAATGAATTTGTTCTAGGCACCGTTCGGTTGTAGAGTTAGAGAAGGAATAAACGCATTTGAGATCATCAGCATAAATAAAAGATTGAGAATGTTTAACTATCGATGAAATATCATTTATTTACAGTAAGAACAACAAAGGACCTAATACGGTACCTTGAAGGACACCACTAACAATCGGGGTAGCACTTTGAGTATGAGGACCCTACTTAAACGTTTTGTTTTCAGATCATTTAGGTATGATCTGAAATAAAGTCAGTAAAGGGACTATGGAATCCTATAACTTCTCTTTTAGCTAGAAGTCGTTTATAAGGCACCTTATCGAATGCCTTACTTAGATCAAAATAGATAACTACTACAGATAGATGATCCTTACGAAGAGAGGTTAGTAGATTTAGAAAAAAACATGTGGCAGGTTTCACAAGAACGGTCCGGTAAGAAGCCGTGTTGGAGATAAGTTAATAATTTGATTGCTTATGCAAAAATCCGTGATTTGTTTTGCAATTAGTTTTTCGAAGAGTTTAGCAAGAGAGGGCGTTTTATGAACACCGCGCTAGTTATGAATGTCCGAGTGGGAACCAGATTTAAAAACTGGTATTATAATAGAAGTTTTCCAATAATCGGGGAAGAAACCATTTTCGAGAAATACTGAGTATAATTTGCTTAGTAAAGTTGAAAATCCCTTAACTGTTTAATAAGTGAGTTTGAAATGTTATCAGTTCCAACTGAATGCGAATTTTTTAGGTGAGCTATTTCTTTTTGAATACATGAAGGCGAGAAATTAATAGTTGTTAGAAGCGAATTTGAAAGCAGAGGAATTGTGGGAGTGGGGCTAGTTTCAGTGGTAAAGTGGTTGGCAAAAAACGAGTTTAACAATTCTGCGTGGAAAATCGCAATTTTTATAGGATGCAGATACTATGCCTCTACATATATATGAAAATTACCGCCTCCCATTCATCGAGGAGGATTTTCTTCTGGTATAGTTGTATAAGTATTAGAAGGGAGATTTGGCTACTAGTAGCAAAGGTTTATTTAAAAGTAGAAAAAGTCAAGTAAAACAAGTAGAACAAAGAAGAACAAGAAACATCCGCACTGAAGTAGTAGTAAGGTAGGATAAGTGTAATTTTTGTAGTAGTACAAGTAGTAAAATTTGGAGTAGTGTATACTGTATTCGTATAAGTAGAAGTAGTAGTAGGATTAAGCTTAAATACATTAGTAAGAATATTGGTAATAGTAGTGGCAGTCGTAGTAATAGCATTAGTAGAAGTTGCAATAGTAGCTGTAGGTATATTTTAGAAGTATTTTTAGTAGTAGTAGTAGTAGTATAAGTATAAGAAGTAGTACTCTAGTATTATAAATATCTTAATATCGCTCCCTGAACAAACGACTCAGTCGTTCTGATGAAGATACTTCCCGGAATATATTATATAAATATGCAGTATGCCATACAGTCTTTAATTCTTTGGCGATGGGCTTTGATGTAACTTCGTATCGCCAGCTGATGAACCACCTGGGCCCAAAGAACACCTTCATGTTCTTTTTCTCATAATCCCATCTTCTCGAACATAGAAGATGGCAGTAAGGGACACATTTGAAGTAGTTAAATGTGTTTTTCATACTGTTTTGAGGCACATTATGCTGTTTACTAAGGAAGAATTAATGTCAGAGCTGCCGTTTAATGTAAGGTCAGGACTGCTACCCCGTACCTGCAGACTTCTTCCAGTTAGCAACATCCACGAACTTGAGAGGTCATTCACTCAAACTGCGTGTAACTGAGGCCAGACTGGACATACGAAAGTTCTTTTCTCCAAGAGTTTGGTCGACGCTTAAAATGCGCTGCCTCTGGATGTTGTTATGTCTACTTTCGTTGGGCTTTTTAAGATAAACCTGGACTAGCGTAGCGGTGCCCACTATAACACCACCAGATTTCGAAGTGAAGTCCCAATTGAATCACACTCTTCTTATAACTTTAATTATTCCTAAATTTTAGCATTTGTATTTTCTCAAACTCCTCGCATAGGCCTCACACACGAGAATCATGTCAACAACAAATAGCTTGTCCTTATACTACTCGCCATATGCGAGTTAACGTTTATATGGACTCTTTTCGAGTCAGAAAACTGTTCCTTATTTTCCGCACGCTATTATGTAAACCACAATTTTTTGATTGTTTTGTGTATCAGTGCCTTGCAAGCCATACCAAGAGTGTGTGCAAATAAGTTTGCTTATTTTTCCCTTATAAAGACTGAACTGAAATGTCTATCGACAGCTGAATATTAATAAATGCGGAAAACTAAAGTGGAAAGGTCAAAAGATTGCCATTTATTCGCATAATCTTAGTATTTATTCAGTCAATTGGTTGTGCATTTGCAATCAGAGACACGGACCAAAACGTAAGCAAGTATACCGAAAAACGCTCCAACAGAAATAAATAAGTAAATTCTTTCATTTTCAGCTGACATTGTATCCCTTATTTTTACTTAGTTGATTTCTAATTAGTTAATTAGTTGATTTCTTATTAGTTAATTCTGTCGGACAAGCAACATTTTATAAAGACAGAAAGGGAGAAGAATCGTACGGATAAGGTTGAAATGCAAATAACTGAATGTTTTAAAAGAAATCAAATGGAGGATTTCATAAGTGATTTTGATCTATAATGTCTGCAAACCCTCGGTACGCATATACATCCACTTTACGACTTACTTTAAATTCTCAAAGGCTACATACCCTTCTGACCCACTCCAGCTATGAGGAAGTCGCCATACCATGTGATAACGAAATTGCTTGCTGACAAACTTAAGCCCATACAGTACCAACTAGCGCCACACAGCTACTGAGGTACATTTGAATTTGTTGACGGCGTGAAATACCTTGAGCTGAATGGCATTGTGATATTTTCACTGCATGGCTCGTCTCTTTTTACGAACGTGCCAGTCACAGAAACACTCAACTACCTCTGCAATTGTATTGCTTACTATATACAGGATATAGGATCTGCCAGCGAACGCACTGATGAATGTTCACTAAGATTTACCTTGAAAGTGCAGTTCCTATTGGACACCAGCCTGTACAGAAAGTAAGACTAATGACTTGCCCCATGGTCTGCTTCTGGCGAGCCTCATACTGCAAGCTCCAAATAAATACCGGGGAAATAAAAGTGATAAAGAGGTCTTTCTAATGGCAGACCCCGTACATAATCAAGGTGGATCTTCGCCAAGACGGAGGACACTAAATACAATAAACCCAACTGTACAGAGTTTGAATAATACAAATAAGGCGCTAGAGAACTCGCATGATAACCACTTATCATAACACAGCATCGGGGGAATTGACACCAGTTCATCTCGGAAAACAATGATAGACTCTAGTATTCAATCGCGCGAAATGCGCATAAGTCTTTATGGAGGAGTTACCCAGTCTAAATTGAGAGGTTTGTATACCAATGCTCAGAGTCTTCTATCGAAACTAGATGAACTCAAAGCATTAGTATGAGACCGAACCCCCGATATCGTTGTCAATACGGAAACGTGGCTCAAAGCCGAAATCGCGGAGAGCGAGGTTTCGATTGATGGATACCACGACTACCGCCTTTGTGAAGCGGTGTAATTTGGGCTGTTTTCCAGTTGGTAGGAAGCATTCCCGTGTCGAACGATTTCTGGCACAGAAAGAAGAGCGGTTTGGCCAGCCCTCGAGCAAGTTCGAGGAGTAACGTTGCTGGAATCTCGTCGGGGCCAGGGAATTTGCATGCGTTCATACTTTTTAATTCTTCAAAGACCGTCTCTTCTCGAAAGAGCATATCCTGAATAATTGGTGCTGCCAATGTCTCGCAACTAGATGGAATAAAAACTGCTTCTCGGTTGAAACTGACTGAAAGAACATTGAAACGTGTTCAGCTTTGTTTTGAATTTCTGTAATCTCGAAACCAACATCGTTTCTCATTACAGGAATTGGGTTCTTGTTTCGTGTGCTTTTTCTTACATAGCTGTAGAGCAATTTATGATTGTGAACTGCTCGCTGGAGCAAATCCCTCTCGTTATCCTGTCGGCTGTTGAAGATTAAGCTTTAAACCTTGTTCCTTGGCATTTTGTGTGTTTGCATTGCTAATTTTCATTTGATCGGCAAAATTTCTTCCAAAGCCTTCCTTTCCTGGTAATCTCTCGTTTCAGTTCCCTTGTTAGCCACTGTGATCTGTTTGATATCCTAAGTTCTGATGGCAGACAGTGACATTTTATTAGGTTCAACAACAACTCCTTAAATAAATTTCAGTCCTCAGAGAGATTCCCGGAGAAGAAAAGATCCCAGTCCATTCGTGATGCCTCAGCTCTCATCTTGCCAAAGTCTCCCCGCCATAGATATGGCCTGGTTTCATTCAATGCAGGTGGCACGGAATAAAAACCTAAATCCCATGAAAGTACTGCATGATCACTTTGACCAAGTAGAGGTAGGTAGTGAACCTCATTTATACTCTCAGGATCTTTAGTGAAGACGAGATCTAAACAACTAGCCGTTTGTCCTCCACGCGCTCCTGTTGGAAAAAATAAATGTTGTGTGAGAAGAGCTTCAAGTGTTGACTTAAGCAGACG
This sequence comes from Schistocephalus solidus, assembly GCA_017591395.1. Taxonomy (NCBI): domain Eukaryota; kingdom Metazoa; phylum Platyhelminthes; class Cestoda; order Diphyllobothriidea; family Diphyllobothriidae; genus Schistocephalus; species Schistocephalus solidus. The sequence continues at coordinate 73,416 of WEDG01001483.1, forward strand.
GTTATTGAAGGACAACTTTGAGCACTGCGCCAACAGATCATTCCATCGAATGCTGGGTAAATTAAAGTCCCCAATATTATAGAACATCATTTCGACTACCAATATTCTTTATGTCCTCCAACAAACAAGTATCAGCGTCAGTGTCTGTCCCCGGTGGTCTGTAGAGAGTAATGAATTCAAGAGACTGCGATCCCCGCTTCTTTATTTTCACCCAAATAGCCTCAATACCATTGGTAATCTTCTCTATCATCACACACACTGCGAAATTTCTTTAAACATACATCGCAACTATTCCACCCTGGCGTTGAGTGCAGTCTCTCCTGAACAACTGGAACCCGGATAAGGCGACTTCGCAATCGCTGATGTTCTGTGACAGCCATGTTTCTTTGATTGCTTTAATATCGGGAGACAGAATGGCTACATGAATTCTCAGTTCGTCGAGCTCCGAAAGCAGACTTTTGGCGTTGGTTTACATAAATCTAAGTTGGCGGAACTCGGCCCTGCCAAATTTTCATTTGTCTCGAGTGTGCCAATACTACTGTGTCACTGCCATCATAAAGTTTGGCTGGTTCCAGAGTAATGCTGCGTTTCTCTGTATCACACGTCCCTTGTAAATAATCAAACTGTTGTCTCCAGCTGCAAGTCAACAGCTGCAAGTCCAGCTGCATTTCTATCACTAGTTCGCGGCGTTTCAGACGTTCTGCAGGAGAGTAGTCCGGCTGAAAAAAACCTGCTTATCAGAGTTTCAAAGTTTAGTTTTTCTCGAGAGAAGAAGCTAAGCTTCTTCCTGGTTTTACAAGGTAATTAAAGTTCACCCGGAAAAAAAACACCCGCGGCAACGAGAATTCTAACCAAAAAAATAGAATGTGCAAATATTGATTCCTCAAAATACCTCATGTAGAGCTTAAAGACATTGCGTCTACAGAGCTTCAAAAGGGTGATCAAACCTGCTCATGCACCTTACTACTGTCATCGAGCTTAGACAGAAGCAGAAATGTGCTGGATACACAAACATATGCAGCATCGTCGCTGAATGAAACAAAATAGGGTGAAGTTGAAAAGCACGGCTAATTTGAAGCACCTAAGACGAAGAATTCGAAGGCGAAAATGGCCAAAAAGCTTTCACCAAAAAGTGGTTTGAACTCCGAAAAAAGCTCATTCTTACCAATAGATGCTCAAGTGCAATCCTCTGTTGGTAATACAGAAGCAAGTGCAGGACCAATTGGCAAATTTTCCAAAAAAGGTTTGCCATTAACTTAAGGAATAGTTGCTCATACTGACGAAAATAACATCGTCAACCAGAGTAGCATTCTTCCTAATATTGATGCTCTATCAAAAATCTGAACTCAAAGTCACCAAACATAAATTTCGACAGAAAACAAATCTCGTTAGTAAAGGGAATACCGAGTCCACTTCTCTGATTGTAAATGAAAGGGTAGAACATGACCTCAGTCTTTTTCGAGAATACTCCTATTCGATTCTTCAAGATGGCGAATGCGTAACAGTGCACAAAGCATTCCGTTTAGGAAAAGCGGATGTTTCCTTGCACAAAGCATTCCGTTTAGGGAAAAGCGGATTTTTCCTTGGTTTTCACTAGAGAACCGGAAATTCGGCTTGACCAAGTCAACGTAGTTGTTATAGACGCTGGTCCAGTGCTTCAATATATAATCTTCCAGGTACCTCTCGTGGATCTTGAACTGTGAAATCTGAAAGAAGCGAAGTCATCTGGTCCGGACGATATACCGGCCAAGTTCTTGCAGGAACTGGCCAGCGAACTGTCCAAACCACTAGCGCATATATAAAATGTGTCATGTGAATCAGGGAAACTGCCATCCGAATGGAAGGCAGCAAATATATACCCCATATACAAGAGTGGTGCTCGATCTAATGTCAACAATTATCGGCCTGTCAGCCTTACCTCCATTTGCTGTAAAATAATGGAATCAATAATCAAGAAGGCAACCAGGAAGTTCCTTGAGGAAGACCAATTACTCCCAGATCTCCAGCATGGCTTCAGACAGAATCGCTCCTATCTTTCTTGTATATTCCTCTCTACAGAGCAGTGGACTCGTGCACTGGACGAAAATGGTAGGGTTGACGTTATATACACTGATTCCAAAAAGGCGTTTGACAGTGTCCCACACAAACGTCTCATCTACAAATTATCTGAAATCGGCATAAGAGGAATGGTGCTGACATGGATTGCAGACTTTCTTACAGATAGATTGCAAACTGTGTGCATCTATACCTCGAAGTCAACATTTGCTCCGGTTCTAAGTGGTGTCCCCCAAGGCTCGGTATTAGGGCCGTAACTCTTTTTAGTGTACATCAACGACTGTGTCGACGACCCGGATTGCATCGCCATCATGTTTGCAGATGATGTTCAATTGTGGAGGGTCATCAGATCTGAATGCGATAGGCATGCACTTCAAGAGGATATCAACTGTCTAAGTAGCTGGTCTGCTCGTTGGCTCTTAAATTTTAACGTTTATAATTGTGTGGTCCTAAGACTGCGTACAAAAAGGACTAGTGAGGAGGATGATTCCTTCCAATACATTCTCAATGGGCAGCACCTTTCAATTGTTGAGGAACAAAAGGACCTCGGTGTTCTAATAAAATCCTCACTTAAACCATCTTCACAGTTTTTAAAGGCAGCTAAACGCGCTTAACAGGTTTTATTTGCGCTCAGACGTGGATTTGTGCAGATTGATAAGGAACTCTTCCGGAAAACCTACGCGGTATTTGTTCGATCTCACTTGGAATATGCCATCTAGGCCTGGCGTCCGTGGTGTAAGAAGCATTATCTACAGCTGGAACGAGTGTAGCGAGGGCTACGAAGATGGTCAAGAATCATGGTCCTCTGCCTTACGAAGCCTGACTGGTTGAACTTGATTTGTTTCCTCTAAATTAACGGCAACTACGCGGTGACCTCATCCAAACCTACCGGATTGTCAGAGGCTGCGATTGTGCCCAAGAATTTGCTGATATCTTCGAACTGGCTGGGACAGAACATCTGCGGGGTCATCTCTTTAAACTGCAGAGGAAGTTTGTCCACACGGAAGTCCGTCGAAACGCCTTTTCGCAGAGGGTCGTTGGAGCATGGAACGGACACCCTGACGAGGTGGTCCTTTCAAAAAACTTTTAACACATTTTAATTCAAACTAAATACCCATTTTCTGAGAAACTATTGTCAAAATAATGAAGATTGTGTAAACAGTGGCAGGTTTCGCCTGGCCAACACATATCGATGACCCTACATTTTCATTTGTCAGATATATCACTGTTAACGTTTGTACTATTTACATTTTTAAATGTGAAAAGGGAGCTCAATAGCGAAAGCCTACTTCCCTCAATAAAGTGACTTAAAGTGACTATTTTGGAAGTGTTGCACCGCTTAACTTAAGGTGTAATTTAGTGCGCGTTCGACACACAGGGCGTCATTCAAACAGAAGCAGAAGACCTGACGGTAGAATCCGAAGGATCGTTTATCGTTAAAAATCCAGGTCTGAGCAAGATATGAACTGTGGCAGTTTCATAACTCTCCAATAGAAACGCAATTTAGTCTTTTGATTTGCGAAAAGGGCTGGAAAACTTAACTCGGCAGAAAGTATTGAGTAGAAGCTTGGGGAGTTTCAAAAACGTCTTCAAGAGAACGGATACCTTGATAGGTTTATTACAAAGCACATTGTTGCAGGACCAGTGAAACACGCCAAGTATACTATGAAAAATTAAAACTCTATTCCTCTAAGTTTCCTTTAAAGGGGATTGGGCTACCACACTCCTGAAAATATGCCTGAACCATGCCAGTACACAAACGTTCCCACAGCGAGACCTCATATAGTGTTCTCAATCAATCCTCTTTTACGATGCGAACGTAGATAAAGTTTGCCAGCTCACACCACTCCCATGTGCATTTTATCATTTTCTGGCTCCTGTGAAGTCTGTTATTTTTGTCGTTCGTGTCGGCACCTATCTAAAAGGATAAGAAAACTACTCCAAGCATAATTGAGAAAATGGGAAATCAGCAGCATAAAAAGCGCCATCCTAGCACATATTGTTCACACCGGGCATAATATGGACGCAAGCGAATCTTTCCGAGTAATTTATAAGATCCCACCAAACAACACTAAGTAACTTCGTCAACATCTGCTAGCAGCAGCAGAAGCGACTGTCATAAGGTGGAAGAGGCCGGTCTTGTGCGCCCAAAAGAAAATCGTTTAAGCTCCGCACTAAGATTGGGCAACGGTCGCTCAACTGCGTGCCATCAACTGTGCCATCTCTTCTCTCCGCCCACTATAACGGCTCTACGAAACGCTCACTGCCGCCTAGCACAAAGTTTCTTTTCATCCTTCCACTATTCACACCTCTTGCATACCACCCAAATGCACTGAACTGAACTGAACAAACACACATTAACGGATGAACATTATCAAGTTCATGTTTTCAATTTCTACTTAGTGCCAACAATTCCATATAACTGTACTGGCCGAAGAGAAGTTATCTAAAATAGTGCGTATACTCGCCAGATCATCCTTTAAATAGAAATTTCCTGTGTTTGACATTCATTTAAGTTGACAGATAATTGTATTTAAGCCATTTTTATTTTAATTTACCGGAATAACTGCCTTTTTGATGATTTGAATAAGATTTATTGTATCAATCAGTTGTTTTTATTAATCTCTAAATTTTTTTCATGATCGAGGGGTCAAACGTAAATCTTCTTGCTTAACGTATCACTGATCTCCAGGGCTACTCTTGAATGGGACCATTATTAGAACAATTTACAAGAGCTAAAGTCTACACGATGATAGTCGCAGTAAAGGGTTCTCCGCTATCCTGTCTACCTTTATTTGGGATTCCAGGTATTTCCGCCTTAAAAGGATGCTGGAATAGGGACCGCTACACCGGCTTAAAATAAACGCTCTTATGGAAAATTGCAAGAAGGGTAAATATTGCCGTGTGATGACGCTAACAGAAACCCCGAAAAAAATCTTTACCATCGCCTTTATCCTAACCCAAACATAAACTCTACGGTTAACATAATAAAGAACTGAATAATTTGCCGTATCATTACCCTAACCCCAAATCTGACGTTAGCCACAAAATTTAATCTAACAATTGACCTAACCCTCACCTTAATCCTAAACAAAATTTCCTTGTGGACGGTTCCTTTTGTGTGTCCTGCATCGGTGGCCATACAAGTCATCCTTACAGTGTCTTCTATTTCGCGTGGAATCTGGTGCCAAACGTCTGTGAGATAGAGCATTTATCGCCTGTTAAACGAGTGGCAGGAATTTGTCAGCATTTCTATAAATAAATTTGTGGCCGACATCCAGTTTATGTTTGCGTAGAAATTTTATTCAATTTAAGAGTGGACATCCATTTCGAACATCACGCAGTTTTAAAGAACTTTCTAATTTAAAGCAATTTCGTTTAAGGTCAAATAATAATTTATTTTAAATGGAATACAAAGAACATCACTAGATTTGAGGATAAGCATCGTGAGTGCTCTAGTGGATGTTTTTCGATACATCCTGACTGTATGCATATGCTTATTTATAAACTTAATTTAGTCAAGTTGGCACCCGTAAACCCTGAAGCCATCATAAGCTTTTATGTTGTAAGTTTACCTGAGAGCATTTATAATTTTTATTCTGTTCGTCTGGAATTGCTTACTCTTTTTTGATCACCTTAATCTATGACGGTCGGCTATTCACGAAAAATTGGAATCACAATAATCTACCTGAAAGTAAAATCCTAAATGTCAAATTTGCACCTACCATTGTACAAGGTTCCCTTTGTGGCTTAAAGCTTCATTACTACCTACACCTTCAACTGTCATTAAAGAAATTTTATGGAAAACTAAGTCGCTAAATTTATCATAGATTTTGAATTTAAACAACCACTGAACCCTCCCATGCCACACATACACTTTTCCACAAATGTTATATAATTGGTCATTTTGGGATTATTAGCCTTCGTCAGACATCCATTCACAGGAGGTAATCCACCTTAAGCTTGAACTTGCAACCTGTTGGTCATAAGTCCAAAACTGTAAATGGTAAACCACGGGCACCTGGTCTTGCTGGTGTCGATTGGGAATATCAATGATGATTTATAGGCGCTAATAGATAATAAAAGTTAAAAATAGTTACGTGAGGAGTTAATAAGTTGAAAGTAATCAGTAACGGTGTTTGGCTTAATTGTGCTACAAGTCACCCGCATTTTGAAGTTTCGCTTGCAATGGAATTTAATTTTAATGATACCGTAGAAATATCAATAGACGAGTGATTACCTATTGAAGTTTATAGTTTTATCTCATTAGCTGAAACAACCTTTGTCTTACATCTTAAACTGCAATGTCGTTCACACACAAATTTGTACTCAAACTTAACATCTTAAGTCGAAATACACTTCCGTGGATTATCCATAAATTCCTTTCGCATTAGTTGTTTATGACATAGACATTTTCCGAATGGTTCGTTATAACGTGTGCGACATCAGAATGTTATTTTTTCGGACACGTGTGGTGTAGATAAAAAAACGTGATCATTATCATGACCGACTAAAATACCGTGTTCATCTGCGTTCTCACCATTTCTTCATTTTATTAAAATATTTTTCCTCTTCTGCCATGTTCGCTTCTAGGACGGTATTATCTGAGATATGCACCACATTTATTATAAAAATCTTGTTGAACCTGTGTTCAAATGCTTTGTAAAAATATCCTGTTTTTCAAGACTTTTTTAAACAAAATAGATTGGTAGGAACCAATAAAAGATCAATGACAAGCCAGACAGAAAATGTTGGCTCACAATGGATTAGAATTTCCACGTTGGGACATGTGAATCGAGATACGAATGTGTGCCACAATTCCTTAGAAATTAGTTTGTTGCTTAAATTAATGTTAGTTTTATGTAAGAAATATTGCTTGTCAATTCATAGTGTGGATATGTATGTCAATTTTCTATTATTCGAGGCTGTACATTGAAATAGAAGTTTCCAATTTTTAATAATTAATTTTTTGTCATGACCGTGAATGTTTGACTATTATATATTTTCGAGATGCTCAGACTGAATGTAAATGTGGGCTCTAAAGTGCGCTACGGACTACAATGGAACACAAAGTTTCATTTGCCAGATCGTTGAACACCTAACTATCATAATTCCTATTCGCCTTTAAAGGACACTTTAAGGAATAGAGTTTTATTTTTTCATAGTATACTTGGCGTCTTTTACTAGTCCTGCAACAATGTGCTTTGTAATAAACCGATCAGGGTATCCGTTCTCTTGAAGAAGTTTCTCAATCTCCCCAAGCTTCTCCTTAATACTTTCTGCCAAGTTAAGTTTTTCAGCCCTTGGCGTTTCTATTGGAGAGTTATGAAACTGCCACAGTTCATATCTTGCCCAGACCAGGTTTTTGATCGATAAACGATCCTTTGGATGCAACCGTCATGTTTTCTGCTTCTGATTGAATGAAGCCCTTTGTGTCGAACGTGCACTAACTTACACCTGATGTTAAGCGGTGCAAAACTTCCAAAATAGGTTCCGTGTTTGGACTGCGTCTTTTTAGAAAAGATAGTATGCCAAAAATTCCTTTCAAACCTTCTACTCAGAAGCACTTCCAGAAAGAGAATCAAGATGGACTATTCTTGTTTCAATGCAAATTGTATTGACGTGGTGCGCCTGATTAATGGTAGTTATTAGAGCTGTTGTGTTCTGTTCAGATGCAATCGCGAGCAAAAAATAATTCACGTAGCATCCATAATATGTTTGAATTTTTTATCTGGAAATGACGCTGTACAGCTTCCGGCTTGCCTATGAGGCTCGCCAGAAGCAGACCATGGGGCGAGTCATTAGTCTAACTTTCTTTACAGGCTGTGTCCAATAGAACTGCACTTTCAAGGTTAATCTTAGTGAACATTCATCAGTGCGTTCGCTGGCAGATCCTATATCCTACTGATTGGAAGCAATACAATTGCAGAGGTAGTTGAGTGTTTCTGTGACTGGCACGTTAAGTAAAAGAGACGAGCCATACAGTGCAAAATATCACAATGCCATTCAGCTCGTGGTTTTTCACGCCGTCAAAAAATTCAAATGTATCTCGGTAGCTTTGTGGTGCTAGTTGATACTGTATGGGCTTAAGTTTGTCAGCAAGCCATTTCGTTATCACATGGTATGGCGACTTCTTCATAGCTGGAGTGGGTCAGAAGGGTATGTAGCCTTTGAGAATTTAAAGCCAGTCGTTATGTGGAGGTATATGCGTACCGAGGGTGTGCGGACATTAAAGATCAGGCTCACTTATGGAATCCTCCATTTGATGTCTTTTAAAACATTCAGTTATTTGCATTTCAACCTTATCCGTACAATTAGTTTTCCCTTTCTGTCTTTATAAACTGTTGCTCGTCCGACATAATTGATTGCATTTTACTAACAAAACCAACGCCAGTTCCCTTATCTTGCTTCGTTATATAAATATATGTTGGTTTCGGGTGGAGAGGTTTCAATTTTTCAATTTGTGAGTTCATGCGCATGCCTCGACATTTCTGGCCATTATTTAAGTATTGGTAAAGAGCAATTAAGTAGATCCATGGCAAAACTGGCTTAAGGTAATGCGTTTGTGTCCGGAGGTTCTCGAACTGTGTTTCTAGCATTCGCTGGCTGGGTTTCTGATGGGTGCAACAAATCTTAGGATAAAGTGATAAGGCTTCGATTGACGTCTTGTCAAGAGATATAGACCAATAATTATGAACGTAGCGAAATTAGTCTTTAGAAAGTTTCAATTGTGGTTGTATTCTTCGAAAACCCGAAGATGCGAAGCTTGCTTTATTTATCCGCGTTTTTCTGCCACGTATTGCAAATATTTGCTCGAAAATTCCTGGCTCTCGTTTTGATCCAGCTGACCAACTATGACCGCATTGTTGCAAACATGACGCCCTGGTTATTTCACTTTTCATGAATGCTTTCCAGATCATGTTCGGCGAAGCTTCTCAAGGCATTTAACGTAAAAACCGTACCATTCCTCTGCACTCCTCTCTAGTAGGCGTTCAGGTACTTGTTTCCTTCAACACATTTCTCGATACACATGGCCCGCACTTTGGCCTTCTTAGTTTGTTGCTGATTCGTATGTACTTATTGAGCGCCTCTTAAACCACGGGATCTCCAGACTGTTTTTGAGTTGCGAAAATTCTAATGAAAACTTCAAATATTATTGGGTGAGCGTACGGTAACTTTCGATAAACTCTCGTCAGGCCTTAAAATTTATATAACTGTGAAACTAGGTCAACTATGCGGGTAATAAGAACAAAACATACTGTTGTGAGGGCGTGGGTGGAAGGGGAAAGAATCAAAATTTCAGTCCGTCTTCTGATCATTAGCAGAGGGATGGATGTCACCTGCACAGGTAATAAGATGCAGGCAGCTGAATTTTGTTTTATTTGGGTAGATGCAGACAATCATAGTGTTCTCCCACGTGAATTTATGCCCAGTGTCTACCATATGTATGGTCACCTATGATAGAATATCTCTTCTTCTTACCACTAAATGATAATACTGATGTAGGTTGAGTCAGATTCGCAGTTTTTCATCCAATAAACGGAATCATAGCTTAAACATGATATTTTTTAAACAGCAATTTTTTTGTATCAAGATAGAGAACCCTGTCCTTAGGGTGCACATGGAATGAGCATAAGGCAAATGTGGAGGGTTTCTCTACAGGTATCTGATGTTTTCTTCGCTATCTTTTGATAATTTTAAATACATTTTTACATATGCGAGAATTCACCAGGTGCCTAGGTGACCAAGTTTGTTGAAATATCTTTCTCTTTGAACTCTCCGCTTCACGCACTGATGTACTAAAACGCTCGGGGATTAATTTTTAGTCATAAAGGTCAGCAGCTGTCAATGCGTGCCCAAACATTCCAACATACCAATCCGTCCTCCCTATGACGTGGTGAAGCACAAAGTAACAAATTACATATCTACTTACTTCCGGCAACCCTAAAAACACGTTGCTCCCCGCTTGCCTCGCATGTTCATCTGACATTCTCCGTTTCTCTGTCTGAAAATCCCACCGATAGGTTTTTAGTTTGTTACCAGCCTACAAATTTACAAGTAAAACTTTCGTTTCCAAAAAGCTTTCTCCAATATATATATAAAACCCAAATATGATTGAGATCGATTAAAAATTCTTATAATACGCTTAATATTTGATGAAAAACATTTTGAATATATGTTTCAATGTTGAATGTCTGCGTACTTAGCCGTTATTCAAGATCAAGCCAGGGAGAACCTGGGGACGTTTGACCAGTTTCGTGACTTCGTAAAACAATAACGGATACAAGTCTGCCGAAACTTAAAATGCTAACTTACTTATTTCATTTGAAGCCTTTTTCGCTATAATTGCGTACTTTTTGGCCCATTCTTCGGATTGCAAATGCAAACCGAGTAGCTGAATTAATACTAAGAATATGCTAATAAATGTTAATATTTTGCCCTTTCCACTTCAGTTTTCCGCATTCATTAATAATCAACTGCAGATAGACATTTCAGGAAAATGTATGCAAAAACGTTTGCACACCCTCTTGGCTACACTAGGGCCAAAAACGGCACTGATACCTCAGAAAAATTCAAAAACGGTGGTTTAATTAATAACTTACGGAACATAAGCAGCTGTTATCTAATCGAAACGAGTAAACCTAAACGTTAACTCACATACGACAAGACGTAAACTGACATGCTATTGTTTGTTGACATGATTCTCGTGTGTGAGGCCTATGCGATGAGTTTAAGATAATAAAAATGCTGAAATGTTGGAAGTAGTATAGTAATAATATGAGTGTGATTCAATTGGGACGTGATTAAGAAGATCTGGTGGTATTATAAAGGGCACTGCTATACTGGTCTCTACAAATTCATCGCCCATGAAGATTCCTCCTGGTTATCTAGCCGAGTTTGCAGTATAAATACGGAGTTTTCGGAGATTACGGGTAAATTAATTGAATAAAAAATTTAAGTGAGTCTATACTTCGCATGCATTAACTGAAACATATTTAAATGGTCAAACAAAATCTGCTAGACCTAAGATTAATGGAAAAAGCAACCTTTTTCGGTAATAACATGTTTCGAAAACTAGGCTGCGGGTTTAAATTTCAAAAAAACAAAAAAACTGATTTAAATTGAGTTTTTGCACTGGAACAAACAGGCTAAATATATTGATTGAATCAAATCGAATAAATTGAATCAATTATTTAAATTCTCCATCCAGTTGTCTTCCATACCCTCATTGTTCAACAAAGACAGTTCTCCCAATCGAGCACCCGACCGAAACCTAAACGTGACCTTCACAGCTTGCCAGTCCAATCCAGTCTCGAACGGCTCGTCAGGGTTTCTGCGGAGTAACTTAAACAAGGCTAAGTCATTCATTATCTATATTCTGTGTAATTGATTGTGAAATTTATATCAATTTACTCGCTATAAAAAATACTGCCAGCAACGTCCACAAGCAAGCGTAGTTATGAACGTTTCGAGAGCTTTCATTAATTCACCAAAAGGCGGAGTATATAATTTTATATATTGCTTGTGTCTCACCGCTTGTAGTGAGCCTTAGAGCTAGTCACTCGTTTATTTGTAAGCCACCACATAAAAATAAAAAGTGTCCTGCTGCAAGCCGGGATTAATCCCGCGAACACTAGTGTTTTGACAATGCAGGCTAAAAACTTTGACATCTTATCACTGTGGTGGACAT
>WEDG01001484.1:0-46790 GCA_017591395.1 Schistocephalus solidus
GACATCAGATGAATCCTTTTTCGCTCCCCAAATCCACCACATTTCGAAAAAAATACAAAAAGACCAAGATGTTGGCTTACAATCCTGCCCTACCCGTTGAAAAAGGTAACTCATGTCCACTGTCTGAAATGTGTCATAGCATGCTAATGCGCAGAGTACAGTTAACTTGAGGAGTAGCCGAAATCGTTCGAGCACATTCTGTGGTCGGGACGTGTGTACCCTTAGAAATTACGTCTATTAATTTGCCATAAGCTTCCGCCTCACTGGCATTTGCGTTGCTCTCTAACAAAAAAAGAGTCTTCGTGTACAACCAGATAGCACTATCAAAATGTGTATCTCTTATTTCAGTCGGGATTGTGCATCCTCATGCATATTTCTAATTTGGCTAATTCAAGCACTGATATTGGGTTCCGTTATAGTGCTCACTTTAACCTTACGTCAGGACAATAAGTCGTGCTGCATTGATCAGAGCACCTTTTGGTTTTCAATGACGTAAAAAAACAGTTGAAGTTTGGTAAAGGCTTCAAGGACGTTTCATATGGCTAAATTTCGAAATAACATCTGTTTCCTGACAGCACACGCATTTCTACTGAGTAATAATTAAAAAGTTTTCGATTCTGTGAGTTTTTATTTCTTAAAGTCTTTTTAAATTGACATCAGCTGGTGCACATCGCTCAGGCTGAATCGGCAAAAATTGGCGTTAAAAACCGGACACCATTGTGAACAAGACAACTTTCTGCTAACTCGCTAACATGTGATATGCAGACCCCAAACTGACTATCACAGAATAGACCTACCGTCATTGGGTAAGTCCTTTTTGGGAGTCGGATCTCAAGATGGGTACGGCTAAAAGTCCAAAGTGATTGCGTTTTGCATAAAGCAAGCTAACAAACCTTGCAAAATAACAGGAACTGATCACTGCTGCGTCTGCTTGTAAAATATTTAAGATTTATCCTCCCTCAAACCAACCCGAGAGTATTTCTTACACGTTTAAAGCAGACGGATAGACATTTTTTTTTAAAAAATACCAATATGCGAGAAAACTATAGATAGCAACTCGCTTTGTGTATGCGCGCAAGAAACTGACAGCCTGAATAGCCTACTGTTAAGTGAACCTGACGTAGTCGGAGATGCTGCAATAGAAGGCTAAAATTTTAGGTAGCAGACTCACAAGGCAAAAGCATCATGCAAATATTCTGCACTTTTAACCAACAAAGAGGCTTAATGCACGCAATGCATTTTTCCTGATTCTCCTCTGCCCATCTGCGAGGGGCGTCTCTCATCACCTGAAGGGCAGAATCAAAATGAAAGGCAGGTCATGAGTTCGTCAAACCCCAGTTGACACTCATCTGTCCGTTTGAACTGCTATCCATTCGCTGTGTAAGGCATCAGCAATCGGTAAGGACCACTTACATGGCCGCCTAGGCAGGACACGGAAGCAGGAACCGCCCGCGGTAGATATGGATTTGCGCCAAATTTTCTCGTAAATTGGTTTGGGATTAAGGTGAGGGGTAAAATTAATTTTAGGACTAGTTTTAAGGTATAGGTTAAGGTGGAAGATGGGGTCACCATCAGGATTGTGGGAACAGTTGGGTGGGAGGCTAATCCTGGCCAGCCTCACCCGCCGTCGATGGCTGCACAATTGGCCATGTCCTGGCGGCCTCGACGTTATCGGATGGCACGCTTATCTCGTTCTGAGAACGCTACTTCATTATCCCTGAAGTGCAATTTGGCAAGAACATATTGTGCGACCCAACTCAGGGAACAAATGAGAGGCGAGCGTGTAATACGCGATAGCATCCATTTTACGTTGAGGATGAAAGAGCGCGCGAAGCGAAACTCATGCATACTCACGTCAAGGGTCCGAATAAGTATGGGTCAGGCCAGCTACGAATAATATCGCGCGTGAAGTAAACCCACCGGCTCTCACAATCCACACACCTGTTGGGGCTACTAAACAAACAACGAATAGGAACCCAAACGAACGCAGTGGATAGGGTTAGGACTAGGTTGACTATCTCTTTTTGTTCTTTCAGTCCCATGCAAAAAATCCTGATACCACCTGTCCCGTATTACACGCTGGCCTATCCTTCGTTCCCTGAGTTCGGTTAAATATTACGTACTTGCCTGGCCTTTTTGTGGAGTCAAAAGTAGGCGTCGTCTCGTAACGCTGACAGGATGGCAGTCAATGTTTGTTCGTGGCCTATCAGTATGTCCCCCTGTCGCGTAAATAAATCACACACATCTACGGATCCAAACCGACAGCAACAAGACACTGAAATTGGCAGTTGCTCTACACAAACCAAACAGCATAGTTTCGAAATCCTAAAGGCTCTGGGGTAGGACAAAGTCCGTTTTCGGTTGATCGTCGGGTCGCAAATCTACCAGCAAGTTACCTGCAGTCAGTGGCTGATCTCATGCATTGTAAACCGTAAGCTGACATGTGTTTACGATTAGGAAAAACAAATCAAGTCCGTGTTTAATATTGTGCGGCACAATTCGATAATATTTCAGACGCTTCAGGATGCCGGCTTTTTATGGCCGCTTGTAGAAATGGCATTCGAAGCAAAATAATCAATTAAGTATTATGCACTGTTATATTGCTTTTAGATTCCCTTATAAATTCAAATACATTTTATAGCAAACATGCTCATAGTTATCTTCACTTGTGATCCTCTCATAGTGCACAATGTCTTCTTCGAATTGCAAGCCTCCTGCAAGTTTTAGGTACCAGACCACCAAAGCAGTAACATTGTGCGAATATTCTGCACTTCTAACCAACAATGATGGGTAATGCATTAAAGGAATTTTTCTGATTCTCTTCTGCCTATCTGCGAAAAGAAGTGGCATTCCCCCGGAAATACTTTTCAGCGGAGCTTTAAAGAGGCAAGATCCCTGCATGTGAATTGGGAAGTGTGCATTAAGTATGGCGAAATCGGATTGCAGCACGAGTTGTGCAGTCAGTTCCGCGTGAAAGCACAGTACAAGATTTTGCCAACTGCCTCATAGGATTCCGCATTTGTTGCAGTAAGGTATTTGTGGATCTAGTGAAAATGTTATACACAGCAGCTAGTCGTCAAGTTAGGTCTGTCGGTAGAACATCTTCAAGGGAAGGGGGTGCTTGGCTCCTGACAACGCTGCGACGCAAGACACTTTCTGGGACCCAGGCGACATTTCAATCGTCGTAGTCCGTCAATGTCCACCGTATGCTCAAAGGAAGGGTGGTGCAGGGATTGTGACTTGCGCTTGGATTAATTTTAAGTGATAGTAGTCTTGCACTGCAGCTACCACACTCTCTCCTCCACCTGACCCCGGTGTCATGACAGCGTCAAGAAAACCGGAGGTGGGAGAAGACGCAGGTGGCCAGAGCCGCTCCTGGGCGTACCACCACACCTGGATCGGATCCCACGGAGTAGGAGTACCACAATGGCCACATTAAGAAGGAGCCATTGCAGCCTGACTCTCAGTCAGCCACTCCACACAAAATATACACTGGGCTGCCCATGCAGTCCGAGTTATCCCGTCAGTTGACAACCGTCCAAGCCATGGCTTGTAGCGCACCGCGAGAGTTTCGAGCACTTCAGCTTGTTTATAGTGAGGAAAATGCGCTGATCCTTTGACCTCACTCTCTACCCCACCTTCACAATCACACAAACGTCCGAACCAGTCAGTTGTCTGATGCGGAAGTGGGCGCAGCTGCTGGTGACCTCGTCTACGTGTACTACGTACACGACCTGACCCCCAAACACAAGCACCAGGATTTCACACAACAGGGGTTTGAACGGCTCACATCTCACGTGTGTGAGATAGCCAGAGGTTACGTCGAGAAGGAACCATCACAGCCTGACTCTCAAACCACCAGTCAGCCACTCCACAAAACACAAATTGGACTGACTGCGAGGTCTGAGTGTAATTGTCAGTTGGCAACCTTCCAACCCACGGTGCTTATCGCCTAATGATATTCTTAAGCTCAGATCACACATGCAGGAGAGGAAACACATGCAAAAGAAGCCAAGGATCATATTTGCCACTCAATCAGCTATGCAGACTGAGAGCATGTTCTTGTGGTGTTGCATGTGAGGTGCCGAGGCTAATGAGCAGAGATGTAGTGTTGTGGTATAGCCAGCGGTGTTCTACCGCAGGTTTCCATGGAGACGCATGCGACCTAATAGGCCCATGCGGTGTGTGAATGAGTGTGTGCAGTGCGGACAAATGAGTCGGGTGCAGCGGGGGTATGCTGGTGCGCATGACACTTAATTGTCGGACTTTGTGCAATGGATTCGCAAGTGACCGACCAGGCCGATGCATGATGTGCATGTGGGGTGACAACGAGGACAAGATAGGTCGGGAGGTGCTGAGTCTGCGGGGGTTATGCTGCTAGTACTGATAGTCGAGCTCATGGGAGGAATATGGGAAGTGTTGATGGGTGCGCAAGATATGCTGGCATCGTGGTGGATTCCGCTTACGTGGATGCGCATGTGACCGAGCAGACTCATGAGATGAGTGAATGCGCGTGCGCAGTGAGGGCATTTGGAGGCGGCGGTTTCTTTTGTATGTTGGTGCTCCAGGCACTAGTTCCCCAGCCTCTGTGCAATGGATTCGAAAGTGACCAATCAGGCTGATATGTGAGGTGAATGTGCGATCGCAATACCGACAGGTTGCTCTTCGGATGGTCTAAAAGGGAACGAACATTCCCGGCTGCTAGTGTGAGCGGACTCACTCGAGTAGCATGGAGGGTATGGCGGGGGGTGGATGGGTGTGGAGGCACACACAGCACCGGAGACCATCGCCTGGTTTAGCCTGCCGGTCGTGACGGTTGCCCGGGATGCGGCCGCTATGAAAAGCCCAGTTACGAGATGCCACAGGTGAGAGTTGGGTACCAGTTAGATACTGCCACAGGAGAAGTCACCATCTGCATGAGACAAATGGAGCGACCAAATGCTATTTTCGTGTTGCTAACCCTAACTAGTAACCCCTGCGACCCAGGACCCAGGCTCAACCATACGACAGTTCGACCGTCGTAGTCCGACGATGTCCACCGTATGCTCATGGGAAAGTTGAGCAGGGACGGCAACTTGCGCGTGATTTAGTTTAAAGTGATAGTAGACTTGCGCTGCATCTACCGCACTCTCTCTCCTCCTCCCCCACCTGAGCCCAGTGTCAAGACAGAGTCAAGAAGACCGGAGGCGGAAGAGGACGCGGGTGGCTGGCGCGGCCGGGTCCCCTAAGTCCTAGCCGCCCCTAGGCGTGCCACCACACCTCTATGTTCGGCATTTGTTATGGGAGCGCAACCCGAATAACGCATGCCATGCCCTAATGTGGCCCCCGTGTTGGTCCAACGCATCTACCACGTGGCCCATTTAGGGGGCACGACACTCAACCATACAGTCAGCCTACTATGCTCAAACGTAGGCAAAACCGCCTGACGCACATCCATTGAATTAGTCTTCGTCAACATTAAAGAGCCACTTTTGAGTAAATTTAGCCTTGCTTGTGAATTTTTTTTTCCGGCAGATCTGGCGCTCATGTTCGCTAATGATGCTTGACATGCGTATACGATCGTTATGGTCAGCATTCGTTGACGAGTAAGAAGGGTCACAGAATATTCTTTGGCGGTAGCATAACCGAAGTATTGGGTCAAATGGCAACTTTTCAAGTGGTAACTATTAGGACGCCGTGGTAGTTTCAAAAGGTATGCATTTACGTTGATACTAAAAGATCACACAGAGCGGGCTTCATTCGTACTCCCGTCAAGGGTCCAAATGAAAGTGGGTCAGGTCAGCTACGAATAATATCACGCATGTTGGTCAGCGTTCGGTAAAGCCAACAGGTCTTGCAATCCGCCAACCTGTACGGGC
Source organism: Schistocephalus solidus (assembly GCA_017591395.1). Classification (NCBI taxonomy): domain Eukaryota; kingdom Metazoa; phylum Platyhelminthes; class Cestoda; order Diphyllobothriidea; family Diphyllobothriidae; genus Schistocephalus; species Schistocephalus solidus. The sequence goes on from WEDG01001484.1 coordinate 5,859, forward strand.
AACAAAATATTGTGTTAAGCTACTAAACAAACAACGAATGTTAACCCCAACGAAAACACTGTATAGGGTTAGTATCAGGTTGGTGCTATCATTTTCATCCTTTTACCCCATGCAAAAAAAAACATTTTTACTGTTGCCGCATTACTCGCAGATCGGGGCTACTTATGACGTTCTTACCGGCACACTCACAGAAAACTGTTACACCATTGCCTGTTTATCGTAATTTTGCCTGCTTTTGTTTGGGCTTTTGCGATTGACACATTTTTCCTGAAGTAGGTGACTGTTGCCAAAAGAAATTATTATCGGTCTCTCGCCCTCGCAATTATGTAGAATGATGATCGGTTGACCGATTTGGAGCAATCACGAACAGTGCAATAGTTTACATCACGCGTTTACTTCGCATACTTCTCAATAAACTTCATCAGGTCTATGGAGTTGAGAGCAGCTTGAAGAATGTAATGCACACCTAAGTTCGCCTAATCTCTGTCGAAATTCTCTGGCGTTTGCTTTAAATTAGAAAGAATTACTCATGTAGCATGACACATCGGATTTGCAGGTCACACAGTGCCAAGTTGATTCATTCGTGTGAGTATGCGTACATTTGGCAGGGCACCTTTCCTTCTACGTGTGCAAATTACCTTAAAAGGACATCAACCGTGCGGAGTACTTGTTTCGATTGAATTTTTGTTTTTGTGAATGCAAGTATTGCGTGTTCAATAGGCACTGTGACGATTACTTGCCTTACTCACCTTGTGGAAACTGGTGTCTTCCAACTTTGCACATGCATTAAGGAAATATTCTGATGCGGTTACCTGCCATCTCTGTAGATCGAAAAATAACCCCTCTCTCTCACCTGGCCTCAGGGTCACCGACATGCACACTAATTCTACTCTGAAGTAAATTCACACGCAAGATTGCATTTTTCCAAAACTAGGCGCCCTGATGTTCACCTAGACTGAGGCAATCAACGTGAGTCAGTCTGTGCGCCCTGCATCTGAGCATGGTAGGCTGAATGAAGGACTATGCATGGGCCTCAGACAGTCTCTTGCTTTGCGAAGAGCCAAGCTCTCCTCTTCACCCTGCCCCCTCTTTATCAACATTTAAGCAAATGTAATGTCGAGGTGCTAGGCTGAGTTTCAATGCGTACTGCAAAAACCCGGTCGCTGGTTCAGCAGGCTTGACGTCTCGCGGGAGAATGCTACTTTTCCCGCTAGCTGTACTGCTAAAATCACTTCCAGTAAACTGCCAAAAACAATATCGCAACAAATTCTGAAGTACATGAGTCGTCGATTGAAATAGACGATGCGGCTTTCAAGTGGAGTCGACTGTGCAAGTCATGCTAGAGGCTAGTGTCGCATGCTACCTATTTTGTTTGATGGACTTCTTTGTTTGTTACGCTCAGGCAATATTTTATTCTGTTATGTCTCTTCCCTGCCCAGATTGGCGAAGGGGATCAGAAAAAATTCCCTTTCGTTCGTAACTCCTTTTTGGTGGTTATAAGTGTAGGCTACTTGAACACTGTTCCTGTCTTGGGAGCCTGTAACATCTCAGAATACATCAGCCGAAGAATTAGGCTGTCGAGTTCTTACGCACAGATAATATGTGTCCTATCTCATGAAATATGCCTAACTGAAAGAGAAATCAGGAACGAACGTCAAACCAGTCTAGCCGCATCCAGCGAAACACCAAGCTCACAAGGAACGAATTGTGATTAAACGAAAACACAAAATAAGTGTTACACATAATATTTGGTTGGGTTGAAAAAAATTCATTAATGTAAAAAAATAGTATCGAACTGAGAAATTTTCAGTCACCATCAATTTCAAAATATTTTTCACATGTATTTTCATTAAAAATCCTCCCAGACGTATGAAGTCGGGGACAAATTCAGAGACAAACTAACAGACCAGAGTTCTTTGGGAATAATTTGCGAAGATTTGTTTTCGGCTAACAATAACGATCGTATACACATGTCAAGCATCATTAGCGAACATGAGCGCCAGATCTGCCGGGAAAATAATTCACAAGCAAGGCTAAATTTACTCAAAAGTGGCTCTTTAATGTTGACGAAGACTAATTCAATGGATGTGCGTCAGGCGGTTTCACCTACGTTTGAGCATAGTAGGCTGACTGTATGGTTGAGCCTGGGTCCTGGGTCGCAGGGGTTACTAGTTAGGGTTAGCAACACGAAAATAGCATTTGGTCGCTCCATTTGTCTCATGCAGATGGTGACTTCTCCTGTGGCAGTATCTAACTGGTACCCAACTCTCACCTGTAGCATCTCGTAACTGGGCTTTTCATAGCGGCCGCATCCTGGGCAACCGTCATGACCAGCAGGCTAAACCAGGCGATGGTCTCCGATGCTGTGTGTGCCTCCACACCCATCCACCCCCGCCATACCCTCCATGCTACTCGGGTGAGTCCGCTCACACTAGCAGCCGGGAATGTTCGTTCACTTTTAGACAATCCGAGGAGCAACCTGTCGTCATGGCGATCGCACATTCACCTCACATGTCGGCCTGATTGGTCACTTTCGAATCCATTGCACAGAGGCTGAGGAACTAGTGCCTGGAGCACCAACATACAAAAGAAACCGCCGCCTCCAATGCCCTCACTGCGCACGCGCATTCACTCATCTCATGAGTCTGCTTGGTCACATGCGCATCCACGAAAGCGGAATCCACCACGATGCCAGCATATCTTGCGCACCCATCAACACTTCCCATATTCCTCCCATGAGCTCGACTATCAGTACTCGCAGCATAACCCCCGCAGACTCAGCACCTCCCGACCTATCTTGTCCTCGTTGTCACCCCACATGCACATCATGCATCGGCCTGGTCGGTCACTTGCGAATCCATTGCACAGAAACCAGTGATCAATTGTCAGGCGCACCAGCATACACCCGCCGCACCCGAATCATTTGTCCGCACTGCACACACTCATTCACGCACCGCATGGGCATATTAGGTCGCATGCGTCTCCATGGAAACCTGCGGTAGAACACCGCTGGCTATACCACAACACTACATCTCTGCTCATTAGCCTCTGCACCTCACATGCGACAACACAAGAACATAACCTCAGTCTGCATAGCTCATTGAGTGGCAAATATGATCCTCGGCGCCCTTGCATGTGTTTCCTCTCCTGCATGTGTGATCTGAGCTTGAGAATATCATTAGGCGATAAGCACCGTGGGTTGGAAGGTTGCTAACTGACAATTACACTCAGACCTCGCAGTCAGTCCAATTTGTGTTTTGTGGAGTGGCTGACTGGTGATTTGAGAGTCAGGCTGCGATGGTTCCTTCTCAACGTAACCTTTGGCTATCTCACACACGTGAGATGTGAGCCGTTCAAACCCCTGTTGTGTGAAATCCTGGTGCTTGTGTTTGGGGGTCAGGTCGTGTACGTAGTACACGTAGACGAGGTCACCAGCAGCTGCGCCCACTTCCGCATCAGACAACTGACTGGTTCGGACGTTTGTGTGATTGTGAAGGTGGGGTAGAGCGTGAGGCCAAAGGATCAGCGCATTTTCCTCACTATAAACAAGCTGAAGTGCTCGAAACTCTCTGGCTTGGACGGTTGTCAACTGACGGGATAACTCGGACTGCATGGGCAGCCCAGTGTATATTTTGTGTGGAGTGGCTGACTGAGAGTCAGGCTGCAATGGCTCCTTCTTAATGTGGCCATTGTGGTACTCCTACTCCGTGGGATCCGATCCAGGTGTGGTGGTACGCCCAGGAGCGGCTCTGGCCATCTGCGTCTTCTCCCGCCTCCGGTCTTCTTGACGCTGTCATGACACCGGGGTCAGGTGGAGGAGAGAGTGTGGTAGCTGCAGTGCGAGGCTACTATCACTTAAAATTAATCCAAGCGCAAGTCACAATCCCTGCACCACCCTTCCTTTGAGCATACGGTGGACATCGACGGACTACGACGATTGAAATGTCGCCTGGGTCCCAGAAAGTGTCTTGCGTCGCAGCGTTGTCAGGAGCCAAGCACCCCCTTCCCTTGAAGATGTTCTACCGACAGATTTAACTTGACGACTAGCTGCTGTGTATAACATTTTCACTAGATCCACAAATACCTTATTGCAACAAATGCGGAATCCTATGAGGCAGTTGGCAAAATCTTGTACTGTGCTTTCACGCGGAACTGACTGCACAACTCGTGCTGCAATCCGATTTCGACATACTTAATGCACACTGCCCAATTCACATGCAGGACTCTTGCCTCTTTAAAGCTCCACTGAAAAGTATTTCCGGGGTAATGCCACTTCTTTCCGCAGATAGGCAGAAGAGAATCAGAAAAATTCCTTCCATTCATTACGCATCATTGTTGGTTAGAAGTGCAGAATAGTCGCACAATGTTACTGCTTTGGGGATCTGGTACCTAAAACTTGCAGGAGGCTTGCCATTCGAAGAAGACATTGTGCGCTATGAGAGGATTACAAGTGAAGATAACTATGAGCATGTTTGCTATAAATGTATTTGAATTTATAAGGGAATCTAAAAGCAATATAACAGTGAATAATACTTAATTGGTCATTTTGTATCGAATGCCATTTCTGCAAGCGGCCATAAAAAGCCGGCATCCTGAAGCATCTGAAATATTATCGAATTGTGCCGCACAATATTAAACACGGACTTGATTTGTTTTTCCTAATCGTAAACAGCTTACGGTTTACAATGCATGAGATCAGCCACTGACTGCAGGTGACTTGCTGGTAGATTTGCGACCCAACGATCAACCGAAAACGGACTTTGTCCTACCCCAGAGCCTTTAGGATTTCGAAACTATGCTGTTTGGTTTGTGTAGAGCAACTGCCACATTTCAGTGTCTTGTTGCTGTCGGTTTGGATCCGTAGATGTGTGTGATTTATTTACGCGACAGGGGGACATACTGACAGGCCACGAACAAACATTGACTGCCATCCTGTCAGCGTTACGAGACGACGCCTACTTTTGACTCCACAAAAAGGCCAGGCAAGTACGTAATATTTAACCGAACTCAGGGAACGAAGGATAGGCCAGCGTGTAATACGGGACAGGTGGTATCAGGATTTTTTGCATGGGACTGAAAGAACAAAAAGAGATAGTCAACCTAGTCCTAACCCTATCCACTGCGTTCGTTTGGGTTCCTATTCGTTGTTTGTTTAGTAGCCCCGGCGGGTTTAGTAGCCGGCGGGTTTACTTCACGCGCGATATTATTCGTAGCTGGCCTGACCCATACTTATTCGGACCCTTGAAGTGAGTATGCATGAGTTTCGCTTCGCGCGCTCTTTCATCCTCAACGTAAAATGGATGCTATCGCGTATTGCACGCTCAGCCCTCCTTTGTTCCCTGAGTTGGGTCGCACAATATGTTCTTGCCAAATTGCACTTCAGGGATAATGAAGTGGCGTTCTCTGAACGAGATTAGCGTGCCATCCGATAACGTCGAGGCCGCCAGGACATGGCCAATTGTGCAGCCATCGATGGCGGGTGAGGCTGGCCAGGATTAGCCTCACACTACCGTCACTTACTGCGTTACTTGGCGGAAATTGCAGGTAAAGGCCACATAAACTGGACATGGGAATAGGACTGACCTGCCCACTTAGACTACGTGGTCTTGCGATACATTTCCGAAAGGGTACACATTACCGTGTTAACCTTAATCTTAGCCCTAGCACAAGCCCTACAGTTAACACGAACCCAAAACCCCAACTGTTTCCACAATCCTGATGGTGACCCCATCTTCCACCTTAACCTATACCTTAAAACTAGTCCTAAAATTAATTTTACCCCTCACCTTAATCCCAAACCAATTTACGAGAAAATTTGGCGCAAATCCATATCTACCGCGGGCGGTTCCTGCTTCCGTGTCCTGCCTAGGCGGCCATGTAAGTGGTCCTTACCGATTGCTGATGCCTTACACAGACTTCACAGCGAATGGATAGCAGTTCAAACGGACAGATGAGTGTCAACTGGGGTTTGACGAACTCATGACCTGCCTTTCATTTTGATTCTGCCCTTCACGGGATGAGAGACGCCCCTCGCACCCCCCCAACTCCTTTGACCACCGACGTCAGTTCTTTCGTCGCAATAAGGGTACTACTCCCCCAGTGTGCCCCCATCCACTTAGCGGGGGAGCTCAACTCTTGCGCCTACGAAGGAGAGTTTTTATTTTACTTATAGTGCTTTGTTAAACAGTGCAAACCCTTTCTCCCCGAGTAGCCCTTTATCACAAATTCCTACATTGGCTGCCGTTTAGGAGGCACGTAGAACAACATTGTGGTAAGATTTATTGCAGCGCTTTGTTTTTGCCTCTCAGTGTCGGTTGCGCGTGCAACGCAGAAAAGCTTTGGCGGGTTGTTCACTCGGTCTGCAACAACGAGCGGATGCACAGGTGAAGCTTAGTAATGCTTCCTGCATCATCATCATCATTAGCCAACCTGAGCGCCAGATCTGGCTCGGAAACAAAATCACAAACAAGGCCACATTTACCAAAGGGGCTCTTTAATTGCTTGACGTAGACTAATTCAACAGATGTGTGTCAGGTGGCTTCGCCTACCTTTGAGCATAGCAGGCTGACTTTATGGTTTTGTCTGGGTCCCAGGAAGTGTCTTGCGTCGCAGCGCTTTCAGGAACCGAGCACCTCCTTCCTTCCGCCTCTCCTTCATTAACCAACCTTAAAGAGATTTCAGCGACAGCTGTGTAAATTTTGTACCGTCTTTCACGTGGAACTGACTGCACAACTCGTGTTGCAGTCCAATTTCGCAATACTTTCTGCATACTGCCTAAGTTACATGCTGGACTCTTGACTCTTTAATGCTCCGTTGAAAATTATCTCCTCGGTAATGCTACTGCTTTCCGCAGATGGGCAGAGGAGAATCAGGAAAAATGCATTGCGTGCATTAAGCCTCTTTGTTGGTTAAAAGTGCAGAATATTTGCATGATGCTTTTGCCTTGTGAGCCTGCTACCTAAAATTTTAGCCTTCTCTTGCAGCATCTCCGACTACGTCAGGTTCACTTAACAGTAGGCTATTCAGGCTGTCAGTTTCTTGCGCGCATACACAAAGCGAGTTGCTATCTATAGTTTTCTCGCATATTGGTATTTTTTAAAAATATGTCTATCCGTCTGCTTTAAACGTGTAAGAAATACTCTCGGGTTGGTTTGAGGGAGGATAAATCTCAAATATTTTACAAGCAGACGCAGCAGTGATCAGTTCCTGTTATTTTGCAAGGTTTGTTAGCTTGCTTTATGCAAAATGCAATCACTTCGGACTTTTAGCCGTACCCATCTTGAGATCCGACTCCCAAAAAGGACTTACCCAATGACGGTAGGTCTATTCTGTGATAGACAGTTTGGGGTCTGCATATCACATGTTAGCGAGTTAGCAGAAAGTTGTCTTGTTCACAATGGTGTCCGGTTTGTAACGCCAATTTTTGCAGATTCAGCCTGAGCGATGTGCACCAGCTGATGTCAATTTAAAAAGACTTTAAAAAATAAAAACTCACAGAATCGAAAACTTTTTAATTATTACTCAGTAGAAATGCTTGTGCTGTCAGGAAACAGATGTTATTCCGAAATTTAGCCATATGAAACGTCCTTGAAGCCTTTACCAAACTTCAACTGTTTTTTTACGTCATTGAAAACCAAAAGGTGCACTTATAAATGCAGCACGACTTATTGTCCTGACGTAAGGTTAAAAGTGAGCACTATAACGGAACCCAATATCAGTGCTTGAATTAGCCAAATTAGAAATATGCATGAGGATGCACAATCCCGACTGAAATAAGAGATACACATTTTGATAGTGCTATCTGGTTGTACACGAAGACTCTTTTTTTGTTAGAGAGCAACGCAAATGCCAGTGAGGCGGAAGCTTATGGCAAATTAATAGACGTAATTTCTAAGGGTACACACGTCCCGACCACAGAATGTGCTCGAACGATTTCGGCTACTCCTCAAGTTAACTGTACTCTGCGCATTAGCATGCTATGACACATTTCAGACAGTGGACATGAGTTACCTTTTTCAACGGGTAGGGCAGGATTGTTAGCCAACATCTTGGTCTTTTGTATTTTTCGAAATGTGGTGGATTTGGGAGCGAAAAGGATTCATCTGATGTCGTGTTTCAGCATTTTGCAAAGTCGGGCACAGGTATGCTCCTTATACCAGCTTACCTTGCGCTACGGTTCAAAAGGGGTTGGATTCAGGCTTAAGGTTAGGATAAGGGTAAGAATTACGGTTGTGGTTGAGGTGAACGGCGTGTTAAGGACGCGGGATTGAGTACCACCGGGGAATTTCGTGCGAGACCACGGAGTACCTGTTCTCGTATGCAAATTCAGTGTCCTTAGAAGACTGCCAGAAAGGGCATTTACGTGGTTTTGGGCAAAATATCTACTAGGTAGACTTCTTAGCTCGAGATTTTATCATTGCGAACTTCTCTGCCCGCAAACCGGCTTAAAACGAAACAATTGCGTGGAAGAAACAAAATTCTCCGATTGAGACCTGCAATTATACACTTATTCTACAGAGTAAGTTTCATGAGTCATTCGCAGATACATTTCCAGCCCGTCTACTTTGGTCATATAGAAAGTTTATCCAAAGTCTCCGTTCACGTATCTGCCTGGTGCTTGCATGTTTTATGTACTACAGCAAACATGTCATTGGCCTGTTTATTCTGAAACCGTATTCGATGGTTTTGCTTAATTTTAGATCCTATTTGATCATTACAGGTCTTCTACAGAGTAGACTTGTATGCACTAGGATATTTCTGTGGGGGCTAATGCGGTACCTGGTTACGTTTCTAATTTAAATGCTAGCTGAAAATAGGCTGCATAGAGGTCATAGTTGGTCCTTTCGCGGTTTCCTTCAAATATTCGTTTTGATCAACAGATTTCCCGTGGGATAAAAGGTCTTTCTGTTCCATGACATAATTGCGCAGCTTTGTAGGACAGAATTTTTTTAGGTCGAAAGTGTTCTTCTACTTCGCAAAAATAACGCAGTTGTTCACACCTCACCTCACCGCTCTACATGAACAAGTCCGCAGTTGGCGTGGCCTGTTTTGGTAAGGTCGTTTCGCCTCAACCTAAGTCTCCTCGCAGGTTTGTTGCGTGCCACAGTTTTCAACATCGATGGTCACACCCAAAATAAACAGCTTTCCCTACAGCAAAGAAAGAGCGTAATAAGAAAACGCATACCAGGTAAGAAAAGGACTCCATGTACAGCCTACTCCAAACGCACAGATAAGTGCTTCGCTCATGTTCCTGTTGGTACATGACGCAATTACGAGCGGTTTGACTCGAAACACTCTACTGGCGATCTTGATTTTAGCTGACATTTTGGATTAGGTTAGTCAGTTACTTTACTAAAAATTAGGACATTTTGCGAATTCGAAAGTCCTTTAATTTAGCGACAGAATGCACTCTTTTCTAGTGAAGTTTTTGAAATGGAGCACCCACTCTTTTTTTCTCCTCCATTCACATTTGAATTTTCTTATATGTACACGGGCTGGCCAATTTCGTTCAGTAGATACTGCTATTTACCGCTTTTTGTTTATGTTAACTACGGTAATGTGGTCAGTTGCAAATGACGTCAGCACTGTTTCAAAGGAAGACAATCTGGAGCAAATTTTGGGACTCATTTACGGATGACCGTTCATGATGCCCAAAGTGGCAGCTTTCGATCACTATGTATTTTTCTTATCTACCTGTTTTATTACGTTTACGCAGTAATTTTTATCCATGGTGCATGAAGATTCTTTTGAGGAAAAGGTATAAATGTCACTTTCAAAATAAATCGTCTCTCTTTCCCTGTAATCACATGCACGTAAGAAATTTGTTGAGTTAGTACGCAGATTAGACGATGTCTGTTGACCTTTTATGAGCCTCGATGGATACTGTACTTGCTCAGGGTGATTAACTTATCCGATTGAATGCGACTTCTTTGTGAGAACATCATGTATATCTCATGTTTTTTTTTATTTTTATCTGACTCCTTTGAGTGCAGGATCTGCGTCATTGGTCAAAATTATGGAGATTTCTTATAGACAGAAAAATAAAATGGATGATATTTGTGCGTCGTTTCTTATATGCCAGCTCACAGAGCCTAAATATTTCTGTTAGAACCAACTATTCCTATGGCAAGCAACGCGGGGTCGACTCTTGTTGGAACCCTAACAAAGGAATTTTCTAGGTATGTGCTGCCGGCATTTGTAGCTTGAACATACGGGAAGTGCGAACGAGCCTAGGTATGCAAGAAGGTAAGATGCTTCAAGAGAGCCTGCAGATGCCTTTTTATAGCTTCCGGAAAGGATTACATATATGATGCCCTAAACAGGACACTGATGCATGAACCACCCGCAGGACAGGTGGCACTGCACTAAAGTTAAGATGCTTCACGAGGGCCTGCAGATGCCTTTTTTATAGCTTCCGAAAAGGATTACTTATGTGGTACCCTAAACAGGACACTGATGAATGAACCACCCGCAGGACAGGTGGCTCGGCACTAAATTTCTGATAAATTAGGATTCGATTTAAGATTAGGGTTAAGGTTAATGCAAATGTGAAGTTTAGGGTTAATGTTAGATGTAATGTTACCTGTCGGGTTAGGGTTAAGATTAGGACTATGGTTTAGATTTACTGTATAGCTAGTTTTTTTGTTTAGGATATGTGAATATTTACACTTCCTGGAATTATTCGCAGGGCCAACGTTGTTAATTATGCTGTTTGGGGGACCATATAATTCATCCTTACCTATAGGTAAATAAGGAGAGAGGGGGTGGGGAATACGCTAACGCGCGACAGATACTGCTAAGAATGCCATTAGTCACACATTTTAGCCCTACCAGCAAGTCCAGCCCTACGGTAATAGACGTGACGCGCTTACATCTGTCACGACGCGCTTACATTCGTGACTCGGCAAAATGACTCAGTCTCCATGATAATATTTTTGAGTTAGGGAATTAATGGGAGTCCGACTGAAATGACTCCTTCTGATTTTGGCTTGTTTAGCACTCTCCCTGATGTGGCAGGAGCTAGGTGGCCTGCTGGGGATCAGGTACTGTGAGTGGCACGCGTACGCTGCTGCCAAATACACTTCCGGTAGGCTTGGCATTGTTTCGGAGTCGAAGCCGGCCAGTGAGGGAGGAACGAGTGTGGTAGATTCGGTGCAAGTCTGTTCCACTATAGTTCACGTACAAGTCACTGGCGAGGTATACACGTTATGGGACCCCACTGGCTACGTTCAAAGTGTCATTTTACCCGACTTGAGCTGCTGCACAGTATTAGACATTTGAATGGTGAGCAACACTGGCCACACCAACAGCCCATTGAATACATGTCAGATTGGTGTGTCACTACTGAGTGCCAAATGAGGAGATGACACTGGAAGATGTCCTGAAGGAGGTGACTTTCCATCCAGTCTACTTTGTCCTTTTCGCTATTAGTCCCCAAGTTTTTGTCTCAGACATGCGATCCCAGTTATACTGAAATGCTAGCAGACAACGGGAAAGTATAGAGCTGTCATAGCAACAGGCGTACACAAGATGGGTGCAAGTCATGCCATTGTTTTATCTACGCGGAAATCTCATGTCAGCGCAACCACCTTCGGTCGCAGCCGTCGGCTTTGGGGCAGAGAGTCGCCGAATAAAGTTTCACCCTTTGCTACGCCGTTCAATTTCCACATGCCAACGTTCATCCTCTGGCTCGAGAGTGAGCCCCAAGGTACAACAGGACGAGTGAGTGGCTGGCTGATGACGGCTAATAAGCCAGAAATGGCCATTCCAGTCTCCCTTTTCCTTGTCGGTCATGTAATTCTGCCTATACACTTAGTTGCCTTACGGCTGCTGGCGGGGCGTGAGAGTGAGCCCCAAGGTACAACGGGACGAGTGAGTTCTGTAACCGATCGGTGAGGTTCTTCCTACCATTGTCAATATACCCGATTGAAACCGACAAAACAAAGAGCCCTTGGTTCAATGGTTAGAGCGTTAGACTCCTAATCAGCAAGACCCACGTTCGAGCCCCAGGATTTGCAACACCTGGGGTTAAATACGATTAGGTGACAACGGCTACTAAACCACAAATGGCCAGTCCAGTTTCCCTTGTCTTTTTCGGCCATATTCATCTGCCTCTTCTACTACTAGCCGCTGTGCGGCTGCTGGCGGGTCTCGAGAGTAAACCCCAATACACAACGGGATGAATGAGTTCCCTTGGTGCTCGGTGAGCGTTCATCAAGGAATGTGGTCAATATTCCCGATCTAAACTTACAAGACAACGAGTCCGTGGCTCAATGGTTAGAGCGTCTGAATTATAATCAACGGGTTGCAGGTTCGAGCCTAGGGTGGTACATCACCTGTGGTTGGGTAATGGCTGGCTGATGACGGCTTATAAGCCAGAAATGGCCATTCCAGTCTCCCTCTTCTTTGCCGGTAATGCATTCTGCCTATAATACTAGTCACTGTACGACTGCTGCTGAGGCTCTCGAGTGAAGCTCAAGGTGCAACGGAATGAGTGAGTGATCGGTGATCGCCTACCTCGCCCTCTTCTACACAATCCCAAATCCTACAGGACAAAGTTTATCCTCTGTGGGAACATAAGTTCAGGTTGCTGGTTCGCATTTCTGCCAGTGTAAGTATGTCCTGCAGTAATGTTGGTTTAAGAAGTTGTTTAACGTCTGACATAGGGGGGGGGAGAGAGGAAGAGAGGGAATGACACCAAGTAAACCCGCTGCCGACGACACAACAGTGGCCACGGACTTGTTGGTTTCAAAGGAAACCAGTTAGGCTTTGGGCAAATGACTACTGTGCAACAACTTTTCCGGGCCAGCGACATGTGTGGGTTGGCTCGCGTCCCTGGTCCTTTAATAAGGCAATGAAAACCCTTCCTCCGAAAGACAGGCACGAAGAAACTAGATGTGGATGCGCTCATTAGTTCAGGTTAGTTTCGCACTCCCCTAGGTGCATTCGGCCGGTGGAGCAGCCTGTCGGCTCGCTCGCGATCGAGGGGGCAGACCGATGGTGGGATATTCTGCCCTCTCCTGTTCCGGCTGATAGCTGCGCCCAACGAGATCACAACATAACATGTCATGGAGACCTACCTTCACATGGTATGAGCGATGACTTTACCTTTAGAGAGGCTCTGGTGGTAGAGCGTCTTCAGGACTAAACAAACGTCTTTAAAATTATGCTGAATTGCGAGCTCGACCTAACGACCATTTAAATCTGACGTCCACGTTAAACCGACTGGCCACAGGTGGCCCGTCATTGTCTGATTCCATAAAATGTTGCCCAAATTCTGAAGTGAATTTTCGATTAGCAAGGCTTACTTAGGTGGAATTGTAATATCAATTACCGTGGAAAATAATCCTTAGACATTTCAGGTACGCCAGCTTGTTAACCTTTTCGGTCGCCCGCAAGAACCGCACTCGATAAAAAATGACTACTCAAATAGTATGCATTTTCCTATGGATTTTTCATGCGCTTACATATTCAAATATAGTTTATAGAAACCGTAAGTAACAATATTCTTTGATAGCAAATAACGCGTTCGGCAAAATATTTTATTAAACTGAAAGGTGTATTTACGTTGAAAAAAAGCTTCCTCATTCCCGAATAACTTCAGCTCGATCTGCCATTATATTTGCGCTTATGGTTTTCAGTCTACAAGCGGGATGCCCTCCGTGTAAGGAATAGCATATATTCTTCTAAGTCATTAAACATATACCATATACACCTTGCCAAATTTTGCAATGTATATAGACTATTTTAAGGGGCATCGATAAATGAACCGATACGATGCGATTTGAATGGACGATGTATGGTCTCACAAATCTCATAAATGCAAACTTTTTCAAAGCCGAAGGAAAAGCCTTTCTTAGAGAGTAAAATTTGAAGAAGGCATGATTCCCTGTAAAATGCGTACAAGGAAAGATTTTTTTGACCATGTTCGCTATAAAATATATTCGAATTTATAAGAAACATGCAAAATCAAATATAAAAGTGCATACTACTCAAGGAATCATTTTTATCGAGTGCGGTTTTAGCAGGCATGCATTCAAACGCCGGCATCCTGGCGAACCTGAAATATTATGGGATTGTGCCACACGATGATCAATAGTAAACTCGGACTTCAGTTGTTTTTCCTAATCGAAAACACATTTCAGTTATTCAGTTGACAGAATGAAAGCATCGACAAAGACTAGGGAAAGTTCAGTCTTGCCCCCAGTTTTCCTTTAAAAATTTAATAGGATTCAGTCCGAATTATTCCGGGCCAATCAGGTTTTGACACGAAAAGCTCGACTTCAAGGACTATACTCCATTTTCCGGCAAGCTCACATTATCTGATGAGCTGGAGGTTGGGGTGATGTGAATCAGCTGACGTCTGTTCAAAACCTAAACGAAAATTGACGTTTTTTGTGTGTGCGTTAGCTGACCCAAACTGACCTGAATTGCAAGCTCTCGATGGTGTGATTTTTAGGGCTCTCGGTAAATTATGGCTTACCTAGGGCTGTACTTTCACATCATGAAAACGCGTAAGATCTGAGTGACGATTCCAGCAGAGGATAGCCTGGGGTAGGCAGGATAAACTGTGAAAAATGTCACATGGAAAGGCACCTTACGATAACCCCCTCTTTCAGGCTTCGCTCAAGCGTGACAGTCGGTCCTGGGTGTTGTCGTTCAAACAGAGGTTCACAAAAACAGGGATACTTATGCCCCATCGGCAGTACCAACCAAATTCGCAGTTGCGATAGGTCCCTGGGGGGTGTGTGTGTGTTCTAATGCAAAAAAATTACCCCAGTAGATTGACAGAGCCGGAAAAGACAGAATGAATAACTGTCGATGCAAACGAAAATGCAAGCCTACGGAAGAAAGGGAGAAAAAGTAGACACGATAGTTATGACCAGAACTTTATCCGTCTGATGTTTCTGATTCACGCTCGAGTCCATCATCAGAGATAGCATCAGGTACAGCGAACTGCTGCATTTGTAGGATGTAGTTATTATGCTATCACAAACCTTTGACAATTAACTCTTCCCTCTTTGGATGCCCTCTGTTGCGGTAATGCCTTTATAGTCGGCACTGGCGTCGTTAGTCGCTGAAATGGCATCAGTCATGTTCGATGTTGGCTTGACGATTGCTCGGCCGTCTGCCTCGCCAGTACTGGCGTTGGAAACAGTTGTCTCCTGCGTGCTCTACGAGTGGCTAATTAATTTGGCCAAACTATGCTTCAATACAGAATATGGAGTGGGGAGGTCATCACGCAATCTTTAATAGACTGCGGCCCCATGAACCCTGACTGAAGCAGCTCGCGGCTCACGCGATTGTCACCTCTCGCGGGAATTTCGGCCTCGACGAACTTGGACGTGTAATGGGGTGTCATCGACTGAGCGGGGACTTGAGAGTTTGCGTAATTTCTCCATATTGCTGCCACGTGTTCGGGCATTCGCGTTAGAAGCAGTTTAACAGTTTTCCGGACTAAGTTGCTTTGCCTAATTGAAGTTGGATCTGATTCAACTGCAGAATTAGGCTGTCCACTATTAATTCCAGGCACTTCGAAGCCACATTGAGCAGAAGTGGTTTAGGTTTACCGCTTGAACATATGACTGCACTACAGCAGAGCCTTATCAGGACGATTACCTCGTTTGTCCCAAGACTCTGCTGGGGATGTCACAGGGATTGCAAACTCTGTGTTCTAACCCGTCGATGATCTGAGAGGCTACGCAAACCCAAATTGCAACCCCCGTGTTGCTTTTGGTGAACAGCGACATGGTGCTACCCGGGCAGGAAGCAAATAACATTGAGAGCTACCGTGACACCAGCTGGTGCATGCGACCCGTTTTCTGGGCATGTGATTAGTCCAAATTTGATGACCACTAACACTACTACGGCTATTACAAGCAATTATACAACTATCTATAGTCCCCCGGAGAGTTCGACTGTCATTGCCAATGATGTATACCGTGTGTCCCACAGTATGCTGGGCACAGGGACGATGACTTGCACGTGAATGAGTTTACTGTGATAGCACACTTGCACTGCATCTAACGCACTATCTCATTACCGATTTTGGATCAGCTTCATGACATAGTTAAGAAGACTGGATATGGGGTCGGTCGCAGGTGACTTGAATGACGTGAAACTGCTGATAGATGTGCCAACACAGCCCTGGATATCGCACAATAAGAACTGAGTGGGAGTGCCATAGGGGCTTCAGTTGGTCGCCTTACAACCCAAAGTTTTTAGCTTACTGAGAAAGATTCAAGCATGTCCAATTGCTTATCGGAAGGAATATGCGCTGGGTACGAACGACTTCAATCTCTCGTTCGCTTCCCCATTTTCCAGTCGATATTCCGAGTCGGTCCATCAGCTGATGAGGAGAGAGAGCGCAGGTGCTGACAAAGGTCGACAACCTGTCTACGCTTGCTACACACGCGACCTACCCATACACACACAATGCACCAGGATTTCATACAAATAGGGTAGGTGACTCGAATACCATACGTGTTATCATGTCATAGATGCCAAAGTAAGAAGAAGTCATTATAATTACTAATTATGATTAGTGGCTGAATTGTTATAGTGCATTCATAGCGCATGCCGCTTCCTAAAGGCCGGACATTTAGGTGGCTGGGACACCGATTTTTGGAATGCACTTTCCAGTCTTCACGGAGTACCGGTCCGCCATATTAATCTTACGCATTTTGCGAGGTTAGCTCCTAGACCAAAGCTAGTCTCCTATGGTCGTTGCGAGTCTCAGCTCACGACTTGGTGATTGAGCAAAGTTCAGTCCAAACAACGGGCAGGGGGCAGCAGTTTTTTGAGTGTCCTTCGCTGATCATTCACACAAGCCTGTGTGCAGTTGCATTCCAAAGAGGTGCTAACGCCGCACATGTTTTTGCGTACAAACACAAAAAGGCACACCAGAGCAGAAGTGATGGCACTAGAGCGACAGATGACCATTTTCTGACGAGATTGGATTAAATAAATCAAAATCCAAACCACGACCACCACACATGGCAGTTCGACCGTCGATTTCGACGAGGTCCACCGTATGCTCCACACCAGGTAGTGCAGGGACGGTGAATTGCGCGTGAATTAGTTTTAAGTGATCGTAGCCTTGCGCTGCAGCTACCGCACTCTCTCCTCCTCCCCCACCTGAGCCCGGTGTCAAGACAGAGTCAAGAAGACCGGAGATGGGAGAGGGCGCAGGTGGCTGGCGCGGCCGGAGCCGCCCCTGGGCGTGCCACCACACCTGGCTCGGATCCCACGGAGTGGGAGTGCCATAAAGGCCACATTAAGAAAGGAGCCATTGCAATCTGACTCTCAGTCCGCCAGTCAGCCACTCCACACAAAACACACATTGGGCTAACCACGCGGTCCGAGTTATCCCGTCAGTTGGCAACCTTCCAAGCCACGGCTTTTAGCGCACCGTGATAGTTTCAAGCGCGTCATATTGTTTATAGTGAGGAAAATACGCTGAGCTCTTGACCTCACTCTCTCCCCCTCCCCCACAATCAGACCACTGTCCGAGCCGGTTAGTTGTCTGATGCGGAAGCGGGCGCAGCTGCTGGTGACCTCGTCTACGTGTACTACGTACACGACATGCCCCCCCCAAACACAAGCACCATGATTTCACACAACAGGGGGTTGAACGGCTTACATCTCACATGTGTGAGATAGCCAGAGGTCACGTTAAGAAGGAGCCATCGCAGCCTGACTCTCAGACCACCAGTTAGCCACTCCACACAACACACATTGGACTAACTGCGAGGTCTGCGTGTAATTGTCAGTTGGCAACCTTCCAACCCACGGTGCTTATCGCCTAATGATATTCTCAAGCTCAGATCACACATGCAGGAGAGGACGGGATTGGATTAAATAAATCAAAATCCGAACCACGACCACCACACACACACACACACGCACACATCGTGAATTTAATGAGCACAGCGTAAAGTCTAGAGAGTCGGCTTTGTCCGAAGGACGACAAAAAGACCTACCGTATGCGGTGCATTGCACATGAAGTGTTAACTCGTACGGTATGGATGCCTTGTATGGCCTGGAATAGGAGCCTCCACAATGCCTGTGGCTTTGCGCCAAATTCCGGGGAAATTAGGTTTCAATTAAGGTGAGGGTTAGGGCTAAGGAAAGAGAGCTTGGGTAGGATCAGGATTATGCTAGGAGTTTGAGCTTGGGTAGGATCAGGATTATGCTAGGAGTTTGAGCTTGGGTAGGATCAGGATTATGCTAGGAGTTTGAGCTTGGGTAGGATCAGGATTATGCTAGGAGTTTGAGCTTGGGTAGGATCAGGATTATGCTAGGAGTTTGAGCTTGGGTAGGATCAGGATTATGCTAGGAGTTAAGATTTGGGGTCGTGTGAACTGCGGAGTTGAGGTTTAGGGTTAAGATAAAGGTTGCAGTTTAGTTTTTTTGCTAGGGTTAGTGTTAGGGTTAAGAGATGGGACTATTTACCTTCCCTGAACTTTACCGTATGGCCATCTATTTTGAGGGGTGTTCCTACTCCCGTTAAGTGTAATTCTGAAATGTGATCTCAGTCAAAAAGAATTGCATAGGTGGGGTTGTAAGAGTAATTATAAGGAAGTAAGGGTTAGTGTTAGGGTTAAGAGATGGGACTATTTAACTTCCCTGAACTTTAGCGTATGGCCATCTATTTTGAGGGGTGTTCCTACTCCCGTTAAGTGTACTTCTGAAATGTGGTCTCAGTCAAAAAGAATTGCATAGGTGGGGTTGAAAGAGTAATTATAAGGAAGCAAGATTTCAAGCTAGTTCAGTCACAGCAAGATGACCGCAGTTAAATGTGTGACTTTCTGACCGACTGCAAACATCGAGCTCGTTAAAAAGACGACGTTTTAAAATTGATTTTCAATGCAGACATTTTATAGAAAGCCGAAAACCGAAATACACTACTTTTTCCTATGAACACGTGAAAAAAACGTATTTTTTTACAAAATAAGTCCAATAAAAGATTTGTGCGCATGCTTTCAATAAAAGTGTTAAGATTAATGGTGGAATCGAAAATAGATGGAAAATTTTTTATTGCTTAAACAGTCATTTCTTTACGCGTGCAATTTTTTGAGGTGGTCAAAATTGACACATTCATAAACTGTCATATTGGCGGGGATCATTTTTCTTAAGATTATGCTTCAGATGCTACCGAATTCGCTGATCCGTTTTTTATTGGATGTCATTTTTAAGGCCGAAAATTGATATTTCAATAGTTTTTTTGGCAGATCTGAAAATAAGGATTACTTATATGGCCTCTAAGCAGGACGGGGGAACAGGAACCATCCGGCAAATTGTGCCAAATTTCTCAGAAAATTTGGATTAAGTTTAAGGTTAGGGTTAGGGTTAATGTTAGGGTTTAAAGCAGCGTTGAGGTGAGCGAGGGATGAGTTTAGAGTTATGGTTAAAATTAGAGCTATGGAGTAGGTTTAGGTGGGGGCTGAAAGGTCAGGGCGGTGCGTTCCTACTTCCGTGTCTGCTGCATGTAGCTATATAAGTTATTCTTACAGATATGAATAAGGCATTTGACCCAATTGTGAAAAACAGCGAATTCAGTTGAATTTGAACACATGACAACAATGGCACGGCTTGAAAGCAGCCTGGTAGTCTTCTGGTGGATTCTAGACTGATTGCATATGAAATCGTGCCTTGAAAGGCAGCTTACTCTATCAGGATTGGTGGATTTCAGACGTTGGAGTAGGCTGAGCGAGTAATGGGCT
This sequence comes from Schistocephalus solidus, assembly GCA_017591395.1. Lineage (NCBI taxonomy): Eukaryota > Metazoa > Platyhelminthes > Cestoda > Diphyllobothriidea > Diphyllobothriidae > Schistocephalus > Schistocephalus solidus. The sequence continues at coordinate 25,583 of WEDG01001484.1, forward strand.
CAACTGTGATTAAATTCCCGGCTCCCGGTTGAAGTCATACAATTGAGGTCTTTGAAGCGCTAGCTGCACTCAAACTGTACCCTTGAATTCGTGGGTTCCAATCCCACCGACGCCGCGGAGTTCTTTTCCGACTGGATCAAATGAATAAACACATTCTTTTGCTGCAGATATAAGGGAGAGCTCTCTGACCAACCCTGCTGCAAACCTGGTAGGATAGCAGCGACAGCATGTTCTGTAGTCTCTGACTTCTCCTTAAAATTGTCTTAAGCTCCCTAAAGCTGCCTTAAAAGTTTCCCTGATTATACAGGATGGTGGGCAGTTCCAGCTGATAACATGGCTGCGTCTGATCATTCAACTCGCCGTCGTTCCACTCTGCGAAATCCTCAGATTAGCCACTTTGAAAATCTCCTCCTACTCCATTTTTTTCTCAAAATACTTTCGTCCACATACACTACTCTGCTGTGTTGCATTGGGAACAGAAAATTCCTTCCGATGTGCTTCTGAACAACCAGTCGGTGTATACCTGGCCATTCAATTTTGACCTCACCTTATGTAATCGCTGGCCCACCGGTAACCGGTTACTGCATGGACTGGTGAACGAATATTTATGAGGTAAAGCAGAAAACAAGATTTCACGAAAAGAACCAACCAGTGTGTAGCACATGTGGCTCAGGTTGCTGCATCTTACGCGATCGATTTCCAATTATTCCTCGATCGGCTTGACTTTAAGTATCGTTCCGTGCAGTGAAAATAAAGAATTTTTAAACGTTATTGAAAAGATGTCATATGTAGCTCATACAGTGTTGCAATTAATGTGAACCACGTTTGTATGCGGCATAAGCGGCTTTTAAAAACGGGCAGATACAATGAGTTATGAACGGACATTTCACGGTCTTATCAAATCTCATAATTACAAACATTTTCTAAACCATAAGTTACAATTTCTTGAAGTATACCAATTGAAAATGCGTTCAATCACAACTAAATGACTACAACAAAGAGGATACCTTTGAGTGTGTTTAATAGAGCATATATTTGAATTGCTAAGGATACTCAGTGCGAAGAATGCATACTACTTAAGTAATCACCTATTGCCGAGTGTAGTTTTGTAGACGGCGAAAAAAGCTCATTACAGAAACCAGAATCCTGTCGTAACCGACATATCTTGTGATTATACCGCATTGTAATCCATATTAACACCGGACCTAAGTAATTCTTTCCAATGGAAAACACATGCTAACCTTTCGGTTAAACTTTCATGTTATAGGCCAGTTGCTGTAGAATTTCCAATGGACCAAAATGAATGTAAGTTACCCTAATACACCCATCCACCATTCATTTTATGTTGATCGATGAGGATAGACGAACCAGCGCGTGTTCGCAAGGACTTAAAACGTGCTTACAAGGGTTAGCTAACGCCCAGAATAGGCGTGGACTGGAGTGCATCCAGTTTATATCACGTCCTTTACAAAGAGACCTAGGTTGTTTAATGGCTGCTGATCGCCATCATCTCCGAATTTCAAGGTAAACGGTTGTCTCCACGAACAGCCAATGACTGATCTCATGGCATGACACTGGGTGGCGTAGTGAGGCAAGACACTTTCTGGGACCCAGACAAAAGCATAAAGTCAGCCTACTATGCTCAAAGGTAGGCGAAACCACCTGACTCACATCCGTTGCATCAGTCTACGTCAGCCTTGTGAATTCGATTCCGAGCAGATCTGGCGCTCAGGTTGGCTGATGATGATGATGATGCAGGCAGCATTACTAAGCTTCACCTGTGCATCCGCTCGTTGTGGCAGACCGAGTGAACAACCCACCAAAGCTTTTCTGCGTTCCACGCGCAACCGACGTTGAGAGGCAAAAACAAAGCGCTGAAATAAATCTTACCACAATGTTGTTCTACGTGCTTCCTAAACGGCAGCCAATGTAGGAATTTGTGATAAATGGCTAATCGGGGAGAAAGGGTTTGCACTGTTTAACAAGCACTATAAGTAAAATAAAAACTCCGTCGTAGGCGCAAGAGTTAAGCTCCCCCGCTAAGTGGATGGGGGCACACTTCTGGTCACGTTGGGGGAGTAGTACCCCTATTGCGACGAAAGAACTGACGTCGGTGGGCAAAGGAGTTGGGGGGATGCGAGGGGCGTCTCTCATCCCGTGAAGGGCAGAATCAAAATGGAAGGCGGGTCATGAGTTCGTAAAACCCCAGTTAACACTCGTCTGTCCATTTGAATTGTCATCCCTTCGCTGTGGAGTCTGTAAAAGGGGGACTTGTATGGCCGCCTAAGCAGGACACAGAAGCCGGAACCGCTCGGAGTAGATAGGGATTTGAGCCAAATTTCGCGTGAATTTGGTTTAGGATTAAGCTGAGTGTTAGAATTAAGCTTAGGGTTAGGTTTGAGGTTAGAGTTAAGGTCGGAGTTGGGGTTGGGATCACGATTATGTTAAGAATTAAGGGTTGGGTTCATGATAACTGTAGGGTTTATGTTTATGCGAGGATTAGGGTTAAGATTTAGGCTAAAGTTTAGTTTTGTGCTAGCTTAAGATGCGGGAATGTTTACCCTTCCTGAAATTCAGCGCAACGCGACCTTTTTTACGCAAACGGGACATTCTTCCTCCGCAGTTATACCCTGCGATCTCCGCGACGTAAAGCCGGCAGGGCCAGTAGTAAGAGGCTAATCCTGGGCAGTCATGTTTATGGTCATGGGCCATGTTCCGGCGGCCTCCACCTTACCGGATGACGCGCTAATCTCATTCTAAGAGGGCCACTTCATTGTCCTTGAATTGGCATTTTGGCGGAGTCAAAAGTAGGTCACTGTCTCGTAACGCTGACAGGACGGCAGTCAAAGTTGACGCTACGGCTGATGGTGGGGCTCTAGACTGAGCTCCAAGGCACATCGGGACGAGTGAGTCCTGTAACCGATCGGTAAGCGCCCATCTACCATTATTAATATTTCCGATCGAAACCGACAATACAACAAGCTCCTGGCCCAGTGGGTAGAGCGTTGAAATTCTAACCAACAGGTCGCGAGTTCGATCCTCGGGTGTTGCAACACCTGAGGCTGGGGATGGCTGGTTGATGATCGCTAATACATAGGCCAGAAATGGCCATTCCTGCTCCCTCTGTCTTTTTCGGTAATTTCATTCCAATTGAAGTATAGTCGCTGAAATCCTTGCTTGCATGGTTGTCATTTAATTTCGTTGGATAGAGGGCTGCATTTGGTTGTCGGACTCGGACACGATTCAGTAAACACTATGTTCACGTTGTTTATTTCCTTCGACCACAGTGGTTCGACCGACGTTTGAATATCTCAAGGTTATAAGCTACCTCATACTGACAGCATAGGTACTAGTTAAAAGCCCAGACGGGTGTTTCGCCGATATTCTGCCACTGCATGATAAAGCTAGGAGGGATACGACTAATCATTGGACCCTTAGCGTTTTTTGTGTGCTTTCTAATAGATACTCCAGGTTAAAAATTTCTGTTTTTCAATCGCCTCAGAAATTAGTCACTATCTTGAAATAACTCCGTCGAAATTAAGTGCTATAGGCTCACCCTGAGGGTGTAGGTTTTTAAAATTGCTTTTTCGCTGTGGTTATGTAGGCCCGAAAGGGAAGAAAAGGGAAATGGAAGGGAATGAGACAGATTTTCGTGAAATTTGCTACCTACTGTCCTTAAAATAGAAAACCGGTCTCAAGCCTGATTTTAGCTTAACACATTCACTAAAGTATTCCAGCTTTCGTTGAGAATGTTTTCTGTTGCATCAAATTCGAATACCTGTCGAGGTTTGGTGGTTGACCATAAGCCGTTTCCCAACGAAAATGCAGGAAGACAGAATCGGTAGGCCATTGTATCTGTCAACCTCAAGAATGGGTTTCGCCCAAACCAGGCTTCGAGTCTAGTTCCGACTATTTGTGGTACCCATCTACTGGCCAAACCCCCAGCGTGCTGGGTTGTGTATCGTGCTATCTGAAACATAACGATCCCACCTAACATCACTGCTTACATGGTTAACACTTACTTTCGTCGGGCAGACGTCTGCGTTCGGGCATCGACCTCGGATATGATTCGGTAGACATTATGTTCAACGAATTATATTTCCTTGGATTACAGTGATTCAACCGACGTTTTGTTGTACAACCAGAAAATGGTACATTTGCCAGTATGCTCCCCTTTGGTACTTGTTGTTGAGAAACGCAGAAAAACAGCTGGGGTAAATTTATACAGGAACATTAAGGAAATTTACTTCTACATGGTACGCTATTTAACCATACTGAGGTATGGCTAAACGGGCAACCATCCTTCGTTAAACGATTCAGGGCTCAGCAGCAAATAGGCCGTATATAAATGTGTGCTTTCATATTGGAATGTCATTTTTGGGAGCTGACTAAGTCGGTACCGACTTCACAGGCAGTTTGACCAGGACTGAGCCCTACAGTTGGGGTTAAGGCGTTCACGGGATACAGAACGGTATGAGGGTTTATTTCAGGGTAGGGTTGGTTATATTTCAGTCCATTCAGGTCAAAGCTGATTACCAGCATAGGAGAACTGCGCGTTTATATTCAAAAACCCAGTAGTAGCATGGGTAATCGAGCCACAATAGCCGGACCCACCTGTCCCTGACTTCATTTTCACGCGTTTAACTTCCGTCCTTCAGTCACCTCTCTTCCAATTTGGCTTTTTTTGACTCCGGTTCAGGTTTGCTTCCCCTTACACCGACCCGGGAGGCCGATTCCCTCGCCCAAGGTTTAGTTTCTCCGTTTCCCTTAAATCCCGCGGGTTCCTTTTAGGGTCGGCAAATCAGTTTTAATTACCCCTTCCTTCTTCTTTTGCTTTTCCCAGCTTTTTCTGCTTCCTAGTTCTGTCCTACCCAGAGAACCTCTTTATCCATGGTTCCAATAAAGTAGCCGGCCTTGCTTGCAATGTTCTCAGTGCTTCCACCGGAATTTTTCGTAATATACCTCCAGTGAAGTTAAAGGCCCAAACACAATTCCATAAGAAAGCGTATTCATCGTACACTGATTAGCCTATATTACTCGACATATACTGATTTATACTGTTCTTTGTTTGGTTTAACTACGCGGGCATCGTTTTGAAGGAACAAAATGTGGTGTGCACTCAGCACTGAACTCAGCGACCGCTGTGCCCAATATCGACCATTGCAGTTTACGACAAATGTGGGATATTTGTGATCTGCTGGTGCTTTCTTTTTCGCGTACCCAAATTTTATCCACAGTGAATGCAAAACATTTTCACTAAAAGTTTTGGAATAATGCTTTCAAAATAAAGCGTATCTCTCTCTCTCTCTCTCTCTCTCTCTCTCTCTCTCTCTCTCTCTCTCTCTCTCTCTCTCTCTCTCTCTCTCTCTCTCTCTCTCTCTCTCTCTCTCTCTCTCTCTCTCTCTCTCTCTCTCTCTCTCTCTCTCTCTTCTCTATGCATAATTGCTACGTGTTTCCGTGAGGAATTAATCTCCATAGTGCTTTCGCTCCCAGTGAAAACAGCAGTAATAATATCGCTGTTAGTGTCAGCAGCATTTATATTAATAGTGGTAGTATTATTATTATTATTAATAGTAGTAGTAGCAGTAGTAGTATTAGTAGTAGTGGTAGTAGTAGAAGTAGTAGTAGTAGTAGTAGTAGTAGTAGTAGTAGTAGTAGTAGTAGTAGTAGTAGTAGTAGTAGTAGTAGTAGTAGTAGTAGTAGTAGTAGTAGTAGTAGTAGTAGTAGTAGTAGTAGTCGTAGTAGTCGTAGTAGTAGTAGTAGTAGTAGTAGTAGTAGTAGTAGTATTATTATTAGTAGTAGTAGTAGTAGTAGTAGTAGTAGTAGTAGTAGTAGTAGTAGTAGTAGTAGTAGTAGTAGTAGTAGTAGTAGTAGTAGTAGTAGTAGTAGTAGTAGTAGTAGTAGTAGTAGTAGTAGTAGTAGTAGTAGTAGTAGTAGTAGTAGTAGTAATCCATCACAGCAAAATAAAATTGCGGAGGGATGAACAGGGGGTATTTATTAAGTCCTGAGCGAACTCAATGGGTGTTCTACTTTCTTTTTCCTCGTATACGTAAGGTGTCGCGTTAGGACGCATCACCACCAACTGGGAGCAGTTGCGTACCCCTGAAGTCTCAGAAGAAATGTAAGTCCACACGCAGAGACATTGTGAGTTCTTGGGTGTTTATGTCTGTCCTTGTCGGCTGAACAAGTGTAAAACATTAACACCAGGACGGTATCGGTTTGATCACTGTTTTACTCTTGCCTTTTAATCTTGTAACACAAAAAAATGTTTTTAAGGGCAGTGTGGAGCAAATGTCACGAAAATCTGTGTCATTCCCATTTTCTTCCCTTTCGGTCCTGCATAACCACCGCGAACCTAACGGTTGTCTGACTAGCCTGCTAGTCTCTACGCGCGCCCCCACGACAGTCCATTAGTGGCCTTTGCCTGGAAAGACCAGCGGACTCGGTAACCAGGAGAAGTCATGGATAGGTTGCACACTAATTGGAATGCCTACCCCACACCTTCGTCTGGAAACTTGGGGTCATTAGCAGAGTGCGATGGTGGTTGGAGAAAAGACGATTTTTCCTCCCTTTTAGTGACGGTCAAATTTTGGTGGGGAACAAATTTGAGGATTAATATTTTATGCTTAGGTTGGTCGGTGAGCTCGTATTCAGAGTAGAGGAGCTGAAAAGGCGAATAAGAAGGAAGTTGTCTACAAGATTCAACGCGACGCCCGTAACGTAGTGTATTGTGGTCGAGTTGGTAACTTGACCTCTAAAGGCATACCTGCATAAAAGTTGACGGGGAGAAGAAGAGACCACCTGTGTACATTAAAAACAGGGCACGTCCCCGGGGGGAAAACTCACAGTGTTGGCATCTGTCCGACCGAGGAAGATCGACAAGTTTTCGACGACTCATGCATTAATCTGTACATCAACTTACACGTCATGTACAAAAGGTCTCAAAGAAGAAGGGAAAATGCGACAGTCACTCCGGACGGAATGAGGGTCCACGGATAGCTGATTGGCATGAATGATGAAACAGAAATACCGTTTAACACGTTCAAATGTTTACTGTTTTGTGCCTTACAACACGTCTGAATATGGCTTGCGGAATCGACTTCAAATATCCTCGAAATAATTCTTTTTATGCCATCCAAAAGTTATTTGTTTTCAATTTACATTTGCTGGGATGCTCATCTTTCAATACATACCTATATAGTAGAGAAAATGCTATTCCCAGATGGTAAGTCAGAAGAAGAAGAAGAAGAAGAAGAAGAAGAAGAAGAAGAAGAAAGAAGAAGAAGAAGAAGAAGAAGAAGAAGAAGAAGAAGAAGAAGAAGCGTTTACCGGGAGATGCCTATTGTTTGTTCACCGTTTCGAGTAGTTGTTTCGTCTACCCATCTTCAGAGACTGAAGAGTCATACTGGCACCTCCCATTATATGCCACTGTTCGCATTGCTCCTGGTCTGTACACACTGGCTGTGCGCTGTGTCCCCCTTGTGTCATATATATATATATATATATATATATATATATATATATATATATATGATGGCTAATAAGCCAGAAATGGCCATTCCGGTCTCCCTTGTCTTTGTCGGTTCCATTCCATCATATGCTACACGTCGCTATGCGACCACCTGCGAGGGCTCTAGTCTGAGCTCCAGGGCACAACGGAACATACATGTTCCTTATGCAGATCGGTGAGCCCCACACTATCATACATATATATATATACAACAAGCCCGTGGCTCAATGGTAGAGCGTTCGACTCAAATACCAAAGGTCGCGGGTTCGAATCCCAGGTGTGCCACACTTGGGATTGGGTATGACTGGCTGATGACGGCTAATAAGCCAGAAATGGCCATTCCGGTCTCCCTTGTCTTTGTCAGTTCCATTCAATCATATGCTACACGTCGCTATGCGACCGCCTGCGAGGGCTCTAGTCTGAGCTCCAGGGCACAACGGAACATACATGTTCCTTAAGCAGATCAGTGATCCCCACACTATCATCATATTCCCGATCACAACTGACAAAAACAACGAGCCCGTGGCTCAATGGTAGAGCGTTCGACTCAAATACCATAGGTCGCGGGTTCGAATCCCAGGTGTGCCACACTTGGGATTGGGTATGACTGGCTGATGACGGCTAATAAGCCAGAAATGGCCATTCCGGTCTCCCTTGTCTTTGTCGGTTCCATTCCATCATATATATATAGGTATGTTGCTAAAGGTACAACATGCAAGATGTAGACAGCTGTTTTACGGTTGTTACCGATCATCAGTACGTCATATACCTTGTGCAGTGAGGTATATACCCAAGTCAAACAAGCGCATGACACTCACTGATATGGTTAGGACCTCACTCGAACCCATTCTGTCCGCCCGCCTGCCAGTTAGCCACTGTCGACAAACGACGTGTAGCATATATTGATAATGTGGAACTGATAAAGACAAGGGAGACTTAAATTACAATTTCTGGCTCATTAGCCGTCATCAGCCAGACAAACCCAACCCCAGGTAGTGCCTCACCCGAAGCTAGAACCCATGACCTGTTGATCAGAAGTTCAACGCTCTAACCCACTGCACCACGGGCTCGTTTACTTAGTGGTTTAGCTCTGTTATATTGATACTCCTTGATCCTTCATAATATGTACATGCGTGGGCATATTGATATTCGTTGACAAACGCTCTATCGATCGCTAACGGAACTCACTCGTCCCGTGCTGACTTGTGTACTTATAAAATTAAATTTGCTCATACGTACAGGATTTTTACCCTTTCGACTTTTAAATGGTTCTTGCTTGCTATTTCTTACCGAACTAACGTTGCTTCCAATATTTCTTTTTTTCCTTTATCTAAAGTTTTTCGTTCCAAAATGAGAGTTCTGTTCTATGCATTTAAACCGGTTTCCGATTGAGTAGGTATATTTCCTTATTTTAGCTCTGTTTGACCCCAGCGCAATTTTGCTTTCCCTTGCACCAGTGCGTGGGACCTATTGCCTTGCCCTTCACCCATTGGAAAGCTTTTCCGTTTCCTTTGAATCCCACGGGTTCCACTTAGCACACTCAAAGTCGGTAACTAGGCTGTAAGTACTACTACCTGCTCCGTTCGCTCTTTCAGCCCTACCCATAAAATGTGTTTTACAACAGTGCCCGTAAGACCGTTGGGTCCGACTATTGTGCTTCCGCCCCACCCTGCAGCTCCAAATTTTATTCCACCAAGGCCTGCCGTTACTGTAACAGGGACGATCTCTTCTGGGAATAACCTGTATCCCTGCATCGGTTGTTTCGATCCAACGGATCGCCAATCCGTTTTGTGAGGAACTTCCACAATTGCCCGACACAACCGCAAGGCTCCACCACCAACAGAAAAATGATGGCCATCACTTCTACCGCCTACCTAATATGCCGGGAATATCTGAAGTGATTGCCCGACAGCTAGATCTCTTTGGTATCCGCATTGCGCACAAGCCCGTGTCCTCAAGATGCGCAGCCCTATATCGAATAAAGGATCCCATCCCCAAAGAGCAACAAAAAATATCGCATCGCATGTGCTAATTGTCTCTGTGTTTGGCCATAGAGGTCGACGGCTCGGAACTAGTATTCATAAACTTAGTCTTGACGCCCGTCACCACAACCCCCTGTCCCTTTGTCTCTGTGCGTGCACTCGAGTGCGAATACCGATTCAATTGGGGTGACATTGAGGTTGTGGTCATGGCTGACACAAAAGGAGCGAGATAATTTCTGGAGGCCTGGTAATCCAATGCGGGTAGGATCAACCGCGCGTTGACCTAATCGCCCACTACGAGGCCTACGATCACGGCTTTCCGACCGCTGCCTCCAGCCCGCATCAACGACCACTAATCCAACCGTCCATAGTGCAACTCATCCGCCATCCACCCTCCCCCTCCCGTACCGGCAACCCTAATTGTGTCCGCTCCCTTCCACCTCCATTCGGAAACAAACAAGTGTATGGCACTCACTGATGTGGTTAGGATCGCACTCGATCCCATTCTGTCCGCCCACCCGCCAGCTAGCCACTGGCGATAAACGAACGTTTTGTCATAAGACGCATGCCACATATAATGCACAAGTATGTTTCTAAAGGTGCAACAGGCAAGACGCTCTTCGGGAAATCGAGTTGAACTCGTAAATTTTCAAGTCAGACGAAAATGAAAAGAGGATAAAGTTAGGTGGTCGAACTAGATCAGTTGGCACGGCAGGACAGATAGCCTTTTCTTTTCATTATACTATCTCGGGATGCATATATATATATATATATATATATATATATATACCAGAAACCGCATAGAGAACGCTGGGGGACCCACTGAGAAGCCGAACTCCCTCGTTGCTGTGTCACGCAGCAGCAGAAACATCGGCGAAACACGTGTGTGGGCTTTTAGCTAGTACCTATGTCGGAAGTACGGTATAATGTCTTTGCCATATATGATTCATACTACTTGTAATACTGCTTGTTTGTAGAATGGGCATTACGTGGTTATTCCACAGTGGTTGATTGTCTTCGACCCAAATGTTCATTGAAATTTCGGGTCTGACCCTAAAAAGTCATGTCCGAAGCACCTGACTCCATGTCCTGTAAAACAATTACAGGGATTGGGTATGACTGGCTGATGACGGCTAATAAGCCAGAAATGGCCATTCCGGTCTCCCTTGTCTTTGTCGGTTCTACTTAAAAAATATATATATATGCTTTACTTTAAAATTATCCTTTCAGGAATTTCAACAAAAAGACCTCCAGGCACTGGGGATGAAATTGGTACGCAAACAAGATAGCACCGGGGGAAGCCAGACGAGTCATAGTTACCGAGTGTTGCAAATGTCGGCATCGTGAACGGTCGTCTGTGAACGCGTCACAAAATTTACGCCAGAGTTTATTCCTGAAAAATTGTGCTTGTGTCGTCTGAAAATTACCTCATTATTGTAATTAAAATAAACAAAGGGTTTTAAATAGCAGTATCTGAAGCGAAAATGGGTTAAACCGTTTACATCTAAGAAAATTCACATGTGAATGGAGGAGTAAAAGGATGGCGACTCAATTTCGGAAATCCGCCATTGTGACTTTGTGCCCAACCCTCTCACACGCCAATACTCTGTCTGTCCTGCAGCGCCAACTGACCTAGTGTGCTAATCTCACTTTCTCCATTGTCTTTGTTTCGTTTGAGGACAGGTTGGTGTCACCAGGGCGCAAATTTACGAGTACAACTCGATTGTTTCTGAAGACCCGCTTCGTTCGTCAGTATATCGATAGGCTTAAAGATTAGAGGTCCAGATATCTTATCGGGTTCATGGATTTATTTTATTCGTACTGACGTTTCGGAAACCTTCTTTTTTCCTTCATCAGATAGTGTGGTTACTGCTCATAATGGTCTTAAGCAGAAAAAACAGGAAGCCAAGCGATGGAAGCCACGTACAGCACCTTAGCTGACCTATGCAGGTAAAAATCTGCAATAGATTGAGTTCAATTGCTAGTTAGACAGACACCTGTTTTCGTGGTGAGCCATAGAACTCGGTGTGTTGCCTTTTCATGTTTAACTGCTTAAGTTTCTTTTTTTAAACATGGAATTATTACTGGACGACTATCGGATGTGTAGCCCCACTCATAAAAAGAGGAGGCGAGCGCTCTTGTAATACGGGAATGGCGGTAACAGGGGTTTTAGGAGCGGCATAAAAGAGACTGGACACAGAAGATACCACAGGAAGCAGCTGCCCGCAACGGTCGGATATGTGACCCCACCCAGAAGACAGGAGGCAAGTGCTCCTTTAATACGGGCTTGGTAGTAAATGGTTAGATCCCAATCTTTTAATGGCAACGACTAAAGATATAGTTGTAGTTGACATGTATAAAGCTTAACCATGACCCCAACCCTTAACCTTAACTAGAACTTTAATCTCCACCTTTAACCCTATCCGTAAAGTATAATCGTAACCCTAACCCATAACCCCCCTAAGTTAAACCCTGAACCTAACCCCAATGGAATGTGCGAAAGGGAAGGGGAGAAATAAAGCCTCTCCAATGACAGTAAGTATTTTGCAGATTTAAAGACGAAGTGGGGCCACATATCCGATCGTCACTGGGATGTATTTTTTTGTGGAACCCAAAGGTAGCAATTCTGGCTTACACAGGTTACATGGGAAATTATGCCTACATAAATGCCTCGCTTCACAAACCACGCAAACGCATGTCCTCTGTACCCCTACTCCCTCCCCCTTCCTTTGAGTCACGCTCTGCCTCCCCGCCCCCTCGTCTAGCCCAGCCATCCCAACGCCATGAGGCAGGCTCGGCGTAATCCTACCGCCATTTGTGTTATCACCTTCACGCTAATAACAGCCCTCCCTTTTTCTTACCCCCCCCCCCGAACGACCCAGTCACCCTCAATGAGAGGGGGTGAGACGGCGTGTGGAGGGGCGGCGCACGACTGGACAGCCCGCTGGGTTTCCCCCACTGGCGGCGTCGGGACAGTGGTGCGAGTGGCAATCACTTTTTGCCCCCAGGGCAGCAGACCTCACGTCCCAATCGGGTGTTGCTGGGCCCTCCGGGACACAGAGCAGACGTGAGCGGGGGCGGGGGCGGGCGTTAATCGCGCTCTTTACGGGCGGGCGAGGTGGAGGAAATGGAAAGGACATCCCATTTGTCGGGATGCGGGGTCGAAAGACAGTAATTTGTCCCGCCCACGGATAACAAAATTTGATCTCAATATCTGGACGTGCTGGCGAGGGAAGGTGTCGACAGGAACTGCCGACCCCCCACGGAGAGAAGGAAGGTCTGTATCGCTTGCTTCTCTCTATTTTCGTGATGCGATTTATTCATTCAGACTAGTCAGCACTTTCCTTCTCTCGTCAAATTTCTGCGCCGGAAACGTGTCAGACGTTCCGAGGAAAACCCCGTGTCACCTTTTTTTTGATCAAACATGCTTCTCGGCTCTAAAGTCGGCTGCATCTGTGTGCCAGAGAGAGAGTTTACTTGGAGTACCGAATAAAAATCGTTATGATAAGAGATCGAACCACTAATAATTGACCCTCGGCTGACGTTTCTCACATTGGTTGGCATTTAGTACCGCAGAACTCATGATAACATTTCAGTTAGGGATACGAAGATAAAGTTTTTCATATCGAAGTTTTCAAAAATCAGCAATAGAATCGCTGAGTGCTATTTTTCGATGTAGGCAAGACATGTGGCAGCAATTATTGTTTAAATTACCTTATAACGCGGGAACTTTATTTCCTTCAAGGACACCTGGGTGTGGCCGACGTATGGCATCCATAATGAGCGCGAATAGGCAAAGGAGAGCATTTAGTTTCTATTGGCCGGTCAATCGTTTTCGTACGTTAAAACCGAATAAACTTTGTGGATGAATGGAGGTGAAAGTGGTTACTCAAGTCTAAGGTTCCAACAATTTTACAATTTACTGACACTATAGTTCAGATTGAATGACAAAGCCAGCCATCGTATTCTGTAAAAATGAAGATACGGTCACAATTAATTGCATACATTCATTTTTCCGTTTATTTTCTTGGTATGTTCCCTCCTACTACCGGCGTCTGTTATTCCATGCTAGTCGATGCGGTAATCGGAAGGCACTTTGCAAAAGCCATGCATTTTGCTGATTGAATATCTGATGCTTGTACTCCTCTTCGTACCATGTTAAATCCCTCCGTTCAACCAACTTCTCGCATACTCTCTCCATAATTCTATGTATCAACGAGCGTCTAAACCACCCTGGACACGATCACGTATAACGAGACTGAAGCACAGAAGATGAAATTAGACTTGTTCCCTAGAGGGCCTTGTCTGGTTATATGGAATTTTATTGGTTAGCAACGGAAATATGCACATAGGCGAATGGATGCCTGACTGACCGCTCACGGCACTTCCTCGCCCCGATCTGCCTTGGGGTTCACTTTCGAGTCCTGCAAACAGCCGCACAGCGGCTAGTATCAGAGGCAGACGAATATTACCGGAAAAGACAAGGGAGACTGGAAGGATCATTTCTGACTTATTAGCCATCATCAGCCAACCATAAAAAACCCGCAACCTGTTGAGTAGAAGTCCAACGCTCTAACCATTGAGCCACCGAGCTCGGGACTCGCTGATTGAAGGCCTGCTGCCTGTACTTATCTCCATACTCCGTCAATTCCCTCCGTCCAAACAACTTCCTTTTTATCCCCCTCCATATTTCGACGTGTCGGCGAGCGTCCAAACCAGCTCGAACATAATCGTTCACGCATAATGATACTTGAGTACAGAAGATGAAATTGGGCGTATCCCCTTGACACTCTTATAGTTATACCCATGCTCTTTTTACAAAACTTTTGCTGGTTAGCAATGAATATATGTACCCCTGAACTTAACCTACGCCTAATTTCCCTAGAATTTGGCTACAGTGATGGGAGAGCTCCTTTCGTTTAACATTTTAGAGGGTTTGCTTCAACGTGAGGCCTTTTCGATTTTTCTCTCCCTTTCTGTGACGAGGAAACTACTAGCGCGTAAGCTTCATAGATCAGTTTCCAGCATTTCAAATGAGTCTATCATAATTAGTCATAAAAATGATAGGCAGCATTTCATGGTACTTTAACGGTGCAGTTTCTATACTACATAGGTTTTGGAGCGCTTTGCCATAAGGCGTTTTAGAGGCCTCCATTTATATGAATATCCTTTGTGCCTAGGTTTTCTTCTGTCGCAATGAGAATAACGACTCTCATTCTGCATTTTTCGTATTATATGCTGAAATGGCTGCCCAGATAGAGAGATAGTTAGGGTCTCGGCTGATGCAAAAGTTTGGGATCTTCCTATCTGGATCAACTTTGAGCATCACTCAAATGCCTTTTAAAAAGTAAGCACTACAAATGCGGACGTGGTCCATACCGAATTTCCCAGCAACTGTGACAAAACCCACTGCTCAAAGCACAAAATACACCTGGCACTTGTGTCCGATTTGGCATCTCATAAAGAAGCATGGATGACTCGAGTGCATCGCTTCCATCTACAGAAGGCTACAGTAGCGTTCGGTTGCACTATACGCTGCTGCATTTAAGCCTCCTTCGTTGCTGACCTCTGAGTTAAAAAAAGCACTAAAACTGTCCCGGGAGTCAGCAACGGCGTTGAGTACAATTTCAGAGTATTGCATACTATTGATAGACAGTAAGGATATATTCGCACACCTGCTCTGCGACACGCAGTGGCCCATCTTCATTCAAACATGACACTAAGACAGTATCGATAGCAGATAGACCATGGTAAAGACAATTTTATTAGCAACACAGGAGTGGTGGCTATTGATGAGGCGGTGGAGGCCGTAAACAGTCGCTTTAAGAGCCTTATGAAACCGGCGAAGGCAAGAGAAGAGAGAGAGAGAGAGAGAGAGAGAGAGAGATGACCGTTTTTAACCCGTTTGTGATACTCGGTTGGTAATTCGGTGGAAGTCGTTTACGTGCACCCCCCAGCCCGCTCCCCTGTCAGGACAGGAGAACAGGCAAGTCCACCGGTACTAAAGATGGCATTGCGCTACCTTTCTAGTAGGGCACCTACGCCAATGTCATAACACTAACCTTAACCTTACCCGTAGTCTTAATCTTAACCCTAACACCAAGTTCCTTGAAATTTAGCACATAGTCACTTGTTTCACGGCGCTTCGTATTTCTCGGTCCTGCCGGGGTAGGAGCATATGAAAGATCCCTACCATTCATTATCCAAAACTAAACGGGAGAACCCCAGGTCACGAGCCCTTTAAACCCAGGGCCCATTCAACTCAACCTAGATCACTGAGCGCCCACTGGTGCGTGACTTTGGTTATGCCTGCTGGCAGTGAATCGAGCATGAGTCATTCGCTCAAGCGTTAGACTCTTAATCTCGAGGACAAGTGGCCTAAGTTCAACCTTCAAGCACCTGCGAGCTGGGGTATGGTTAGCTGGCGAGAATAACTGGGCGACGAAACGTTCACTCCTGTTCCCCATCGTCTGTGTCAGTTGAAATTTCAAATTTAAACACTCCATAAGCAGCATTTCGAATCAGTCCTTTGCTTTCACTACCAACGGGCACATGTGCAGTCAAAATACTCTGAGATTAATGCTATTTTGGCGTTTTTAAACAGAATGCCCTCTATGTAGGGAATGTCCCCGAATTCTGTAATTTGATCCGCATCCAATGGAGTGAGTGCAGGGTACTAACTCCTGCAAGCTCATTTCAGCGTTTTTAACCAAAACCTTCAGTGTTCTTTTTGTCGATTTTTTTCTGCAAAGCCATTAAAAGCGTTTTCAGTTACTTTACCCCGAGACTACTGTAGAGGAGAGCTCAGCGCAGTTCTTAGGCGACAAATAAACTCGGCGTAGAGTTTAACCAAAATGGAGTCCTTGTGTATCACCAAATAACAAAAACCGAAAAACAGGATCGTGGTAGTAGGTCCTAGGAGAACATTCTGATTGAAATGGCTTATGCAGTTTCATGATTGATATCATTAAATTCTAACCGAAATTCTAAAATGCGTTTTAAATAAGAAAGGACGTGCAAGAATACCAACGTTTGAAAGCATTTATTTTCGGCTGCTTGTAAAAACGCGCTCGATGCTAAAATAAGTACACAAGTCGTATGAATTATTTCTCTTGATTCCAAATATATTTTATAAAAGCCTACTCAAAAAGTTTCCAACCGTGCACTCATTTGACAGCCCATTACCTTTTCTTTAAATTTTATACACGAGGGAAGACTATCTAATGGCTTATCTGAATTTCAAGACTCTATATTCTCCATTCACCCAGCATCGTATATTTACGTTTATTAATGTCCCTCATGAAGTATACAACATAGTTCAAATCCATTGCAATGTTTCATGAACGTCGTATAGTATCTTCTTATTGTCACAGCGGAATGTTGTTTTTCCTTTTGAGAAAGCATAGAACCAAATGCAACAGCAGATTGGACTCAAAATTAATCGGAATTTTTTCATATTCCCTTCCTTTGAGAAAACGATTGAAAGAAAAAAATATTTTTTTACAAATGAGTGCAAGAAAGAATAGTTGTTGAGCATATTTTATAATAAGTATATTGTACTTCTTACGGGCATCGTAAGTCAATGTGAAAATGTCTACTAGTTAAGTATTCATTTTTGCAGAAGGCTGGCATCCTGGTGCGTGTGAAATATCACGTGATTATGCCACACGCTGACGAGTATTGCAGTCGCTCTAAAGTCCTGTATATAATGTGATTCTGTCGATGCAACAGCCTTCGCCTTCTTTACTTGTGAATAAAAGTAGTAACTTGTGAACCTGTGTGTATATGTGTATACCCTATCTCCAAGAAACCATCAGGGTCGTGCAGCCACTCTCCAGTGGGAAAGCACCTGGATCAGATGCGATCCCTGCTCAGACCTACACGCATGGTGGCCCCAAACTGATTAACCAGCTCACAGCACTCTTCCAGGAGATGTGGCACCAATGAAAGGTCCCTCAGGACTTCCAAGGACGCCACCATCGGCCCTCTCTGCAATAAGAAGGGGAACCGCCAACTCTGCGACAACCACCGAGGAATCTCGATGCTGAACATCGCCGGTAAGATCTTCGCCCGCATTCTCCTCAATCTCCTCAACGATCACCCGGAACAAGGATTCCTCCCGGAAATCCAACGTGGCTTCCAACGACACCAAGGAATAATCGACATGATCTTCGTCGCTCACCAGCTGCAAGAGAAGTGTCAGGAGATGCGGACTCACCTCTACACAAGCTTCGTGGATCTTACGAAAGCCGTCGGCCCGGTGAATCACAACGGGCTGTGGAAAATCATGCAGAAATTCGGCTGTCTTGAACGTTTCACGCATATGGTGCGTCAGCTTCACGACGGGATGATGGTGCGCGTTACTGACAATGGGACAGTATCCGAAGCTTTCGCAGTGAACAACGGAGTGAAGCAGGGCTGCGTCCTTGCGCCTTCCCTCTTTAGTCTCATGTTCTCTGCCATGCAAACGGACGCCTACCGCGACGAATACCCCGGGATCCGCATCGCCTACCGGATGGACGGCCGACTCCTCAGCCAAGGTTGGATGCACTTCCGCTCGCGTGTCTCCACAGCAACCATCCACGAACTTTTCTTCGCTGACGACTACGCACTCAATGCAACGACAGAAGAGGAAATGCAAAGGAGCATGGACCTCTTCGCTGCCGCCTGTGACAACTTCGGACTTCGCATCAACACTGAGAAAACGGTTGTGATGCATCAACCGTCGCCCAACACTCTCTACACCGCAGCTCACATCAATTTCAATGGCGCCCAACTTAAATCTGTGGATACCTTCACGTACCTGGGCAGCAATCTCTTCCGCAGCACCTAAGTCGACGATGAGATCGCCCATCGGATCGCCAAAGCCAGTCAAGCCTTTGGACGCACGCAAAATGTGCTCTGTAATCGACATGGTCTCCACCTCAGCACACAACTCAAGATGTAAAAAGCTGTCATATTGCCAACGCTACTGTATGGAGTGGAGATGTGGACGATCTACCAAAAGCATACGCGGAAGCTCAACCACTTCCACCTGAGCCGCCTCTGCAGAATACTAAAGCTGATTTTGCAAGACAAAATCCCGGACACAGAAGTGCTGGAATCGAAGAGGCATCTTCAGTATCTATGCCCAACCGAAATAACTGCAACTGCGTTGGAACGGCCATCTCGTGAGGATCGATGATGAGCGACTACCCAAGCGGATTTCCTATGGAGATGTCGCCACGGGCTCTCGTCAGCAAGAGAGTCAAGTACGACGCTAAAAGGAGACACTGAAGACTACCTTGAAGAACTGCAGATCAACCCGGCAAACTGGGTGGACCTCGCCCAGAACCGACCGGCCTTATGGAGGACATTGAAGACAGAAGCAGCAATCTACGAAGCCAAGCGGATCGCCGCCGCCAAGGCCAAACGGGCGGCACGAAATTCACCAGCGACTCGGACCAACACCGCCAATACCCAAGCCCTCCCCACATGCCCACGCTGTCAACGCACCTTCCGCGCGCGAATCAGCCTTGTCGGACACCTTCGGACGCATTGCAACAACAATCCGACCACTTCAACTTCTGCGTCACCTTCCAACCCTTGTTTGGACCCCCCCCCCTCCGCACGGTCATCCCTGACACCAACACCATCCCTCCCACCATCATAGCGACCACATCCCAATGCTCACCATTTGATACCTGCACCATCAGGACCACCCACCACCCCCGTCACCCCCAATGAGCAACGATGGGGGCTGTTCTCATTGCGACCGTACCTTCACATCACACATAGGCCTGGTCGGCCACTTGCGAATCCATCGCACAGAGACTGGTGAACCAGTGCCTGGGGCTCCAAACATACAGTTGTCGCGCCCGCCTCCACTGCCCTTACTGCTCCCGCACCTTTACACACCGCCTGGGCCTGTTAGGACACATGCACCTCTACGACAACCTTCGGTAAAACAGCGGAGGCTAAACCACATCAGCACACGCTACCTTCCCCAATACATACACAACACCCTCACCATCTTCATGTACCTGAGAATATTGCGGTGGCCTAGAAACCGTGGCTTTGGAGGCTGCCAATCTGACGCTTACACCAGACCACGCCGTCGGTCCAGTTTGTTTTGTGCGTTCGGAGGCTAAGCAGTGGACTGGGAGTCAGACGGTGATGGCTCCTCCATATCCCCTGAGTAAGTAAATCATGTTGTGGGCGTTATGGGGGCCAGGTCGTGCTATGGCACGCGAAGACGGGTACGCCGACCCGTCAGCCAACGCGCCCACTCCCACCTCAGGCAACTGACCGGCTCAGACGGTGGTCTGATTGTGGGGGTGGGAGAGAGAGAGGAGGTCAACGGCTCAGCGCATTTTTTCCTCACTATGGACAATCTGACGCGCTTGAAACTATCACGGTGCGCTAAAAGCCGTGGCTTGGAAGGTCGCCAACGGACGGGATATCTCGGACCGCGTGGTCAGTCCAGTGCATGCTTTCGTGCACAATATACGACTGGCGAACTGAGAGTCAGACTGCAATGACTCTTCATAATGTGGCCTTTATGGCATTCCTACTCAGTTGGGATCCGAGCAGCCCTTTTCTTGTGTCATTGTGTTTTTGTTTGTATTGGACCAAAGGGCATCAGTCTGTGCCCTCACCTAACTCCGGTGTCTTTTTGACTCTGCCTTGACACCGGGTCCAGTTGAGGGAGCGGAGCATACGGGGGCATAGTCGAGCACGACGGTCGAACTTGCGTGTGGAAACAAGAAATTTGGTTTGTGCATTATATTATTCACCTTTAACCAGAAGCTATGCTGTTAAATGGGTTGCACTCTGCACGGTGATATATGCAAAAAGTATATCTTCATATTATTTTTACTATTTAATAATAATCCTGTGGCACATCCACCCATTGGGGTGGAAGAATGAGAGAGAGAGAGAGAGAGGTGGGGAGCGAAGTTGACACTGTGGAACCCATTCCAACGGTACTTTCAGCGCACTCATCCATTTCAAAAAGCTGGCTCGTCTGAATCGAACACGGCATGCTTAAAATCGTGGCTTAGAGGGTAGTATGGTACTATAGTAGGTTGAAAAAATTAGCCCAAACTATAAAGCGGGAATATTATATGAAGTGAACAGGTCAGGCAATTCGCGTTGTGAGAAGCTGGCGATGATAGGTAGGGGTTAGGAACACGAAGGAGCCATTGTAATGTTAATCCAAAGACTAAATATGATACCAATATTGGTGGTAGTAGCAGCCTCAGCATAAGTAGCAGAATAGACCACATTAATCATCAATATTACATACATCATCATCATTATCACACATTATTACATCATCATCATCACACATTATACAGTAGCAGCAGCAGCAGTAGCAGCAGCAGCAGTAGCAGCAGTAGCAGCAGTAGCAGTAGCAGTAGCAGTAGCAGCAGTAGCAGCAGTAGCAGTAGCATAGTAGCAGTAGTAGCAGTAGTAGCAGCAGCAGCAGTAGTAGCAGTAGCAGTAGTAGCAGTAGCAGTAGTAGCAGTAGTAGTAGTAGTAGTAGTAGTAGTAGTAGTAGTAGTAGTAGTAGTAGTAGTAGTAGGGTAGTGTGGTAGTGGTTGCATGTGAGGGAACAGCAGGCAATGGAATGAAAAATGGAATATTTAGATTTTAGTAATTGGATTGGGGTATGGAAGGTAATGGTGGAAATAATGGGAGTTCAAAATAGGAAGAAGGAATGGAATGGAAATAA